>VFFE01007101.1:486235-568968 GCA_008921705.1 Burhinus oedicnemus | reverse complement strand
TTTTTTTTTTTTTTTTTTTTTTTTAGGTTATCTACCATGCCAGAAAGACTTTTGTTTGCTTTAATTACAACTGAAACGATGCTATCTCTGCTGGCTGCAGAGCTTTCAGGAACTGTCACTCTCATTTTCCAATTTATAAATGTGCCAGGAAAGTATCTCCATTTCCCGCCTCTTTCTAAATTCAGAGCGTTATCACACTTCCTCGCAGAGAGTACTTTGCTTTCAAACGTGGCTGTTCTCCATGGTCGCATGTTCATTCTCAGAATGCACTTCCACATAGCTATGCAAGAAAATTATGCGAATTAGAAGTAAACCTCAGGAAGATTCAGTTTAGTTCCCAAGTATATTTGAGCTTTCTTTCATCTATGGAGTAGGTAGGAGCTTTCAGATGACTGAGGTTTTTTTGGTTGTTTTTTAAAGTATTTTTCAGCAGTTTTCCCATTTTACTATTACTTGCAAAGTAATAAGAATTTTCAAGTGCCAAAAAATGCTTTTCCATTTTCAAGAGTGAGGAGGTGGTGCTTTCTTTTTTTTTTTTTTTTTTTATTCATCCAAATCATATATTTAGAAATAATTCTGTAATCCTCTTGTGCTTGCCACAAAATGAGCTGTAATGCTGACAGGGAGGAGAATTAGAGGTGGTGAAAATTGGAAAAATTAAGCTGCACAAAAGTGCAAAGAGGGGCCGTTACCGCTGTGACAGTTTTGCAGTTTTGAGACCTCCAGTTTTCAGATTTCTTTTTTCTTAATTGAAACTTGAAAAAAAATTAAAACATTGAGTGCTTGCTAAGACATTCAAACTTGTCTTGCTAAGACAAAATTCCACTTTTAAGGTAGCTGCAGCCAGGTAATACATCTATAAAGGCATGCAGTTGAGCTTTTTTGGTTTTGTTGTTCGGGCGATAGACATGAGTAGGTATTCAAGGTGTGGAGCGGCCGTACCGAGGGGGCCAGTGCGGGAAGGTGGGAGCCCTGAGCAGAGTCAGCTCTCGGAGTATGTGCCTGAAATGAGAAACTCTAGCCTGGTTGTGTTGTACTGGTAGACACTGAATGAAAACGTGGGTTGAAAGAATATTCAAAATGGGCATTTAGTGGCTTTCATGTTTCCTTTGACTTATAAACCGAGACTGGTTGGTTAGGGAGGGCCCCACTCCATCCCGTGCACGTACCAAGTAAGGATGCTGTCACTTCATGCGAGCACAGCAAATAGTTGTCTTAAGTCCTTTGCTTCTCTTCCCCCCCCTCCTTCCCCCAACTCCAGAGAAACAGGTACCGCAGAGGAGGGAGTCCGTAATAAACAAGCAGTGCTAAAAAGTGTTTGATAAACACCAAAATTAGAAGGAAAAGAGTACACAATAAAACGTATTGATTTGTTTTTGAAGCAATGTAAACCAGCATAGGCTAATTACACCCTTATGTCTGTGGTACTTACACAGATACTTGTTCAACAGAATACACATGTTGCTATGGCAATCATTTTGTTTGTCAAATGTTAAGTAAACTTCAAAAAAAAAAAAAAGCCTTGATTTTTTTTTTTTTTTCCTTCTTGTTGTGACTAGTGTCTTCAACCCACGCACAGCTGTTCTAAAATAGCTAATAGTCTCCTAGTCTACAGGACTCCTGTCCTAAACTGGCGGTAGCATCACTGCTGTCAGAGGTGATCCCTGCATTGCTAGCTATCTGTGCGCTTGTCTGCAAGCATGAAGCAGTTGAAACACCTTCCTCCACCCACGCTGTTTTGCCATGCGCTAGACACCGCTTGTTCACACTGCATTGCACTTACCTGCCTGGTTTCCGAGGGCAGAACCCTTCTTCCCCACGTGCCTTAGATCCCTTTCAGAGCGCTGTGGGATAATTCGCTATTCCTTATGGCCCCGATGAAAAGGATGTTCTAGCCTGCCATCATACACAGCTACAGAAAAAGCGCAGTTTTGTGGAAATTTATGATTCAGGGATGAAAGCTTTTCTTTGGAGAAGCTCCTTGTTGCCTGGCTCAGCTGTGGGTGAGGGTGGGTGTTCAGGTTGATGTGTTGCCTGCATTCCCCTCCAGGAGTGGAGAAACCCTGATAAGATCTACATGTGCTGTTCACCTGTAGCCATTACTGACATCATCTCTCCTCAGAGAGCTACCACAGTGGGAAAGGATGAAAACTAATGCTTGGTTCTTTGCCTGGTATTTTCTCAGAACCTGTGAATACTAGTGGTATGGATTTTTTTCCGCCTGCTGTCCAGGTCAATGGTTTGCAAGGACGTACCTGACAAATGGTGTCCATAGAAAGGACCTTCTTTTTTAAAGAAAATGTTACAACTCCATTTTTATGTGTGCTCTCTTAAATTTTCATCTGTGAACAACATACTTTTATAACCTGTGGCAACACATTGAGAGAAAAACACACTTTGACTATTTATAACAACTTCTGGTGGACATATAACAATGACAGCACAGTTAACTATTTGCCTTTTTCAAATTCATGCAGTTCCATGCAATTCTTTGTTTCTTCTGCATCACAGCCATTTTGAGATGTGTGAGTGTGATGGCATTTTAAGAAGGAAGAAGTAGGAAGCTGCAGCATGAATCCTTTATATGGATTCTGCCCTTCATGGATTATATCCAGAATCCTCCTTAATTTGATGACTATCCAGAAAACACTTTCGCTGCCTTTAAAATAATAGCAACTGTGTCAGCACTTACTCGGTTAGAGCACTTTTTTTGACACTTCTGTCTCCATGACTATGCCCATAAATTCACAACTTGATTCTGAATTCTTTGGGAGGTGAAAGCTTTGTCTCACACAGAGGAAAGATCCTGCCAAGAAGTGGATCGACTGCAAAAAAGAGGTGTTGATATGTCTTACTTTGACGTAACTTGGACACCTGCCTCTCTCTTCTCCTGAAGATTGCAGTCCTTGCTCCAGACTGCCAGAACTCTGCAGAGAGCAGCTGTTGCCTGGATCTTGCCTCTCTGTGAAATACCACCTTTGTTGGGGTTCCTGCAAGCCCTGGGAGCGGAGCCTGAAGCTGAAAGGGACTGTGCTCATAGCTGGGAATAGCTGCTATGGAAAATGAGGTTTAAGTGCAAAGACAGATACTGCTCTTGAACTGCAGGAAGACTGAAGAGGAGGTAGATAGAAAGGCAGGGAGACAGCAAAATGCAGAGAGGTAGAAAATTGTCTGTTTGACTTCTGCAACTCCAATTTATGTTGTAACCTCACTGCATGGAGATGAATAGTGATTGAGGTGGGCACAACCCAGAACAGGAACAGACCTGCCAGCTTTGACAAAAATGATATATGTTTTGTGTGTGGGTGATAGGGTCATATGGGCAAGAATATGAACCCAAATTTCAGATATCTTGAAGTTTACACATACTATAAGAATTGCTTTAAGCTGTAATTTCAAGAGGAAGATACCCTGAGGTAAGAAAGTTTGCTTAGGAGACTTAATTGACGTGTTGGTTACAAAAACAAAAGTTAAATGAATTTATATAGTATATATGAGAAGCAAACAAAACATATTGCCCAAGAAAGACATAAATGATCTGTTTTCCTGTGTCCTCCCTTAATTGAACTGCTCAGGAAGCTGAAATTGGAAACTCACGTTTTGCATTGTGCTCTAAAAAAGAAATGCAGATAGTTTGGTTGGGAAAGGAAACCTTGTAGAATTTACATATAGCGAGAATTAGCAAACTTTCAGCCTTACAGTCTTCATTAATGTCAGTATTCTCTGCAAGTCAAAGAGAAAACAGAAGAGGTGAGAGCTTTGCTTTAGCTGGGCTTAGCTAGCCTTTGGCCTGTACCTAATGAAATCTTGATCCCACTCAAGCAAAATGCCATAGATTTCAGCAAGGTGATCATTTCACTATTAAACCTTTAAACATAAAGGCAAGTCTAATGTGTGCCTAGAAATTGTGGGGAAACAACCCAAAGTGCCCTGGGTATCAGGCCTTTTCTGATTCATTTTACCAAGGAGATCATGCTGGATGCAATTTCAGCTGAGACGGATCCCCAGCTTTCATGGTCACACACAAGTGCAGCCTACTTCTGCTGTCAGCCTTGACCTGACATGTTTGCATTTGAGAGGGCAGTGGTTGTTGGTTGGTTGCTGCTCAGGACAGCAGAAGAGCCTTTGTGGTGGCTGATTTTTGAGGGTTCTGATTCAGATTTCAATAAGATTAACAAAAAGATTCCTTCAGCACCAAATCAAGGATGATTCAAGGATTTGATGACATTAGGCAGGGCGTTGAAGAGACCTTTGTGTTTTTACCAGAATGGATTTTTAAATTTTATATGCTAATAATAGTAGCTTTCTCTGTAGTGTTTTTCATTTTTAGACATTTGAGATGTTTGGACTTTTTTCCCCCCTAACTACTGTGATTTTGTTGCTGGTCACACAGTTGCAGTTCTGAGACGCTCTAGGTAGTCGTATCACACTTGCAAATCCAATGGAAGGCAAGAATAGTCAGTAGCAGATCACCCGCAGCTTCTGGGCTTTGCAGAGATGAAATTAGTACGGAGGAACTTTCCTATTACTCGTATCAGCAGCGTTGCCCAGGGGAACTGCACATGTCCCAGCTTGCAGGTCAAATCTCTGTGTCTGCTGCAGTTTGAAGGCTGTTGCCCTTCATCTTCCCTTCTCTCCTCTCCCCCCCTCATTCCGAGAAGTTCTGTTAGGAAAACTATACAATATTTTGGCAGTAATGTTTCTCTGACCCATTAGTCATTCATTCTGCTTTATAAGTATCATTTTAATTTGGGAGCCTGAAGCTTTTATAGGCAACACCTGAAATCTTCTTTTGTAGTACAGGAAATAGGAACCAAAAAAAAGTTTATATAGATTTAATGTTGCTTAATAGTAGCGTGATAGTATGTGGTTTTTTATTTGTTTTAATCGATAGCTCTGGTTTTGGTGTATTTTTAGGGAAACACATTGTTCCTAGGTTTTATTTTTAGTAATTAATTAAAAAATCAGGAGCAGACTGTAGTAATAAGAACCTTTCTCCCTTCAAAGCACTCCCTCTGCCTCTAAACTCCGAACACGGTGGCTGAACTTCAAAGAGAAATACTGTCTCCCTCTGTCCAGGTGAACCGCTGCCTTCAGCCACTCTAGAAAATATTGAAATGACTTTCAAGTTTAATTGCTTAAAATGCTGAACTGGAATTGCTTCTGATTAACTCACAATTGGAACGTCACTTTTCTCTTTTTTTTTTTTTTTTTTTTTTTTTTTTTCCTCTTTTGAGCTAAAACTTCAGAATAATTTCTAAAATGCAGTTATATGCAAGTGAGGCAGATCTGTTGGGAAAAACTCATTGGAAAATGTGACTTCACAATGTAATTCTTGCTGAAACCTCAAGTATTTTTTCTAAACATGTTTTCAGTACTGGAAAATAAATTTTACACATTTTTTTAGGTTTTTTTTTTCGTGCAGCCCATTTGTGTCTGTCTATGCCATGATATATATAAGGCAAATGGACTGATAACACATGACTTGCATTTAATCTGAACGTGCAACAGCAATACGACTGCGACAGCATGTGTTTACTCTGAATTGTACAGCAGACAGCAGATACAACAGAATGACAGAGACCACATATGGGGTTTTCTCCTCCCTGTTACATTTAAACCAACAGCATTATTGCATTCACTTGGGGGGTTGTTATTCTCAGATCTTCTTGGTTTGTTTTTGTTTCGCAGTAGCATTGCAGATTTGTTTAGTACTTAATGTAACTGGCAGAATTTCAAATGTCATACAGGAGGCTTTATCAGATGAGCTATTAGCTGTGAAGTTGAAGACTTTGAATGCACATATGTGCACAAATAAATGGAGGCTAAAAGAGGAAAGATGTCTGTATAAAAGGATGAGTGCAGTGTGTTTCAGCTGTTTTTTTGAGAATACAGCTTACACTTGGTAAAGATTTCAAGTTGGCAGAGCTTTTATTTCTTTCACCATTATTCCCAATTACCATCATCAACTCCAGTACAGCAATGCAGAAAAGCTTTTTACATTTATCTGCTGAATCAACTCATGGACAGTTAACAGCCTGTTTATATGTACTATCTGTTCTTATGCATAATATCTGCAGGTGTGGTGTGTGCATTGTAACGTGAAATGCTATTCCATATTGCTCAACTCTTGCTTGTGGGGTACCTTTGAAGAGGGTAGACTGAGTGTAGACTGCAGGACTGGGGAAAATTTGTGCATAACATGTTACATATTTTATAACATGATTAGTTTACTAATCTTTTAAAGTTTGTAACTTATTTCAAAACTCCCAATACATGCTGGGAAATGAGCTCGAAGGTGACACAAAGAGAATCTGTTCTGCATTTCAGTGAGCTACTTGTCAGTTGTCTGTATTCCTTCTAATGGCCCTGTAGTCAAGTTTTCTGTTTTGGCATCAAAAATTGCTATTCATCTGATACTTCTTGTTTAAAATTAATGCCTGCATAATCTGGTGTGGATATTGGACTCTGGCTGCTAAGGGACATGGTTTAGTGGTGGTTTTGGCAGTGTTAGGTTCATGGTTGGGCTTTGATGATCTTAAAGGTCCCTTCCAACCTAGGTGATTCTGTGATTCTGATTCTGTCTTCTGTTGCGTGCAAGTTTTGATGCGGCTGCATCAAAAGAAGAATGGCCAGCTAGTTTGGGGAGGTGATTCTGCCCCCTCTGCTCTGGTGAGACCCCACTTGGAGTATTGCGTCCAGCTCTGGGACCCCCAGCATAAGAAGGACATGGACCTGTTCGAGTGAGTCCAGAGGAGGGCCACAAAGATGATCAGAGGGCTGGAGCACCTCTGCTATGAGGACAGGCTGAGCGAATTGGGGTTGTTCAGCCTGGAGAAGAGAAGGCTCTGGGGAGACCTTATAGCAGCCTTTCAATACTTAAAGGGAGCCTACAGGAAAGATGGGGAGGGACTCTTTATCAGGGAGTGTGGTGATAGGATGAGAGGTAACAGTTTTGAACTGAAAGAGGGTAGATTTGTATTAGATATTAGGAAGAAATTCTTTACTGTGAGTGTGCTGAGACACTGGCACAGGTTGCCCAGGGAAGTGTTCAAGGCCAGGTTGGATGGGGCTTTGAGCAACCTGGTTTAGGTGGAGGTGTCCTTGCCCCTGGCAGGGGGTTGGAACTAGATGATCTTTAAGGTTCTTTCCCACTCTAATCATTCTATGATTCTATGATAAGTCCTGGCAAGAGCAGAAGCTCCAAGTGTTGCCATCTAGAGTATTTGGGAATCCATATTTCCCACATATTGTAGACTTGTGTCATACAACAACGAATTATTATAAGGGCTGAACATAGAAGAGCTTGCGTAATAGAATAACATGGGCTGTTGTAGGGGAAAATTTCTATTAAATGTTTTTCATCAGTAGTTTGTTCACAGGGCAGTTGTTGCTTTCATTCCCAGGCTACTGGAATTTTATTACAGAATAGAGAATCTTAAATGAAATCTTAATTTGAAAATCCTTGGCTTATCAACCAGTAATAAGTGCAGGTCGTCAGAGTTAAAATTTTAGATATTTTGCCAGAACTGGAAACTAAAAAATGGTACTACATACATCTTTTAAGTTAACTATGCAGCAGAAACAGCATATAGTGCTCAACATGTAAGAACTTTAAAACACAATAAGGTTTTCTATTGAAAATCTTGTGTTAGTGTAATTCGTCAGGTTCCTTGAGGGATCTATCCTGACTCCCAAAAGCAGGTGTTGACAAAGTGGAATAAATAAATAAGATTACTTAAGATGTCTAGGTGTTACTCTTCATTTTGATTAACAGTGGTCTTTGGCATGATGATTTACTTTAAAATGATAGTGTTTGTAACTGAAAATCAAAATGTCTAAGGTAGGTAAAGTGTAAATGATTATAAATCTTACTGGACCAAACTTTACCCTTGTTTTTGTTAAATATGCATAAGCAGTTCAGATAAATTTGCCTTGGTGAAGGCTCACTGCTTCTAGGTGTACTGAATCCTACTTTGTAACCTGGACAGGTGAGGTCCTTACAACAAGGCTGCTCTGAAGAAAAAGGTGGAGATTCATCTGCCCTGTCTTGCATCTTTCTTCCTTATGAGAAATCTGAAAGCTCAGTCTTTCCTTCTTCTAGTGAAGTTCTCTAGACTGTCAGTTCTATGGGATATGAGGGTTTTCATGAAGAAAGAGTATTTTGTAGATTATAAATCTGGACTTCTAAAAACACAAAACAAAAAGCTGTCCCTTTTTGTCTCTAAAAATGTGCAAGGGAACAAATCAAATTCATCAGTGGAAATGAGCAGGACAAGAGCAAGATATTTCAGTAGAGATGTGGAAAGGACCCTAATCAACAATTTTAGATGTGTAAGTTAGGGGATTTGCCTCTCTGATGTCTCACTATTTTCCATGGAGAAGGAAAACTTCTCCAGGGGTGATTCAGAGCAGAAGCTTAACTTAGAATGGTAGGTTAGTAAAGTTAGACTTTATGATTCTTCCAGTATCTTTGTAAAAAAATTTTGGAACTATAAATGCGTAAAGAGACCATTCCATTTTTGTCAAACTTGACTAGAGAAAATTAAGAATGTTGATTTTTAACTGGTTATTGTGAGATTAGCAGAATGCAATGTCAGGTTTGGATTTTTTACTTGGAAAATGCTTGTGGGTTTTGGGGTTTTCTTTGTTTTAATATGATATAAAACAGCATGATGTAACTCTTAAAGGACTGTAGAACATTTTCAGGTTTTATTCAGTTTGAAAATTCGAGCAGATTTCAAATGCTTCAATGTCTTTATAGAAAAGGAAGCGTCTGTTTTTTTAAGAATTTTGCCTGGATGCATATCTCCTCTTGCGTTAGATAGTTTGCAACATTTTAGCTGTAAATGCCTCTTTGTAGTAATTAAAGCTGAATATGAATCTGGTTACCCTGGGCTATTCTGTAAATTCCCTAGGGGAGGTTGGTTATCATTTTCATGCAATGACTTAGTAATTCTGTACAACTCCATCAAAACTCGAAACCGTACACCTGAGAACTATTTATAGTTCTTATTTTCTTGCTAATAGCTTGTAATCATATGGCAGCCATCTTTTTTTTCCCTGCTGTGTTTTTTTTAAATACATATATATTTCTGTGATACTGTGCTCTGATTGTTCTTTCCTTCCTTCCCTCCTTTTTTATCTGATGTAGTGCTACTAAAAACAATTGCAATTTTCAAGAAATGTTTGATAGTCATTTCACCTGTTTTATGTTTCCTGCTGAAATTCAAAAGTTTATCAAAGAGCTCAAAATTTCAGTTTTTTGGACTGATTTCTTAAAATAATTATGTTTCTGGGAGTTGACCGTCAGTTATTCCTCCTCCTCCTCTCACATCTCTCACTCAAAACTTCAGCACTTCTTATCCAGCTTCAGTCAAATAAAATTAAGAGGAGTAGAAGTGTCAAGGTTATGAACATTCCTCAAGTTTTCCTCTACTTGTCTTCTCATTTTTAACAAGGGATCCAAACTAATGTGTGACGGAAAATCTTTCCATAAAGAAATTAGGAAAAAAATTGTATGAGAAGTCAAAATTTAGAAGTGGTTAGTCTCTTGTAATTCTGGGGGTTCTCAAGTTGACCCCTTTTCTATATTTGACTTTCTTTGCAGCCCTAATCCTCAAGAGTGTGCAGGATCTGCTGCGCACTTCATAGCATTACCATTGCCTGTGCTTGGGCATCCTCTCCAACCTCTCACCTTCTCCCACTGTTTACAGGATGCACTTCAGTTTTTGTGTGGCATTAGCAAGCTACCATTACTAAGTGTAATGGGTTCACGAACACTGTCATCAGACATGATGAGAGGCCGTTAGATAGTTACAGGTTATACATTCAATGCACTTGCCAATTCAACCTTTGTGCTCCTGCCTCTTTCACATAGGGTTTCTTTTCAAGCACTTTGTTATTGATTGTTCTCAACTTCGTCATCAGCTGTTGCCAAATCAATGTTTGTGTTTCTCTGTATGCAACATCTATTTTTTTCTTTTACTTAACCATCTTACCTGTGTTTTGTTCACCTGCCATCTCGATCAACATATTAGAATTGTACTTCTGTATTTCTTAGGAACCCATCTGTGCTGAAGGCAGATATTACTTAGTGGTGCAGAATTGATTCAGCATAAGACAATGGAGGTGGGGTTCATTTAACCAGTCTATTTATCATTCTATCTCTGGTATAAATTGCAGCATCGACAAGTTACAGAACATCGTGTTATCCTGCAGTGGGCAGAAAGAGTTAATTTTTTCATTGCTTCTTTATTTAACTGAAACTTTATCTGGCTTACCATGAATCGGTCTTAGAAACCTGCAGGCTTGCCTTGCCTTTGCAGTCCACAATGTAAAAAAGACAAAATCTCCCTGATTGGATCACTGTTAAGAAAAGTAATTTATTTGACCTAACAACCTTCATTGAATCCTGTTAAGCCAGGGAATTTATTTATTTATTTTTCCTAGGTTATGGGAGCTTCTAACTGGCTATTTGCTGTTTCCTAAAAGCCTGTGGGGTTTTTTTATGCATACATTTTATAGTTCATTGAACTAGCCTTACAGGTTCATCATCTTTGGTAGTACTATAGTATTCTCTGAATGTTCCTGTATATGTTAAGCAGTCAGTGTTGGCTTTGATGTGAGTTAGAAATTATGTTCCATAGTAGAGACTGTGACCTGTTTGACTGATGTGAATAGTTCTTGTTATTAACAATAAATGCATCCACAAATTACTGATAAAGTTGCATTAATTTGTAAGGTTCTATTAAGATACACAATACTTTGTAAAGTATATGCTAAGTGCCAAGAGCAGGGACCTTTGGGTTAAAATTTTAGAGGCTTTGAGGACTTACTATAAAAAAAATTGTTCTGCTGCAGTACTAATTTTACCCTGGTTATAGGTGTAATTTGGTATAATAAAAACATGTACCTTGGTTTTCTTGAATGGAGGTTAGAATGCACCTGGATGAATTGACTTCCAGAGATACTAGAAGTGAATTAAAGATAAAACTCTGTGTGAATTTTAATAGTAATTTTATACAAGTTCTGTTCTCATTATTCTTTATGAGCTGTATATACTTAGGCATTTCAACCTGACTTTTTTTCAGTGTTTCTATATGTTTATGTATTTTTAATGTCTTCTGATTTAAATGTTTCAAATAATCTGTTTCATCATCACCTGTTATGGGAAAAGAATGTGTGCTTGATTGAATTTGAAATAGAGTTCAGCCAAATTTAAATTATTTTAAGAGTCTACAACCTGTAACCATCATGTACAAAGACAGAATTTCTAATTTGTAGGAGATACTAACTTTGAAGCTGACATTTCTTTTCTCTAGCAGTGATTGCAACTGCAGATTCTGTATAAATGGCATATTACGTAAAGTGAAAGTTTAATTATAAGGGGAAACTTAATTGAATATTTCTGTTGGATTAATAATAAAGAAGCAGGAACATCACATTTGATTTCAGACGAGCTGTGTAAAGGGTGTTGAAATACCGCTGTCAGTGAATTAAACGTGGTACAACGCTAAGATGTGCTTTCTTTCACTGTGTGTCTATGACTGAGCACGGACTGTGACCTTGCTGCTTTGATTTCTGCCGTATGTGGTATTGAGAGCATAGTCCAAGGCAGACAAGATATAGGTCATAAGGCTTTTACTGGAAACTCTCTCAGCTGGTTGTCGATATATACTGTCTTCAGTTTAGTGAGTGTAGCACTATTGCCTAAAGGAGCAATACAACACCTTTATTTAACTAAGTGAAAACACACTGAAATGGTGAAAAGGCTGTGTATAGTCCTTTACTCAAAATACCTGAGGAATAAAAGACCCAGCAATTTCAAAATCACTGGGCCCAGTTCGCATCTTACATAATATAATGTGAATCCAAAATAACCACAGAGAGCTCAGTAAAACTACCCCATGGGGAAGCACCGAGGAGAAACAAGCTGATGAACAAAACTGTGATTTTATTTTTTTTTTTAAATGCATTAGATTTTCAGCTTTCTTAATTTATTTAAAATTGAAGGCACTTAAAGCATTTTTTTTTTCGTGTTGGTCATTATGGATTACTGACAACCGCCCGTGTTATTTCAGCCACAGTGACATCTCCAATGACTCCTTGCTGGGCTTTCTAACCAATAAACTCTCAGCTTCAGAGGAAGCTTCATCCACTGCCAGACGGCCCGTACTTTTCTCTGGGCAGACCATTTATGGCACCTAGTTCCCAGATGATTATCGTATCACTCAGCAAACAGTTGCTCCTGAACACACATGTTTAATATATGTACAGAATTTTTTTTTACCAGCAAAGATACTTCACCTAGTGTTTTGATGTACAGGAATTAAAGCACAAAATACTACTGAAAATTCAAATGGGCATTAAGTAACAAAATATGCATAGTAGTTACTTCACTGAGCAAGGATCTTCAAATAAACCTCCCCCTTCCAACAAAACAACTGTACTGTCTCAGTTGTAACTGGAAGTAATCAGTGTCAGGCTTTACATGTTGTAGAAGATGCGGACCTCCAAAAAGTAATGTGTTTTACAATGTTGTTATGAGATATTGTTTCAATAATTAAGATAAAATCCTCCTGAGTAACTAAAACCACTTTTAAGTGCTTTAGTTTTCTATCCAAAAAATTATCTGACTTAGTACTTGGGGCTAGCATCTCACGCAGTTAGAGATGTAGATGGGATGTGATCATACCCAGCACAGTCCTATGTGAGGATATTTTTTTTTTTTTTGACTCGGGTACAAAAAATAAGTGGGGTCCAATTTCTAACGCTAAAAGATATGAGGCACAGAAGAAAATTGGGTTTGATTTTGAAAATATTCAGCTTCACAGGCTGGTCCTTTTCCTACAAAGTTTAAGTATTTCTGGAAATAACCATATTTAGTAGGGCATTAGCACTGGTTGATATTTTGATAAGTGAAACTGCCTTCATGGTGATGCTTTTGAATCTGTACCTTAGGAAACTTGTATTTGCTAGCATATCTGCACTATATCTAACCCATGTATCTAACCCCCCGTACCTTTTTGCTGTACAAATTGAAATAGAAGCCTCATAATTCATCTGCAATGTGTGCCGGGACTCCAGGTGCATAAGAATAGCCTGATGGTGCTGCATGTGAAGGAAGAGAAGCTTTGGAACTTTTCAGTAGGGGACTGAATGTATATTATGGCAAATAGATAATTTTAAATTAGTGTTCTGTACATTTAGGATAGAGTCTATTTTTTACTCATGCATAAATTGCCTCTGAACGCAATTCAAAAATCCGATCTTAAGCTTAGCAATGAACATTTCAAAAAAGTAAATTAATATCTTCACGATGAAGAAATATAGTTTATTATAGAATCACCTACTAATGCCACTATAATTAGTGCTGTGTCACTATTTCTGTGAAAACTCCATTTTGAAGGGTTTTGGACACACCTCTTTCATAATAAGATGTAGCACAGCCTGCAGCTTGGCAGGCAACGTCTGAGCCCAAGCTCTGTCCTGCGCTTAGTGCTCGGAATAGACAAGTTTGACTTTCCTCCTGTGAAAGGTCACGCCCAAGTTGTTGGGAGATTCCCAGAGATGCTGGCTTTTCTTCTTAAGTAGCCTTTTTACTATCTTAAGCAGGGCACCATCATACCTAGGATGCCTTTAACAGAGATCTTTTCTTGCTGACAGTATCGGTCGCTGGAATCCGGGTCGTGTCTGACGGTGGCAGAGCAGAGGGAGACCCGGCCTCCCCTCGTGGCCTCCAGCCACACCGCCGGCAGCTTTGAGGGCCTTCCTGTGAGAAGGACCCTAAACCAGGGTCTGCTCGCTACAGGGGGCGGCTGCTGCCCCTCAGGCTCTATTACATGTTTCTGTTCCCAGCAAGCACCCGGTCTTCTGTTAGGAACAACTTCTCATCTTTACATTTTGCAAGGTAATGGACCACTGCCTTTTACCTGCTTTCCCAGCACCTTCTAACAGAAAACACCTTGTAGCCTGAGTTTGCATCCCACATGTTTTAGGGCTCATTCTCAGATGTTTCCATGTTGAAGAACCCTAATTTTGAGAGTGGCATTGGTATCTGTGTGGAACAATACAGGAAAAGGGCCCTAGAAAATACTGGCTCTGTAATATAAATAATGAAAGAGGAAAAAGTAGAAAGAGTTTATCGCGAGAACCATTTTATTTCTTTGCTTTCCTTGCAATAAGCTAAGGATGGCATATTTGCAATTAGCTACTTACTGCTGGTTTAGCTTAAAAAACTACAAACTGTTGCTATATCCACTGGAACAGAAAAGATATATAATTTGGTCTAATTGTATTTTCCTCAACCACAGTGCATATATATTAAAAGGTTAGTAGTTGATACTGTAAATTATAAATATTTAATTCAAATTTTAAAGTTAGTTATTAGCCCAAGAGACATATATAAGTTTGTGAGAAAATTCAAATACATTAAGCAGATGCTATTTGACCACACTGATTTTCTGCTTTAAAATGGTGACTTTAATTTTCGTCTCATCTGTTGGCTATCTTGACTTTGTAGTCTGTAAGGGCCTTGTGGTTCCGAAGAAACTCTCCTAAAACTAATAGAATGAGAACTGGAGTAAAAATGAGGTTAAATAAATGAGATGGAAAACCAGACCTCCTCAAAGTAAGATTAGTGGAAGTATTGATGAACTCATAGTTAGTCTGAGTGCCCTGATGTCTCACACTGTTCTTGCAATGTGAGCAAAACTAAAAGCAGGGAAATAATAATTAGTAATTTCAGAAAAACATTGATCCTCACTTCTTTAATCTGCAATCAGGCTAGCAAATTTTAGTGAGCCAAGAGTGTTTGTCAGGATAAAAATAGGTACAGATTAGAAATTTTATTGATTGTAGGATTTGTAAAATAAGAGAAAACCAATCAGGGAATACTGAATAATCAACTAATCCAAAAGCTATTTTGCTTTATTTTATACTTGCTAAACCCGCTCCTGTTGCTGAGATTTGGTCTCATTGAATGGCCTAAACTAAATGGGAAAATTGTATAGAGCTATCCTTCATCTTTAATACAGAGTTTTCATTTGTGTGGTCTTACAAGCAGGGAGATTCATGTCTGTGTCCTGCCAGGAAATTCCATTTGGAGGGAAGGTCTCGGGAGTGCTAATACAGAATGGAAATTTTTCATCCTCACCCACACTACTGTATCCTGGTTAATTTTCTCACAATTTCTACATCGGCCAAAAATTGTGTGGGGTCATCTTGGTGATAAGATGCCAAATTAAGGATATCGGGACATTTCCTTTGTTTTCCTGTGAAACTGTCTCCTGGTTCCTGGGAGCAAAACCTGAGTTTCAGGTTTCAGTACCTGAGTCTGAAACGTGTTGCCCACAGGCTTGTTCAGAAGGGAGGCTGAGTAAGTTCAGAAATTTCTAGAAATTATTTTTCACTCTCAGCAGACCTGCATTTCAGTGCAGAAGCAGCCTGCCTTTTCTAGAAACTGCTAAAGAAGGGAAGGAAGGAGTTAGGAGGAAGGAAAAGAAAAAGAGGAAAGGTGAAACAAGCATCATCTTTTTGGGGACAGTGTGAGCACTGACTAAGAGAAAAGACAAAGACAAAACTGAAAGAAAGAAAAAAGAAGAAAGGAACCTAAACATGAGAAACCAAGAGGAGTACAAAAATGAAATGATGGAAGGGTAGGGCATAGAAGTAAAAAGGATATGGTGTAGAGAAAAATCAGAGACCTTGAAAAAATGTAATCAATGAACTTAATTTCCAAGTCATGTAATTTAGTAGAACTTATAAAAAGGCAATCAGACTGCAGCACCTTGGAGTTATCATCATGATGCATTGGAAAAAAAAAAAAAGTTTGGCTAAAATTAGTTTGTTTTCTGTTCTAACCATAATACTAATGTGATTAGATAAGGTGATAGAGAACACTGTCTTCAATGTCTCTTCTCATGGTTTCCTAAAGACTTCGTAACAGTGATTTCAAGAAAGCAAAATGACCGTAACTACATTATTGTTTGATGAGTCTAATCCCCAATGACATGGGCATTTCAGGCAAGATGTGTGTCCCACTCAGTGCCTCCATGTCTGGCTGCACGCTCTGTGGTGCTGTGGGGATGCAGATGGGCTGCGGGTCCTGTCCAGGAGGCTTCATCCACAAAGCCCATGGCAAAGCCTGGGGTGAGCAGTTGATGGGGGGATGCAGAATAGCAACACTGCAGTGTCTGGAGGAGTCTTGCAAGAAGAGATAGCTTAAATAGTAAGATTTTTGGGTGGGTTTGGGATTTTTTTTTTTATTTGTTTTTTTTTTTTTTTTGGTTGGGTTTGTTGGTTTTTTTCAGTAGTAAAGTTGTTTTCATTAAATCCGGGAAAGGCTTCATGTTAGCATGCAGCAAGGTGGCAAGGAGGCAAAGGCAGATGCAGAGTTGCTTTGAGAGTGAACATACTCCATCCTGTACCAGGGGTCCGAGGGGTAGGGCAGGGAGAAGTGCCTCTTCTCCTGCTTTATGAGCTTTGGTTCAGGGAGTAAAGAAAGAGGAATTAAAATCCTTTTACCCCTCCATCAGAGACAATTACGTGTCAGACATCCCAATAAAGCAGTTCTTTCTTTCTGGAGAGCTAAATGTGAAGTTACAAAGACATTCAGAAGTACAATTTTCCTCCTCAACTGATAATGGCATTTGAATGTTACCAAAAAGAGTGTTAATGAGTGATTAAAAATGGGCATAATTTAGTTTTTAAAAGCCCTACTCACTCTTCATAATTTGCAGCGTGTGTTTAGATATTAGTAAAGCTTAATCAGATCATGAGGAAAGGATTTTAACTCACAGGAAAGGAAATCCTAGGGAGGATTTTTCAAAACAGAGATGTGAACATATTTGCTTTATTTTAACGATTCCCTAAACATGCCAGGATTCGTTGATGCTGTAACTCTGGCTGTAGAAAGAAGATGCGCTGACTCTAGAGTATGACGGTGACTTGATGGTTTCCTTACAGGGATGTTCAAAAATTGTAGGCGTAATCTGTCAGTTGCGGAGTAATGTCTGCCATTAGCACAAGGTTGGCAGGAGCTCAGAATATATGGTTATAATGGTCACTTTTGACCTTAAAAATAGAAAAGTATAATACTGTTCTCTGTATTCATACCTGGCATGGAAACTCTAATTTCTGAGCTCTATTTAGTCCTCTAAAATACCAGAAACTGGATTCCTTTTCCAGTTCTATTTGTTGCTTGTGAAGAAGTGTTTCTAACCTCCTAGTAGTACGTCTCGAGATCACAAATAATCAGTTTGTACAGCTTATCTTTACTTCTAATCCTTAAATTGCACTCGCACTCTGACTAAAATCATTGAAAGTGGCTTTCATGAATACAGGAGGGCACAGCTCTGTAAACTGGCATTGTAATTTAGAAAGAAAGCACTTGGGAGAGAAAACATATACTGTAAATGGTCAATGCTACTTCCCCATTATGTATACCTTGAAGAATATATTTTTTCTCTGGTAACACCAGCTAAATAAGAAGAATTAGTAGTTCTTTAAGATACTATGACAGAATCACAGAATGGTAGGGGTTGGAAGGGACCTTTGGAGATCATATAGTCCAACCCCTCTGCCGAAGCAGATTCACCTAGAGCAGGTTGCACAGGATTGTGTCCAGACAGGTTTTGAATATCTCCAGAGAAGAGGACTCCACAACCTCTCTGCGCAGCCTGTTCCAGTGGTCTGGCACCCTCAAAGTAAAGAAGCTTTTCCTCATGTTCAGACAGAACTTCCTGTGTTCCAGTTTGTGCCTCTTGCCCCTTGTCCTGTCGCTGGGCACTACTGAAAAGAGTCTGGCCCCATCCTCTTGACACCCGCCCTTTAGATATTGATAAGCATTGATGAAATCCCCTCTCACTCTTCTCTTCCCCAGGCTAAACAGAGCCAGGTCTCTCAGCCTTTCCTCATCAGAGAGATACTCCAGTCCCTTGATCATCTTTGTAGCCCTCTGCTGGACTCTCTGCAGTAGCTCCTTGTCTTTCTTGAACTGGGGAGCCCAGAGATGGCCACAGTACTCCACATGTGGCCTCACCAGGGCAGAGTAGAGGGGGAGGATGACTTCCCTCCACCTGCTGGCTATGCTCTTTTTAATGATACCATTGGCTTTCTTGGCCACAAGGGCACATTGCTGGCTCATGGTCAACTTGTTGTCCGCCAGGACTCCCAGGTCCCTCTCTGCAGAGCTGCTTTCCAGCAGGTCAACCCCTAACCTGTACCGGTACATAGGGTTATTCCTCCCTAGATGCAGGACCCTACACACTTGCCCTTGTTGAACTTCATTAGGTTCCTCTCCGCCCAACTCTCTAGCTTGCCCAGGTCTCACTGAATGGTGGCACAGCCTTCTGGTGTGTCAGCCACCCCTCCCAGCTTTGTGTCATCTGCAAACTTGCTGAGGGTACACTCTGTCCCCTCCTCCAGGTTGTTGATGAATATGTTGAACAAGACTGGACCCAGTACTGACCCCCGGGGAACACCACTAGTGAGGGGCCTTCAACTGGACTCTGCACCACTGATCACAACCCTCTGAGCTCTGCTATTCAGCCACTTATCAATCCACCTCACCGTCCACTCATCTAACCCACACTTCCTAAGCTTACCTATGAGGATATTATGGGAGACAGTGTCAAAAGCCTTGCTAAAGTTGAGGTAGACAATGTCCGCTGCTCTCCCCTCATCCACCCAGCCAGGCATGCCATCACAGAAGGCTATCACATTGGTCAAGCATGATTTCCCCTTGGTGAATCCATGTTGACCACTCCCGATAACCTTCTCTTCCTCCGCATGCTTAGAGATGACATCCAGAATGAGCTGTCCCATCACCTTTCCAGGGACGGAGGTGATGCTGACTGGCCTGTAGTTTCACGGGTCCTCTTTCTTGCCCTTTTTGAAGACTGACATGACATTGGCTTTCCTCCAGTCCTCAGGCACCTCTCCTGTTCTCCAAGACCTTTCAAAGGTGATGGAGAGTGTCTTAGCAATAATATCTGCCAGCTCCCTCAGCGCTCGTGGGTGTGTCCCGTTGGGGCCCGTAGATTTGTGGGTGTTGAGTTTGCCTAAATGATCTCTAACCCGATCCTCCTCAATCAGGGGAGTCTTCCTTTCTCCAGACTTTTTGTCTTAACTCCAGGGTCTGGGATTCCTGAGGGTGAGCCTTAACAGTAAAGACTGAAGCAAAAAAGGCATTGAGTAGCTCCGTCTTCTCTGCATCCTCCGTCACCAGGGCACCCACCTCATTCAGCAGTGGGCCCACATTTTCCCTAGTCTTCCTTTACTACTGATGTACTTGAAGAAGCCCTTCTTGTTGTCCTTGACATCCCTTGCCAGGTTTAATGCCAAGTGCGCCTAAGCCTTCCTCATTGCATCCCTGCATATTCTGACAACATTCCTGTACTCCTCCCAAGTGGCCAGTCCCTTTTTCCACATTCTGTAAACTTGCTTCTTCCATCTGAGTTTTTCCAGAAGCTCCTTCCTCATCCATGTTTGCTCATCCTTTTCCCGATTTCTTACTCGTAGGGATGCACTGATCTTGAGCTTGGAGGAAGTGGTGCTTGAATGTTAACCAGATCTTTTGGACCCCCCTGCCTTCTAGAGCCTTAGTCTATGGGGTTCCTCCAAGTAGGTCTCTGAAGAGGCCAAAGTCAGCTCTCTTGAAGTCTGGGGTTGTAATCCTATTTATTGCCCTGCTGCTTCCACGCAGGATCCTGAACTCCACCATCTCATGGTCACTGCAGCCAAGGCTGCCCCCAACCTTCACATCCCCAACTAGTCCTTCTATGTTTGTTATTACAAGGTCCAGCAGCACACCTCTCCTCATTGGCTCCTCTACCACATGTGTCAAAGAGTTACCATCAATGCTCTGCAGAAACCTCCTGGACTGTGCGTGCCTGTGTTGCCTTTCCAGCAAATATGAGGGTGGTTGAGGTCCCCCATGAGAACCAGGGCCTGTGATCATGAGGCTATTTCCAGCTGTCTGCAGAAGCCTCATTGACTTCCTCTTCCTGATCAGGTGTCCTGTAGTAAATACCCACAACAGTGTCACCCATATTACCCTGCCCCTTAATTCTTACCCTGCAGACTCTTAGTAATACTGTGTAATTCTCTCCTTCCAGGAATTCATTATTACGTTTAAGATATTTCAGTTCACAACAAAGGCAAGCAAGCATCTTGGGCATGGTTATCACAGTAACACTTTAAAACACAGAATGACATTTGAGTTTTTTGCGTATTCCTTTCATCTTCTGCAAAATGGGGTATATCCTATATTACTGTGAGTAACCTATGGCAATGCCACATCTTTCTCTTTGATTTCCTAAGATCATAAGAATATGCAGAGACTGTTTTATATAATGATTGGTTTAATGAGTATGGTGTCATCAAAGATGGAGCTTCAATTTCAATTTCTCTGCAACTACTAATGTTTCACTCGTATGAGATGGAACATTAAATATATATATACATATTCAGTTTTCCCATTTTTCTTTCTTTTTCTGTAACCGTTTATATAATTATTTTCAGATGTGCCCAAAATAAAATGGAAGCTTGTAAAAAGAAATTAAATCATTTCAGTAAAAGTAGCCTAACCAGTTTGTAGCAGATTGTGTCCAGTGAAGGACTGCAGAATATGTGATGACGTTAGCGTATGCATATATGTATGTAGGAACCCCTCCTCTCTCCACATTGTCTTTTCTGTGAGAAGAGGATCCATAAATACAGTTTCTTCTTTCTTCTCTGGAAAAAAGGTGAGTTTCTTACTTCAACCCAGACAAATCCAGCATCCCATTTTGTTAGGCTCACAGCCACAGGCTCGCAGACGTGGGCAGGCTTTTAACACAGGCTCAGCTAGCCCTGAGGAACCAGTGCTGCTGCTGGTGCTTTGAGAAGTCTTTTGCTTGTGTGCCACAGGCTGTCGGCTGTCCTCCTTCTCTTCAGCAAGAGTTTCCTAGATTTGTTCTCAGAAATGGCAAAACTGTTTTTCTGGAAGGCTTCAATAATAAGGAAAAGCAAATCTAGTGCATTTTGGTGGAATGCCCCTGTACTGAAAAAAAAGGTCAATGAAAATATGAATGTTCGAGCTCTGCCAGTCCTAAGCATGTAGGTGTTTCAAGAGGTACCAGCAAACTGTAACTGCAGGCAGATATTATATAAAGCAACTTCTACACCTTTGTAAAATATTTAAGTGTGTTTGAAATGAAGCTGTTCCTCATAATGAAGAATAAGTAATCAACATACCTGCTTTACTTTACTTTTTTGTTTGAAGGGTCTTTTAATTTGAAATGAGGTGCAGATTGTTTCTTGTGTCAGTGTAAAATAAAAAAATCCCACAAACATGGGCAAACCCATAGACTTTATGCTGTTCTTAGAGTATTTTCTCCACTTCCCTTTCAGCTCTTTGTACAAAACTTCACACTTTGAGTGGATTTAATTCTGGGAAGTTATCAACTTTTTTGCATAACTATGGGAGATGGTTCTCTAAATGTCAGGTATTATCAGAGCACAGCACATTTAGAAGAACTCAGACTGTATAACCCCAAGGTTAGATGTATTTAAATCTGACTTCATTACATTTTAGACAAGACAGAATATCTCTGTCTAAAAAGGCCTGTGATATTTTTTTCTCCTATTAGTTGCGATACTTTAAAATCAGTAGAAAAAGCCTCAAAAGCAGAGCCATGAGGGCCAGAGCTGCACAGAGCACATACTGAGGTTGTATGTGTTTACTTACCAGTGAGGTACAATACTGTGTTATTCATTATGCAGAAAAAAAACCCCTCTTTAAGAACAGAGTAATTTCTTCTCTGGTAAAAACTGACAAAATAAGACTTAGTTATATATTAATATAAAGTCTTCTCATTTAATATTATAAGTTGCCTAGCTTGAAAGTAAATTTGCATAGAAAGATGTCCCTATGAGTCCAGTTACTTGGATCTTTGAAATGTCCCCAGAGTGACTCGGGAAGCTCTCCTGAGGTTGGCTTTGAAAGCAGGGGGAGCTAAATTCAAAACAGGCTGGAGGAGGCATATCTGAACCACATCCCTGATGCCCAGAGTAATCATTGCATGAGCTGCCTCCGCCTGTGGTCTCCTGCTGAGGACCCTGCTGTACGCTCTGTCTCTTGCTGCAGCTGGTTGTGAACCACAGCAGGAAGCCTTGAAGTCCTTGTCCCATTGGGTGTATGAGCAGTGGTCTCTGGGGTGGGCAGGTCTCTGGTTCAGCGCATCTTCAGATCCCAGTGGGCAGGGAGAGAGTGTCTGCTGGAGGCAGGGAGGAAACACCCCTTCCTGGACACCCTGGTGCTTGTAGCAGCCAGTGGGTATGGCACTGCGGTTGCCACCTTGTTGAGCAGCGTTTGAAAGGGCAGCAGTGATTGCTGGGGCATGGCATGTGAAGGTGCAGTGAATACTGGTCTGAGGGTGTTCAACAGAGAAGAGCAAAGAGTTCAACTGTTGGGGATATCAACTGTATTTTATGTGTGATAGCAGAGCAATTTAGCACCTGTTTCAAAACTGTGATTTTTTTTTTTTTTGCCCCCCCTGTGTGTGAAGAATTTTAATGTAAAAAGGACACCTCTAGGAGTAGTCAATAACTGAGTTTATTCCAGTGATTCTTTTTCCTCCAGGGCTGCAATATTGGGTTGCAGCCTAAATTTTGCCTATGATCCACTTTACAAACCTGAGTTCTATTTTACATCTGGCTCTTAAATGATACTGAAAAATGCATCCTGTGTTCGCATAGGATTCCAGCTGAAATTAATAAAAAACTTGACCACATGATGCAGTCAAATATTTGACTTCTGAATCCTGACGCACCAGTGCTTAGCTGAGACACAGCACATGCAGCACAGTTGCTATAAGCTGCCTGACTGGCCTGTAGCTGTAGAGCAATAGCTGATTCTTTTTCTCCCTATTGTTCTTTTCTTTGGAGCTGTAGCTAGACATCAGGCTGTTTCCTGTTTTCATACATCATCTTTGTTTGTTCTTGCTTGGGCCTTGCTGGAAGTCTGGAGAAAATGTATGACCTAAAGAAAGAAACAAATGCTTTATGCTTCACTTTGTATGGAAACAGAATAATGGGAGCAAGTAGAGAAAATCAGTCAAATACCATAGCCAGGGATGTGAAACCTGTGTGTGAATTGCACTGCAGATGGTGGTCCTATGGGCAGGGTAGAGGATGCTTAGGAGAGCACCACGCCTCCCCACCTGGCACCTTGACTGGCTGTCTGCCATGCATGTGAAAGTACAAGGGAGGAGGAGGAACAAGGGAATTGTCTTTCACTCTGATTTTGTGTCAGCATGTAGTTATGGCACGGCCAGGACATACAGGACCTAGCAACTGGGAAGGCCCCCTGGGGTGACTGAGTGAAGGTGAAGTACTTCAGCAATGATGGAAGGAAAAATGAGGAGAAAGTCAATGTGTATCTCAGAGAGAGAAGGAAGAGCTAATAACAGCGAAATCTAAAGTGTTGATTGTCTGTTTTGCTCCAGGGTTCAGTAGCAAGGTTTCCCATGATCTGATGGTTAACACATTTAACATCAGCAGCAAACGGGTAAGAACTTAGCTTAAGATAATGAAACAAAAGGTTAGAATTACCCTCCTGGCCATGATAAAAATTGCTGTAGGGAAGTACTTGAGATAATGTTATTGTGATTATTTGTTATCTGTGAAGAAATATGGAAGATAGAAAAGAACAAATAGCGGTCTTCTCCCGAGAGAGACCAAACAGGAGATTCTAGGGAGTTTTAGTGGGGAAAGGGTGGGAGATGATTGATTTTTTTTGCGGAGAGTTAAAGTTGAACTGCTTGAAAGTGCCTAGAAGATACCAAGGCAGTAGGTAACCGCCAGCATCCGTGAAGTTCAAATTGTATCAAATCAGTCTAATTTCTCTCTGTAATTGTACAAAAAGCCTGGTGAGTAGATAAGGAGTGGCAGGTGTGGTAGGTCTTTCTTCCAGTAGGGTCTTACCTCCTGTTTTCCATGGCATTGCCGTTAGGGAGCTGAGGAAACATGATCTGACTGGGACCACCGTAAGTAAAAGCAGATTGCAGTTCTGTGCTTAGAGTGAATGCTGGCAAATAAGTGGTTCACTGTCAAAAAAGACGTATTTATGGTTCATAGGGCTCTGGTCAGAGACAAGTGTTATTCAGCATTTTGCTTAACGATTTGTATAATAGGACAGGGAGTAAATTTATTTAAACTTGCAGATTATACCAAACTGGGTTACCAGCAGCCTCAGGGACAAGGTTAGAACTGAAAACTGTATGAACAAATTGGAGAAGTGATTTGAGTATGTGGGTATTCAAAAGTTACAAAGCTATGTAGCTATTCAACAGCTACAAAGGCAAGTTCTTACACTTAGTTGGGAATAAATCTAGTAAACAAATACACAATAGGCACTGTATTATAGACAGTGGTATTGTAGAAAACGATATGGGGATTACAGCAGGTCACAAATTGAACACACGAAAATAATGTCCTACTGTTTAGGGAAAAAAAAGAGAGTATCACACTTCAGTGTTTAAGCATGTGTTTTCTGTAAGACATGTGAAGTACTGATAACATTACTTAGGTTAAGAAAGAATTGGGTTTCCTTAGCCTCAACAGGCAAAGGCTGGGAATATAAGTCTTCAAATATGTAAGAGGTTCCTTAGAATAGTAAGATGATAAACCTTTTTCTTTTATATGCTCTTGTGATAGGAGAAGTAATAGGATTAACTTGTAGCCAAGGAGATTTAGGTTTGAATGAAGAGAAACCTTTCTAATTCTAAAGATAGTTAAAAACTAAAATAAATTTCTTGGAAAGCTTGTACAGTTGCCACCCTTGGACACTCTTTGTAACCTGGTTAAACTAGTGTCTTCTGTATGCTTTAAGGGGCAGCTCATTCTGCCTTGAGGTGAGATTATGGCTGGTTCTCAGTCAGATTTTTCTATCATGTTTGCATCAAGCATTGATATTTTGGATACTCAATCTCATACTGCTTAGTATTACAGTCCCCAACTCGCTCTGTTTCAATGCAGAGGATAATCCAATAACAGAGAAAGTCTGTTTACGCACATCTTCGAGACTTAACAAGTTTCCTTTTCCTTATTGACTGCAAAACCTGTTTAAGTTGCATTAAGTATGATCAGAATGTTGATCAGCTCTTCTGCGTTAGCAGACAGGGTGGTAAGATTCCAGTTTCTTTACTACACTGAGCTCTCTTCTTGCAATAAAATATTAGAGAAATGCATATTAAGCCAAATCTGATACAGCATGGAGAAAAAACACATCATGATTGGGAAAATTAGGTCAATAGGAGGAATTAAAAAATTGCCAGAAGTAATAATTCAGAAGATCATGAAGTAAGCACTCTTTGCCTTCAGATGAAAATGGAACACTGAATTTAAAGCTGATATTCTGTAATGACAGTTCTTAAATATCTTGATGTCTGTCCTACTGAAAAGTAACATAAATTGCTATATTGATAGAACATCTGTATTTGTGAATTATGATAAGTTGTTTTTAGTTGGCTTTTATTTTTTATTACTAGCAAATATTTAGTTAAAGTAAAATGAAGTTGCACATGAAAAGTCCACTGAAGAATGTCAAGCTCCAGGCATTTTTCAAATTATTTTTTTTAAAAAAAGGTGGTTTTGTCCGTTTGCACACAGAAATTTAGTACTCAGAAGTAATTCCATGCTAATTTAATTAGACAAGGAGTCATCTGTCAGCGTCAGAAAGTTAATGATAACTTGTAACTTACTGCTAAAATGCTGTGGGCAGAGCAGTCTACACTCAAACCACTTTATTTCTGAAGAGGGAATATAATGCAACACTTTGCTGTGTGATAAAAATCTTTGAGAAGATTTTAAAGAAGTAAATGTGTTGTTATTAGTATGGAATAAAATGGATAGCCTTGCTAAGTACAGTCTTGCTGTACAAAGCACTGCAGTGTCTTTATCTCATCTTTGTGGTTCGGAGTTACAGTCACCAGAAGGATAATTGCTGGAGAAGCTCTGTGGTCAGATTAACTGCAGTGGCCACAATGGGAAGACTAGAGAATTTTAGTGTTACATTTTACAGCTAATGGTGGTCTAACAGAGATTCATTCAGGTAGGAGCTATGCCAAAAATGCAAATGGAAATTTAAAAGGGTCTTCTTGGGAGTACTGGAAGATGCAGGTCCCCCTAGATTAAAATAGTAATAGGCTCCTGGGTGTGAGTCCTGTTAGATCAGCTCTACCAGAATAATACGTATGTAAAGAAAGCAGTCTTCTGTAGGAAGCCCCATCAGTTAATAACTGGAATGGATGATGAGAGTGTTAAAATTTCTTCTATGAAAGCAGATCATTAGCTGCCTAACTTTACCTGCTTCCTAAGTACTGATAGAGAAGTGTCTGCTAACAGAAAGAACGCAGTAGCGTTTAGTTATATATATCTTAGCTGTCAAGTACCACTGACCTAGTTTGGGGGGGGAAGGGGGGTGGTGAGAAAAAAAGACATATCTAATAGAGTTCTTAATAGACCCTTATAAATTCCTAAACGACTAAATGAATATGCAATTAATCATATAGCTTGCACCCACATATAAACCAGCAGTAGGCCACAGAGATCTGTATGTGTTCCGTGTTACACTGGTAGTGCTGTGCTTGTAGGGCACGCTGCTTTTGCTGATTATCATTCTTAATATTGAAAGAGAGAAGGAATGATCATCTTTTTAACAAGGACTAATTCTTAGGGTCACACTGAGTCTCATTCCCAAAGCATTCACATGTAATCCATACATGTCTGTGCTCATTTAATATTGGCTGGAATAGGAATGGTGTGTAGTAAGGTCACTCCGCAGACTCTTATGAAACATTTATTTGTTCAATGGCAAGCTGAGACCTACACGTGAAATAATGCCTGAAATGTCTCTTTATGTTTGTGACGATAACTGTGCTCTGTACCACTAAGGACTATGAAATTTTGTTATTGAATTCAGTCAGAGAAGATCCAGACTTTGAGAGAGTGCTGAACCAGTTACAGCACTCAGTCTCAGGCTACAGAACCAGATGGAGAATAAATCTCCACCCTGTGAGAGGGTGGATTTTCTATGAATCCTGTCCCTCCTCCTCACCGTGTATAAAGCTTTGCTGCTTGTTTTAATCTGACACATGGTTATTGTCTTTGAAAGAAGCCTGCATTATCATTGATAGGACCAAGGGGTAATGGCTTCAAACTGGAAGAGGAAAGATTTAGATGGGCTACCAGGAAGAAATTATTCACTCTGAGGGTAGTGAGACACTGGCACAGGTTGCCCGGGGAAGCTGTGGATGCCACATCCCTGGAAGTGTTCAAGGCCGGGTTGGATGAGGCTTTGAGCAACCTGGTCTAGTGGGAGGTGTCCTTGCCCATGGCAGGGGGCTTGGAACTAGATGATCTTTAAGGTCGCTTCCAACCTAAACCCTTCTATGATTCTATGATCATGTATGTTTCTGTACTATTACTTTTTTAATCTCAGCTTCCATATTGAATGTATAGATCTTATAAGTAAAATATAATTAAAGGGAGTTGAGTAACAGTCACTCAAACTGCTGCAACATTATTAATAACAGAGATTCTGTAATGACTTTGCTAAATTGACAATAAATTTCTGTAAGGGAAGAGAAGCTTTCAGGAAACTTCATCATCAAGATACAGACCAAATAGAAATGGCTGTTCTCCCTCTTGAGTATGTGGCCTATTGTGTACCTTTTATGAAAAATAAGCCACATTTTAAAAAACAAAAGACAAAATCAAGTACTTTAAAAGAGGATATAGATGTTCAAAACGGACATAGCTCAATAGTCCAGAAAGTATAGCAAATGAGGAGTGGATTAGAATAAAATAACCACGGCTTACTTTGAAATCTAAGAAGCTTGATTTGATTAAAGTCCCATTATTATTTTTAAAAAGACACAAATGTGCATTTTACTAGGTAGTTCCTCATATTAAAGGTGCTTAAACATTTTTATAACCCCCACTACTGAAATTAAAAAAGGGATTGATCTGTTTTTACTCATTATATACATAATCACTTCAGGTCTAATCATTTAATTCTGCCCACTGAATTACAAGGAAGATGAATTAAATGTCAAGTAAGTGGTTATATTATGGAATTTGCTCCACTTGAGTATGTGAGAGTAATATAAGCACTTTATGTCAGGTATTTGATACAAAATCACTTGGTTTTCTTTATGTTTTGATTATGATGGCTTTAGTGCATGTGGAAAGGGTAAGGGTAACAATTTCCAAGGGCTTATGTGTCAGATTTACAGAGGTATTTGAATGCCTAAAGGTATAGATAAACACCAAAGATGATCTTTAAGAATCAGTCCAAAGGTATGCATCTCATTGACTTATTGACATCTCATTGACTTCATCTGACACCTAAATGCATCAGTGTCTAGAAAGTTTAGAATTCTATTCCCCACATATGTTTTATGCAGAAGCAGCATTGAAAATTATGTCAAATATGGCCATGAGACAACCCTGGTACTATTGTTGTCCCCGCAAGAGAGCTCTAACATAGAATAATCTGTTGAAGTTATAACTTATCCCCATGTGTTGCTGGCTACTTAATTCATCTCCATGAGCAAATAACTCTTCAGAGTTTCATTGTGCAAGTAACTGAAAATCTCTAGTAGTCACTTCTTTTATATATATGTAAAAGAGTGAACTACTGTGAGCATATATGTCAACTTAATAGTAGTTGTGCGTATTTAAATTTACTACTTAATTGTTTCTGGATACAAATCACACGTTAATGAACTAACCAAAGTTTACAGAGATCAACAAAAAGATTTCCATCAGAGATACAATTTTCCTTAGCTATCTCTTTTCAGATACATTCATGTTACAGGTGGGAGTGGTTAACAGGATCAAGCAGTAAACTATTTTTATAAATACCTAGATTTGAAAGGCTTAAAGTAAGGATAGGCTTCCCTAACAGAGAATTTCTTCTGTCAAGAATCTTTTCCTTTCAACTTTTCTTTGTCAGGTCATCTGCCAACATCTGGATCAAGATTATTTGCTTCAAAATATAATCTGAAACATTTATGTTGCATTTCACAAACGTATTTGAATTCAGTCCTCACAGAGTGGCTGTCAAGCTTGTTAATCTTTGCTATAGCAAACCCCACCAGAACCTTTACTTGTTTCTTGAACTATATTCCATTTCTAATTATTACAGGGCTGGCAGAATTTAACACTTCTGTTTATATAGGTTTCATCCAAAAGTCACAGTTCCTACATGAAGTTCATATGCAGAGCTTTTTAAATAAAATAGTTTTTGTCACTTGTGCAGAGGCTCACAAGAGGAAAAAAGTCCTTCTGAAGATCACATTCATAATCACATTCAACTCAGTATATACAATGATAAATACATTTAAAATTAAGCATGCTTACCGGAAAAACATTGCAAAAACAATGTGTTGTGTAATAAATCAGAGAAAGATCTGATTTGTTTATCAAACAATTTTTTTTTTTTATTTAGCTGGAATCATTCACTTTTTCACGAACATTTTGGGCTCAGAATAGAAGCTTAGAAAATGTGCACGTGACCTCTCAGAAGGTTTTGAAAATTGTCTTGTAGCCTGTGCAGCAGTGTTAAAAGAGCAACTCTAGCTGACTCCTTAATTTGGTGTGGTGAAGCTGGATCATGGAAATGTTTAGTCTATGTGCAAGAAAATATGTAGTGTTATCGATACGTGCTTAGCTGATAACTGGTGTGAAAGATTTTAAGTGCAATTACTGCAACTTTTACTCAGTGATTATTAGAAAAATCTTTTTAAAGTGTAATCACTGATGCAGCTTTGTACTTGAGATAGCAACCTGAGATTGCATCTCATAGTAAAACAGCTTGAAACCAGTACTGTTCACTGCTCACGTGCCTCATAACCACCATGAAATGCAGTCAGTTTGTAAGCGTGATGCACTAGCTTGCAAATCTTGTTTGCACAGATTATCAGAACAGGGCTTTAATGAAATACTTGGAACTGGTGTCTGCATGGAAATAGGGAAACTAGTGAGTTGACAGATGGGGAAATCTATAAATATGATCAACAAAATTATGAACTGTTGAAAGACAGGGAGGAAAGGTCTACCATCACAACAAAATTAATTCTCAGGGGAGCCGTATTAATACAAGCAATACCATCTGTACTACCAGTTATGCAGAAGTGTCTGTGACCCATACTTTTGGTATGTTCTGTACCAATCAACATAGACGAATAAAATATAGACAGTTTTTCTATTCTGCTGAATGCATTCTTGAAGTTGCCTTTCTCTGCTTTGACAAGGCAGTAGGTGAAGATGATGAATGGCATAGTTGCCAGTGCCCTTTTAAATGTCTTAGCAAAAGCACAGTGTCAAACAGGAAGCAACTGTACTGCTTTTTATCAGCTGTGTTAACACAAGAGGAACCAAAGCCTGTTACATGGAGGTAATGGAAGATGTGTGGCAGTAAAGAAATTTTGCTCCAGAGATTCTGGGAGAAACAGGCTTCTCTGGCCATTGATTTGTATACCATTAATGATGAGCTCATGTGAGAGTGCTAAAAATCAACAAAAAAAGCTGTTTTGCCATTCCGTAACAAGAGCTAATATCTGATGGAATTTGACAAGTGGTCTGATATGTTCTGTGGCTGTACAATCAGAGCAGAAAATAGTTCTTTGGGAAATATTTAACATCAAGACCAACAGAAGTTGTTAATTATTTTTAAAATAGAACAAAAAATGTGATAAGAACATTCTACAAAGGAAAAGTATGAAAATAGATTAAAACCCACCCCACACACAGAAAAAAAACCAAAACCAAAACAAAACACCGCCACTCTACCATTCACTTCCCCAAAGAACCAAAAAAACTAGAGAATTAAGGCAGTGAAGCCTTATTTCAATCTAGCTCCTTTATCATTGGAATCTGGAATTTGCTACTTCTTCATTGAAGCAGGGACAAGTAACCTTCATGGAAAGCCTATTTCTTTCTAGTAATATAGAATTACTTAGCCTGAAGGAAAAGGGTCAGCCTGACTCAAGTCATTGCTTAAAAAACGCTAAGGCAGAGCTTCCTGTCACTAGGGACGCTATTGCAACCGCATAATTGAATCCACTGTGCAAGTGGATGCAAATGGGGATGGTTGGCACTACTTTTGCTTTTAAGAAGTAATACATAATCCTATAATGGAAAATTCTGTTCCAGAGCAAATGCCAAAAGACAAAAAGGTCTGTGTGTTTTTCAAACATTTTAACTGTCCTGTCTTACAGTTCTCTTCTTGTAGCTCATTGCATGTCAGGGGTACCTCCCGTCTACATTATGCATGAGGAACCCATCCCATCTTTCTCAGAAGAGGCATTGGCTGCATTCCTGGCTCCTTGATCAAAGAAAAATTGGCTGACTGTCTCTTCTCTGACTGGGCCAACAGGTCAGTCAGGAAAGCAGATAAATCTGCTGGCGTTTGCATCTCTCAACAGTGTTGAAAGGAGGAGTGTTGAATAAGTGAATTCCTGCAAAACGAGAGTTAGCAGTTGCTTTGGTACAGATAGAATGAAAGATCTTTTAAAATACATAGAGACAGAGTTGAAATACCTTGAAGTAGATGGCAAAGACTAGACCTTTATAGAACTGTCCCAGAGAACTGTTTTAAGCACATCTTTGCAAAGTTAGCTTTGTTGCATATCATGCTTTAAACCAAGCTTCAGTCTCATGCTCTGAGAAGCACCGATAGTGCGACAGACCTAAGAGATCAAATGTCTGGGTTCACTTTTTAGAGGAATATTAAGATATGCCCCTTTATTATCCAATTTTTATGTTCTTTTTAAGTAAAGACAAGTCTTTTGGGGTATTTGAGCATGAAAGGTTGTTAGCCTGGGGTCTTAGCCAATCAATGAATGTTTCAGTGAAGGCAGTCACCCACCTGCACAAATTTAACCTTTTTAATTCTATTTATTGTCTGCAAATATAGCACCAGATTAGATGTTTCCTGGAGAGCCGAGTTTGGTGTGAGGTATTAGTCACTTTGTTATAGCTTCTTTGAGATCACCGTGAAGTAGTCCCTTGTACTTAATGAATAGCTCTCTTATCATGACCTTTTAATCGCTTCATCATGAAGAGGTCTTTCATTTGCTACAAGAGTCTACTTCATGTTACCCCTGTCAAAAGAACTATAATATCATAAAACGGCCGTAACAGAGACTTATACAGAAATACGGTACAATAAGAGAAAATTAGTGAAGGTAGGCCTAGTTGACTACAAGCAGCATCATGGCTTGCTAATGGGAAGTACTGGAGTGGATAACTAGCTGTGAGCTCAATTGTTGGAAACTGCGTATAGGGGTGATATTTTGCTCAGTTTTGTAACAAGGTAGTGGAACAGAAGGGGAACAATATAAGCCAGCTAGCAGGACCAGCAGCACCAGAGAACTCATAGAGATAAGAGAGATGGATAGGGCATGACCAAAAAGGAAGTTTAAAACTAAAGATGGAATTTAGCCATAGTGATTCTTGTGGAACTTAGTCCTATGGACAAGATTTTCTTTTCATGCTGTCTTAACACAGCTATAGTTTATTAAAGATACTGGAGTTCACAATCCAGTGCAGAACTGATGTAAGAACAGGAGAAATCTAAATTGCAGTGTTTAAATCATTTGAAGAGTTTAAGCAGGGTTTCTAGAGAATGGTTTGGAGGGATGGAGTCCTGACCATGTTGGCTGCCTGAGCCATAAAGGTTTGATTGCAGTACAAGAGCATTTAACCACATGGATTTCAAAAGTAGTTGGGAAACCTGTTCACAGTTCAACCTACAGGCAGATAAATAATCAACGTCAAGATAGACAGTCATTTTCTCACAAACACTCTACAAAAGACTAAATAAGGAATTGAATACTATTGAAAAAAACCCAGTAGCATACAAAAAATTCCTTGGAGAGTCTAGCACCCAGAAATACCATTAAAGGTATCTTGGTATCACTCTGGGAGACTCCCAGAGAACAGAAGATGATTTGTCACATGTGAAACACCCGCTGCATTCCTGCTTTTCCATGTGACATATCCTTGCTAAGCAATTAGTGATGATGCTAAGCAAGGTAATGTAAGGCAGGAAGTTCATGTATTCAAGTACTGAACTGTCAGATTCCTGAGAAAACCTTTTGCCTTTTTCACTTAGTCTTGTATCCTCCAAAAGAGGAAAGCTTTAAATGCCAGTCTGCTCGGCATAAATTTCATTCATCAGTCCCAAGAGCCTGTGTTTTCCAGCCACCATGCCCACACACTGCAGATCTGCTTACTGCTTTCCCTCCCTGCTGCCTGTTCTCTTTTGATCTGCTTCTCTTTGGTTTTTAGCCCTTTAAGGGACTCAGTTCTGTTTCTTTCTGAACTACTTCTATCTTTTTATTATTTCTCCTTTTTCCTATTCTGATATATTTAGCCCTATCTTTTTGTCTTCCTTCGTCTGTCTTGCATGCTTGCTGGTTTACCCATCTGTTTCCCCCAGTCTGTTTTTCTTTTCCATTTTCCCTTTACATTTTTTCAGACCCACAGGCCATTTATCTCATTGCTTGTCCTTTCTCCAGCTCCATGGGGTCTTTTCATCTCCTCACGTGATTTGTAGGCAAACAGCAGAGGAGCATCCGGTATCTGCTTTCTTACTGCTGCCGGAGTGAGTCAGATTGTCTGGAGAAGAAAAAGAGATATTGAGACTGTAGTCTGTACTTCAAAATTGTCCCATTGTATGCCTTGATTTTATTTTGTATCCTCATCATTTCAGGGCATCTTCAGTTCAGTTTTGTGCTCAGAGCCTGGACATTTTCTTTTTTTGTATGGAATGTGATTTCAGAAAATAATTTCTCAACTTTTTTTACCCATTTCTTTGCATGTAATCTTTCACTTGAATCAGCTTGTGCACATTTCTGTAAATATCACCACATGTAGAATTGTGTCTCTTCAAAACAAGGTGGTGTTTTTTCTGCATTTGCCAATTTTCTCTTTAGCAATCTGCTTGAATAAATACAATATGCGAGGAACATATTACCTTGGAAAAACTGAGAAGAAAACCAAGTCTTGGCTCAGTTTTCTCCACTGTATCCCAAAGAGCAAACTAAATTAAACCATCACAAAACACTCAAAAGAGACTTGATGCAGCTCTGCCTTCGAGAATCAGTGATTTAAAACATAGTTTGGTTTCAGTGAACAGTTTTCAATAAGTGTGGAGACACTCAATCCAAGTTTCCCATAAAGGATGCCTCTTCTACGAGATTCCGGTTATACTGGAAGGACCCTGTTAAGAGATCAGACTGTTTAAAGTATCAGGCAGTCTTAAAGGACTTAAATACGTATTTTTCGAAGACAGATTTAGTATCCTCAGCTGCAATGACCAGCGGCAACCACCCTCACCAACCTCATATTTCTATGGAGATAAAGTCCTGGTTGTGTTGTCAGAATTGGTATCTGTTGTTTCCCCTTATGCTAGTTCAGATCAAAATACGCATGCACATTGTGCAGCTGCCTGCAAATCAATCCAGGAAGAGACAAGTTTCTATAAATCCCAAAATATTTGTAAAGTCAAAATTTTGATCATACTGAATAGCAATGCGAGCATACACGTGAGAATGCTGCGCATGTACATGTGTTTCAATATAAAAAATACACACGTTATGCTTGAGGCTTGAGACTTACCAGCTTCCCCATCATATAACAATGATTTCCGTGAAGTCATACCTGGTTTTTAATGCTGAAGGTGAATAAGCCAGGAAAAATTCATACAAATTTTTGTCGTAAGTCTTTTCATACAAGGCTCAAGAAACATATTTTACGTGATAGTGTAACTAATAGAATTTCAAATGACAGTGATATATGAGGCTTTCAGAAGTAGCAATGCAGAACATTCTTTTTTGAATAATTCACTCATCTGAAGTTATTATATATTCAAAAATGATTGAATTGTGTATCCAAATATAGGGTGGTCTATCTCAGCTCTTGATGTAGGAGAAGAAAAAGAAGTTTCTGCAGTTATTCTGAACTGTGGTTTGTATCACATTACTGTTGGTTAGATGAACTGAGTTTAATTGATTGTGAATTAATTAACATTCTGCAATGGATGTCTTTTTCTTGAGATAATTTATCTTATTGAAAAATTATACATGGAACAGTTGAAGCTATAGCAGATTTTTGTAGAGGTACTTTTTTGTTTAGACTTCCTTGACAGCCTTTTTTCTTATAGATAAATTACGTGTGTAGAAATGTCTCGCCTTTAAATTTATTTTGGTTTGGCAGCATAGAGTTGTTATGGCTGGCAATATTTCATCCGCGAAAGTATTAATGCTAACCATAAATTATTACCAATGATATGCAGTGGTTCTTATCAATCATGACAAGTAATTGATGTTGATTGAAACAAATAAATACAATGCTTTGCAAAGTTATAACCTTGTCATTTAACTTCAGTGCTGAAAATGCATCAAGCTATCTTAGCCTAACTCTTTGCAATTAGATACAGAGCTTTCAGAAACAAGATATTCCACGTATGAAGGCTGAAAATTATGCAATGTTATATAGAGATTTAGACATCAGTCTTGGCAAAATTTACCTTTGTTTTCTTGCTTCCAGAATTGGATAGAAACAAAAGGGTTCAAGGATGTGTGGAAATTCATCATCTCATTATTATAGACTCTTTGGTTGGTTGTTTCTCAAGGTTTTCTCTGAAGCCCACTGAAGAACACGTTGGAAATGTCTGTTTGTGTGTCATGCTATTTAAAATGAGAAGTCCCATAAACTTTGTTTCAGATGTAGGAGGTCAGGCACAGTGATCGTAGCAGTCCTTTCTAGCTGTATGAACTATGAATTAATGTAACATTGACTGCTGTTTACAATTAAAGTAAGCTGAAAAGATTTACGGGATTGTGGTGCAAATCCACAATTCATGAAAGAGGTAAATTCTGTGCCTCTCTCTGCCCCAGATATAATGCATATGAAATCAGTCATTAACTCATGCAATTAAATTCTTGCTGAATTTAGGACCAGGAAGATAACAGCCAAACACTACACCTCCCAAGAACAAAAGGTACCGCTTTACTGAAGCATGGTGTGAACCATTTCTGGTGTATACACCTAAGTGTGTTGAGCTTTGGTATCATTACACAGTCTGAGGTTTCACTGTATTTGTTGCCATGGCATGAAATCAACAGAATTCCAGTCTTCAACTAATACTATTTTCATAAATACGCAGGGTCGGTCCCTTATTGATACAGTGTGTGTTTTATTCAAACTCTTCATTTGTAGTATGTGTTGTATAGTGGTTTCATGGGTCTGTGGCTCAGAAGTTAATGCTGCAGAGCTCTCTCCTCACTTTTTACACACTCAAGCAGCCAATTACATAAAACATTACATGACCATGCCGTATTTATTTGTTTAATCCTCTTTAGAAGCAGTTCCTATGCTGGAGAACACATGGAGTCAGATTGGACAGCCAAATGGGGAACATTTGAAGTGAATGATAATGGAGTTTTAAAGGAAGGTGGATTGCACCTAATAATGTTATTGATAACATTAGCATTATTAATTTATTTAGCACATAAATTGCAAAATGGATGGAGGATTCATCCAGCAGCTGTACTTTGCCTTTGGCAGTAGTCATGCTGCTACTAATTTCATTGTATTAACTCCCTCACAGATTTTACTAACAGAGGTGTCACACATCTTATAATACAAAGGGAAGAAAAGAATATATCATTTTTATTGTTTTGTGAAAGTTCCGGCTCAGCACATTACATACTGATTCCATTCTCTTTGCACTGCAGTCCTAGCAAAGTCCCATGTCTTAAAGCTCATAAAAAAGAAATGAGGAAGAGAAGTTTGTTAGGTGAATGCTGATCCGTTTTTTTTGGAGAGCAGGAAGTTGCTGCTTGGAATCCTGATGGCATAAGGCAAAGGCTAACACCCTCCCATTGTAACTCATTTGCTTTCAGCAGACTACCACAAAGGATGAAATCTGGCTACAAATAATTTGTTGTTCTCCAAATGTGTAGCAGAATAAAGAGTTTGTGTATGAAGTTAATGACCTGCTTAAAGTCTTTTCTCATTTTCATTGCCGTTAATCTGTATTACACCAACATACACTGAGCAAAACTGAGAGTAGAATATCACTAGCTAGAGGAAAAATAATTTAGGTAAGAATTTGCATAATTTATATAGCTAATATGTATAGACTTTATACTTTTGTATAGGCTGTCATTTTGTATAGAGAGTGAATTTGAACATATAGTAACTCGACTTACTGAAAATATGTGATATAATTATTTGTTTTGGCTGGCTCATTTCATGCTAGCTGAAAATTAAGTAACAAAAGTCCGATCTCTGCCATAGGACAGTATATGTTATAGAGCCATCCAACCTCCTTTTAGTCTTAATTTGTATGTTGTCACACTGGGTGTAGATACTAATTACGATCTGAAAATGCTGTGGCTGGATCAATGCAACATCATGCTTGAGAAGCCGTGCAAAGCCCTGTATCGCAAGCTCATGCACAACTAGTTCAGCATTGCACTTCATTGCACTCCCACTTAACTGGGGTTAAATCATGTGGAGTTAGATAGGTTGTGTGCGCCTGTGGGATAGGCTTCCCAAATTCATCAACACAGTCTCATATTGTCTGCTACGTTACTTGCTTTTGATGCGACTGTCACAGGCATAGTGCATTAATTTCAGTAATCCCTTCAAAAGGTCTTAGTAACCATCCTATGCGTCTATATTTCATTACATTCCCCTCATATTCTCTCCACTCTGCGTCTGGTACTTGCTTATTTTTTGTAGTTCACGGCGTGTTCTGCAGGCTCCATTTTTCTTCCAAGACACTTTTATCCCAAAGGCAAAAGAGGAAGCAATACATGTTTGCATTTCCTTGTCTAAATTGAATTTTTGAGTCTTTAGTGAAGGTTTATTGAAGGTTTGATCTCGGAGCTGTGAATGAGGTTCTGTGCGTTGTCATGTGGGAGTACTTCCTCGCTTGAATGACGGATGAATGATTGGTTACCTTTTATCTCGGCCTTGTAATCACTTTACCATGGCAAAGTCTTTTGGTTTGGTTTTGAGCCTAAGTAGATTTTTCAGTAATTCTTCAAATGCTTAATTCAATTGTAGAAAAGAGGATGAAGGCAAAATCCTACTCGTGTTGCTGTTCTTCAAGCTGGGTACAGCAGCCAGTAGTTCCTGTGTCTGGCACCCACCGAGGCAGTTTGAAAACCTGCCGAGCCATTTCACTAATGTATTACAAAAGATCTCAAAAAGTGAGAAGGGCCATGGATGAATGAAGAAGTGAGTGTCCTTGACAAGGTGTATTCCTGTTTATTTCCCTGCTTTAGTGTGTCCTCTCCCTTGATTTCTCGGTTCATGCGCATTTTGTGAAATATATTGCAACACAAGTTATTAATTAGGAAGGATCATTTTTAGTTCTAGGTAGTCCTTTTTTTCAGCTGGGCTCAGGAATGTTTGTTTCTCAGTAATGTTGTTGTTATGGATGTGATGGCGTGAAGAGATAAATGAGATAAGATTTGTGGGAAGAGGTAATATCTTGTATTAGACCAACTGATGTAGTTGCAAAAAGCAGAAAGGCTTTCAGGCGCACAAAACCTTTTCCAGGTCAAGTTCTCTTAGCCTGGAACTGCCAAATAACTGACTTGTGCCTGTGAAGCAATAAGAGAAGTTTCTTGATCTTTCTCTTTTTATGAATAATACTTTTTGGCAGGCATCCATATATTGCAGCAGTTAACACTTCCCACAGCTACAGTTGATCATTCTGATTTTAAATTTAAGTAATTCTTTTAACTCTTAGAATAATAATATAATCATTTTTCATGAAGACTAGTATCTCTTAGAAATACTAGATCATAGAATCGTCTAGGATGGAAGGGACCTTTAAGATCACCAAGTCCAACCATTAACCTAGCACTGCCAAGTCCATCACTAAACCATGTCCCTAAGCACCCTTTGACACTGTTTCCCACAGCATTCTCCAGGAGAAACTGGCTGCTCATGGGTTGGATGGGCATACACTTCGCTAGGTGAAAAACTGACAGGAAGGTTGGGCCCAAAGAGTTGTGGTGAATGGAGTTAAATCCAGTTGGTGGCTGGTCACAACTTGTGTTCCCCAGGGCTCAGTACTGGGGCCAGTTCTCTTTAATATCTTTATTAACGACTTGGACAAGGGGATTGAGTGCACCCTCAGTAGGTTTGCAGACGACACCAAGTTGGGCGGGAGTGTTGACCTGCTTGAGGGTAGGAAGGCCCTACAGAGGGATCTAGACAGGCTGGATCGATGGGCCAAGGCCAATGGTATGAGGTTCAACAAGGCCAAGTGCCAGGTCCTGCACTTGGGTCACAACAACCCCATGCAGCGCTACAGGCTTGGGGAAGGGTGGCTGGAAAGCTGCCTGGCAGGAAAGGACCTGGGGGTGTTGGGAGACAGTCGTCTGAATATGAGCCAGCAGTGTGCCCAGGTGGCCAAGAAGGCCAACAGCGTCCTGGCTTGTATCAGGAATAGTGTGGTGAGCAGGATGAGGGATGTGATTGTCCTGCTGTACTCGGCACTTGTGAGGCTGCACCTATTTTGTTTTCCATGTGATCAAAAGTGTAAATTAACCCATAAAAGATCTGATACCTCACTGGTGAATCATAAAGATTTGTACAGTTTTGAACCTTACTGGAAACACTGCCTCTCTTTCCAAGTCAACGTATGTGTTTTGAGATAAGTGGGATGAGCATGATGGTGTATTCTGCGATTTGAGTTATTTAAAAGTACTGCATTTTTTTTTAATTAATGGGAAGGGCATGACTTTTAATTAGTCTCTTTGTTATTATGTTATTACATTATTATGTTATTATATTATACAAATAAGTAGATATCTTCTATAGGAATATTGTGTGTGAGATATGTACCCCATTAGACTGGTAGACTTTGGGATAACTGAAAGTATTACTGCAGATGCTAAAATTTTTGGTGTATTTCATATACTGTCACTTTTTATCATTCTTGCTCAGACTGAGTGCTGTTATGCCCTGTGAGAAAACTTTTTTGCATCTGAAAGGAGAATGTAGAGTCTACCAGCACTGAGAAGCCCAGAGACAAGTTCAGAGGATGGGTGTCTGCATAGGTAGAAACGAAAACATAGGACAGCCTGTTCACCACCTTGCGAAAAGCTGTGCTAGCAAGGAGGCATCGTTACTGCCCTAAATAAATAACATGTGAAAGAATATAATGGGTTTATAATACAGGAAACGGATAAAGGATGCGCCAAGGTATTTGGCATGCCTGGACATTTTGTGATTATAGTGCTGCAAGGTTCTAATGTTATCAGCTCTCCTCCATTTCCCTGGAGCTGAGGGCCCTCATCATCCTGTAGAAATACTGCTAGTGAGGTTTTCTTGGCAGCTTTTTAGCACAAACACTATTCTGCCGAGGGATGTTTTCCAAATTACTCAAGGATAGTGAACTGAATATTTCTTGGAGTGTATTACAGAATTAGTGGAGGGTATTTGGCTAAATGTGTGTTGCACATTGTTTTCCTGCATCTTGCTGGGCTAGGCATTGAGTTCCATGACAGTATTTCATTTTAGAAACCTTAGAAAGACAAAGACATTCCTTGAAAGGTAGAAAATAAAGGACATATAAAACCCAGAACAATATGTCATCTGAAAGTTCAGATCGTGATTGATAAGTGTGGTTTTTTTATTGTTGGCTGTTAGCTGAGTAACAGATTGTTATTTCAATAAGTTTTGACTGCAGCAATTTGTCTTGAAATATTTTTTTCACCTTTTTCTTTTAGGTCCTTTGTAATATAGTTCTGTAATTCAATTTTTTTCATACACAAATGCAGCTAACTTTTTCAGTGTTGAGTAGCATCACATAAAAGCCTGTCTTCAGTTTATAAATTAATTGAAGACTGAATTCAGAAGAAATATATGATATGCAACAGTAGTTACCTACTGCGTTCTGTGGCAAAAGAAAAATTAAATGAATTATACTGAGGGGGAGGTATGCTGTCTTTCTGCTCTAAAAAGCCCTTTTCACAGTTCTTAAATGAACATTGTGGGGAATATTTTCCAGCTTATCACAACAGAAACAGGCAAGTTATTTACTTGTCAGAGAGGCCTGAACCCTAGCACAGCATACATGCCACTCATGGAGATAAGGCTCCTCACGGTGTCCCACCTTAACACATATAGTTATATTATTAAATTATACAAGACCATTTTCCTCTCTTCATTTTCCTCCTCCAGTATGGCGGTGCGGAAATTACTGTAATGCATGTAATATTTTAAAAGACTTTGCTCTCCTATGTTGCTTCACTTCTTAGAGACCTTCCCTGTGTCTATATTCATTGATTCTCCTCTTTGTACCTAGAAGATGAGTCATTTTTAGTGCAACCTTTCTCCCTTTTCCTCAGTTTCACCCTAAAGTATGTAATTTTTTTGTCAACTGGAGTAATTTACTGTCAGTGTTCAAATATTACCCTTAGTTTAGACTTTTGATACCACCCCAGTTAGAAGGCATGGAGTACAAGAAATGTTTGAACACATTTTGGAACAGAAATGATAGCACTTTGGATTTGAATGGTGAAGATGACAACCAGCCTCCACTGTAAATATACTGTGAGAGGAGCCAATGCAACCTGAGCTTTACCTGTGTGAGCTCTCAGTCTGTATCTTTGCAAACTGCATCATAAATTACCAGATTTTTTTCTGATTAGCGCACATCCCACAAAACAAGAGTGGAATTCCCTAAGCCTACATATGCCTCTTCCAGAAGGGACAGGGCTGGTGAGAGTCCCTGATACTCCCTACAGTTAGCATTAGGCTTGGTGCCCTCAGCTGGGCTTCTCTTGTGTGATGCCGGTACGTTAGGGATCAGGAGACGTGTGGTCCCAGCCACTGATGTGGCTCTGTGCAAGCTGAAGCTTGACCAAAATAGTGGAGATCCTAAAAAGGATCTCCACAGGTAAGCCTTTATACAACACTGCGAGAGCTTCCTAGGAATATGACACTTAGTATATAAGCCAGACTTGAAGAAGAAAGATTTTTCTATGTTTTTTGTTGTAATTTCAATAATGATGGTGTTTCAGTATGTGGCTATTGCAAGCAGGATGAATTAAGAAATTTCCTACTTGTAATTTATTCATGGTGTTCATATTAAGAAATAAAACTAATAGGAGTAATTTGAGAAAAATGTCGGCATCCTGTCTGAAAGTGACTTCATTGTAATGCTGGTCTCCTCTGGTTGTGGAGCTCTTTCAAAGGTATTAATGCTTTTAATGCAAAGATATTAATACTTGTACATGAACGTTTAGATAGAAATTTTACCACAAGGCAAGAGGAGAGTTTCCACATGAAACATGAAGTGTTCTTGTTGTATTTTCTTTTAAAGCTGTCATTACTTTAGCATTTCTTGTTGAAATGTATTGTCTAATAATTTACTTTTAAAATATTTCTATTCTAAATACTTATCAGTCCTCCATGTGTTATCTCTGATATACTTTTCCCTTTTCGTGGAAGGGCGAGAGACCCAGTCCTCTTCCCTGTAACTGGCTGTATGAGACTGTCCCCTTTAACAGCTGCTGGCAAGTGCCCCTCTGGGTAGCCTCTGGCAATGTACGCTCTGTGCAGAAACTACCATGATTTAGCCATTTATGGCCCTTTGATCTGCTGTCTTTTACCTCTAGCAATATAAGATATATAAAAGAAAGCAGGAGAGGAGCTTTGAAGCCAACGGTTTGTCTCATTGTCTTACCAGCGGTACTTGAATAACTCTACCTTGATAGGTCCTCAATCATGTCATTACCAAGTTAATTTTTCCCAGAAATACCACTGAACTTTAAATATTATGGTATGTAAGCAAGTAGTCTACTTCTACCATGTGTATAATTAGATATATATGTCTATATAGTATAGAGACATGGTAGTAGATATGTTTATGATAGCTATTTAGAGAAAATCAATCAAATTACTTAGAATAGTCTTCTTGGTGTCTTGGTACCTCCTACAGGAATCATAATATTATTATAATTTTTCTCTATTTCTGTCATACTTAGCACTTCTCAGAAGCAGCTGGTACCTTGCATGACCAAACACTTTAACATAAGCTGTAATATATAAAAAAAAAAACCCAAACAGTTTGGGGCATACTTAATAATATATGTGTGATTCTTCTCACTGAAGCAACGCTTTCGATGTTAATCACGATAGACTTGAAAAATTGAAGTGATTCTTGTCTAAAAGGGAAATTTTATAGAAGAGAAATTCAACTCTTGCACAAAGTACAGTTACTAATCTTACAGACCTTTGTGGGCTTCTTGCAGCATCAGCCAACGAATATTTAGGATGCGTTAAATTCTTGGTGTGTGTTGACGGGGAACTAATAATGGAAATGGAGTCAGTGGAAGGATGTTTCGGATGGTTCTGTTACTGAATGACCTCCAGCCAAAATAACAACCTCTGAAACCCCTCTCATGTGTGATAGCAGCAAATTCCAATGGCTCTGTTCGTGTGTGATCCTCCTTTGTCTCTTCTCTTTGGAGGAGATACTGAAAGATTCCCGGTGTAGATAATATAAACTAAAGAGTTCCCAACACACATCTCTATATCAAATTTTCAGCTTTACAGCTGTATCTGTTTCCATCTAACTGGAACTAGCCTGACACTGTCCAGAAATAAATCCTTCATCTGCCAAGCAGAGACGCTGTAACTCTGTAGCTGTGAAGCTACAGTAAGTCTACTGAACGTGTCACTCTGTGTTTCTTTCTGATAGTATTTTACATTTAAAAGAAGTTTCCTTAGTACAGTAATAATTAGTCACAAATATATTTTGTCTTCCAAGACCATGAAGTAACTTTAATTCATAATAAAACTAATTAATACAATGGAATTATGCTATTTTCGTAATGTGAGACATAGTGGTAAAGAAATGAGCTAAGTTAAAACCAATCACCCGAGCCTGGAAGACAGCAAAATGTCTGTTATTCACTATAGGTGTATGTACATAGACTAATGTTTGACTTTAGAGAAAACATGTAATAGTTTGCTTTGAATTTAGCCCTTAGGTGTGATGGTACCTCACTTTACACGCTGTGCCATGCTGTTCTCCACCATGGATCTTCTGGTTCCACATATATCAGGCCCTAATATTTTGCACTTAAATGACAATCCTATTGATTTCAGTTGACTTCAACAGAATTTTCAACAAATAAAGACAGCAGCATAAGACTGTACATTAGATTTGCTTTTCTCTCCCCTCCAGAGAATCCTGGGGTTTCTGAGATCAGAAGTCACTGGAAACTTCGTGGTGAATTAGGAAGGTTTACTGGCAAACAGCTTTTTTTTTAACCAAAATGTTGCATATGAAGAATCTCAGATAAAGCAAGCTTTCCCTAAATTTCAAAGAAAGTCAGTCAAAATCAGGCTGAAACACATTTAAGGAAAGCTATCAAACACAGTCCCAGTAAGCACTCAATTTTTCTATTCTTTTCTGTGAGCAATAGCCCAGACGGCTGTTCAGGCTGTACATAGCAGGTGGTCAGAAAAATATCCTATCACCCCATATCTGTTTGCATTTCAAGTAAAATAACTGTGGAGCCTGTGCAATGATTTTTACCATAACTTGATGAAGAAATACAGGAAAAAGTATTTATTTTCTTAGTGTATGTTCCTGGGGTTTTTGGGGTTTGGTTTGTTTTTTTAAATCCTTTTGTTAAACAGGAATGCAGATTTTTTGATTGCACCTTTTTTATGCAGTTATCATACAGATTAAGTGTCTGGTTAAATACACGCATATGTGTGTCCATCATGCAACATTCAAACCCTGGTTCAAGTCTGTTGTTTATAATTAATTCAGTAAAATCTCTCTTTCAGTAATTAAGATACCAGTGTTTACAGTGATTGAAAGACTGTGACTATCATATAGTAGTCTGTACTTAATCCAGTATTTGTTTTTGTAATTCATACGCTTTCTTTTTTTTGTCACAGGTTTTTCATTATTCTTATACAGCTTCATATGTGATTTATAACATACACACAAGGTAGGTCACATTGGTTTTTCAATATGATATTGTCAGTGGTTCTATACATAAGGTGATGCCAGTGTGTTCAAGTGAAAATGTTTACGTTTTTTCAAGGGAAGTTTGGGAGTTAAACCCTCCAGAAGTAGAGGATTCAGTTTTACAGTATGCAGCCTGGGGCGTCCAAGGACAGCAACTGGTAAGCACAGTCATTAAAAATGCTATGGTGGAAGTAGTTTAATAATGTATTTACTCCAGACAAACTGAAGTGAAAAAAAAAAAAAACCTAAAAGCCTTAAGGTAAGTTTTGTTATATATTTCTGCCTGATGTTACTACGGTCCTGTTACAGTTTTTAGGGGATTAATTTATTTATTTATTTTTAAAACATGTAAACATGTTTTTCCAGTCTAACCCCAATAAGCAAATTGTACAATTGTTGAATCACATCTTCATCTAAATATGCAGTCAAGTAATTTCCAGAATAACCATCTTTATCGCTACTACTATGAGAGAAGGGAAGTTGAGGGTGAAGAGAAGTTTTCAAGTGCAAGATTACTGAAAACTGTGGGCAAAAGCTTAACATACAAAAGTGGATGTGATGGATTCAATGAAAAGTGCTGTTTTCATTTCAGGATGAAAATTACTGCCAAGGTCAGTTGTGCTGCATTGAATTCATAATAGTAAAACCAGAAATATATATATTGTTTTCTACCAAAGGTTTTACCATTTTTTATGAACATAAACCATCCATGATCATCATGACCGATCTCAATATGGAAAGAAAAAACCTGTGGTTTTAAAACAGCAGTGATTTTAAACTGACCTGTGTTGGTAGTTGAAGGCAAGTGAAAAACTCAAAAAGCTTCAACTCTCTGAATAAGAAATTCAGATAATCCTTGTTACAGTGTTCTAATAAGCTCATTAATGCCCGCAGGCATGATCCTGAAGCTCTTTGCACATCTGACTTGTTCATGCAGAGAGGCTATAAGCTGAATGTCTAGAGAATATACCCCGTTGCTTATATCATTCATCAAGATGGTGGGAATGTAAAAAATGTTGCTGGTTAGAATGTATTGCATTAAGCAAGTGCAGACAGGAAGGAAAAAGTAATGGGAACATGCTTGGTATGTTTTAATAATTAACCATATTAACTTATTAATAACGAGAGCATGGAGACAAGATTGATGGTAACAAATACATAGGTTATTCACCAGGCAGTATTATGGAACGTGGCAACCTATGTAGGTTGTAGCAGAAAGGTAATGCCTTTGCAAAACCGAGCAGAATTAAAAAATATTTTAAATTAAATTGCAGTTTTAAAGAAGATTTGTCTGTGCTGTACCTCTGATTAGTAATCTAAAGTACAACTAAAATTACAAGCAATGATTAATGAGAAATTAATTTTTTGTTTTCCTGAGATGTATCTTAAGAACAGGGGTGGACTTACCAATTGTAAACTTCAGAAAAATAATAAATCAAAATAAAGCAATCTTTATTAGTTTTGCCTAGATTGTCATTCTGGATATACATTTGAATACTTTCAGGTATGGGCACAGGTGGACTCCTATTAAGTCTCAGAACTGCAAAAAAATAAGTGGTCATTTTAGGTACAACCTTAATTATCCAAATTTGAAAATGTTAGCATAATTTATACTTCAGTGAGGATAACATTACTCATCTTTGTTAATGTCCCTAGTAAAGTTAATGTCATGCTTTAAAAATATCTACTCTACTGTGGGGTTTATGGTGCCATATGGTCTGCAGAATTAGGAAATAATAACTTTGATTAGAGCACAAAATCTTCTGTGCGCTCTGAATGATACCAAGTGTTGTCATATAGATGTAAACCTGCAATGACAGTATACTGAAGGTCACTCCCATAAGAATTGCCAATAAGAAGGATGTCCTCTTGAAGCTGTTTATGTTTATGTGGTAAAAGGAGGTTTTTAAAATGACAGAAGTGCCTTGCCGCATTACCCTCCCACTTCAGCAGCCAGCCAAAAATGTAGAAGTAGCATGAATGAATAAAGACTGTTGTGAATAATGGTTGTTGCGACTGTCCAAAGGAACAGCTGCCTCTAGCAGAAACAGGATGGTAGAGATCATTCCAGCAGAATAGGTTAAGCAGAGAAAAGATGTGTGACTGAGGACACATTGCCATCGTGGTTCTCACTTACAAAATTTGTCATTAGAACAAACACTTTATCAGTGAGTTTTGAATAAAGATAGTACAGGAAGCAATCGGCAGTGAAACTGGGTAAAGAGGAAGTCGTAAAGAGAAAGATTTAAAACATGGTAATCCATCAGCAAGAGCTATCGATAGCACGTATCTGGGTTCAAACAAAGATGCAGCCTTATGGATCCAAACACACTACAATTGTTTTACCGAAGTCCCTTCCTAAACCATACCTATGTGTCTTTTCCATATAATAAGGAAATAGTAATAATTCATGGTAAGTAAAACCAGCAGTGGAATACATACTCTAAACAAAATAATAGTATATTAACCTGAGTAATCTCCGAGAGCCATTCATTGCAACTGGAGAGCAAGAGGAGAACAAATTAAGTTCATATACAAAAATTTAATCTAGAAAGACCTATGACACATACCCTGTAGCCATCACATAAACAAAGTGTATGTAGACCTCTAAAATTAAGAGGAATAGCACCCTTCCAGGTGCAGTGCATAAAAGGATATCAATACTATAGCCATGACTGGTCAGCAAAATTAGCATGAGATGTGAAACACAAGGTACAGGTATGCCTGACTGAGCTAAAAATCCTAATTTTATGCTATAACTATTTGGAAGGTCCTGGATTAAATCCAAATGATGTGGAAAACACATGGACTTGGATCAACTATTTTCAGTAAATTGGCTATAGTGTAAAATAAGATGTTTCCAATCCTTAGTTCTGCAGAAGACATGATTAACAATGTGGCCTACACAGGAATCTTAATTTGAGTTCTTCGCTGGGGCGAAAGTGTCAAGAGTTTCAAACAGATAATAAAAGAAGATGAAGAGGAAAAAAAAAAAAAAAGATCTTAAATGTTTGAGTAGGAAAATTTGTGTGAAGCCAGCAAGTGCTTATTGCACAGAGGAGGGAATACAGTTGCAGTGAAATCAAGTACATGGCAATACTCGTCCTTGTGAAAATCATTCATCAGTCTGTTATCTACTGTCAGGAATAATTTCTCGGGCTATCTAATGGGACAGCCGGCCACATGTGGCTAGTGAAGAATAGCAGAGTTAGGTTTATAGCAGCTACCAGATGACTGGGCCATAATGCCATTGTTTTGAAGCTACCACGGTGGTTGCAAGTTATTTCAGTTTTTTGCTATTTACCTAGAGTAGAGGATTTTGTAAAGATTAAGAGGAAAAGCTCAGAGAAACATCTGCTGTTTGAGTCATGACATTTTGGTGGTGAAATTGAAAATGTTTGCCGTTGGGGAGAACAAACTTCTATCTAATGAATTAATGTATTTTAAGGTCACAGAGCTGTTATTTTTGAGAACTGTTTTCAAGGTCACACTCTGTAAATTGCTATCTTTTAACTGTGTTAGAACTATGCCAGATCTAAAATACCTTTTCTGTATATCTTAGTAGGTTAGGGAGCTGTTTATGTATTTGTTAAATATTTCTCACATTTCCTTATATTAGATTAAAATTTTGAGAGAGATCAGTTGATAATCTCTTTACTTTGCCTCTATAGAATACCTCACCGCAGCATTAAGTATTTCCAGGGAAAATAAACCAGCACAACTAGATACTTAACTGGTTTCATCAACATTTTTCTGCCTCTTGTTTAATTGATTAGAGACCTTGTTGCATGCGTGTGAGGAAAAGATATCCCATAACTGGTAGGAAGGCTTTACTGAGGAGCAGAATGCTTTGGGGATTTTAAAAGGCCTCTGGTCTTGAAATACCCAATTTTTATCCAGTGTTCTCTCTTCTTTGGCCTTATCTTCTCCAATGGTTCGTAGCAAAGGTTTTCATGTTTCTGTGCTGGACCTGGCTTGTATCTGACACAGGGGAGACAGCCTTTTCTGTCTGGATCTGTCTATGGAGATGTATCACAGTAGAAGCCTGAATAGAAAAAACTGACCTCTGGTCTTCAGTGTATGCAGAGTTTTCTGAAAGATGTAGTGTTTCTCTGCAGTGCTTCTTGCGATACAGATAGTTCTTCCAGTTAGTCATTGGATGGATTACTTCAAGTAGCTTCAGTGAAGTATGGTTAGAAGTTGTTCAGTTTGACGTAGCTTTTTCTTTAAAGTTTTACATGAAGTTTCTTCTGCCTGGGTGGTAACATGTTGTTTTATTTTGTATGAAATACTTTATTTTCACTTTATTCTATGAACATATATCCACATAAGTCACTTTGGCTTTGTATTTATATTAGGTATTTTATGTTATTTATTGCATTGAACTCATTTTTCTTTTGATATATTAAGTGTTTTTGAAGGGAACTTGAGTTTTATGTTTGAATGGATCAGCATAAATAATGATCGATTGACTTAGGTATGAATGTCTATGCATAAATAAATGTATATTTTAACAAAGCAGAAGTCAAGAAAATAGTAAAGCTATCCAGAATACTAAAAAGATAATTTTGTAGAAGCTTGATGAATTTCTTTGTCAAAATTTGATGCCATCAACAAAACATAGCTTTATCAAATGGTAGGACTGAAGATGAGCTTTTACTATGCTTTAATGTAATTTAGGTCATAATTTTGTAGAATTATCTGTTATCCTGTATATACAAAGAACAATTTGTTGACTGTAACTGAATTGTGGGTTCAGGATGCTCTCATCAATTTTTAGAAAATATTTTAGATATTAGAAAACAAGAAAATTGTCCTCTTGTTCTAAAAAATGGAACAGGGTACTCACAGATAATAGGGCTTAGAAGCTGAAGCTTTTACAAAAGAATGAAAAAAAAAAAATCCAGTGGAAAAGGACCTCACCTTATATTAAAGCTACCTAAAAACAAGCATACAAACAGAAACCCAGACACAAAACAGAGAAAAATCTGCTTTAATTGTTATTAATAAATGAACCACTTCAAGAAGTCCTGCTTTGTGATCAGTCACCTTTATCCTGGTTGTCTTGTTTGGCAGTTCAGCTTGCCCCCCCCCCGCATCAACACCTATTGCCCCACAAAAATGCAAACACCTATCAGACTCTTGAATTGCTGTATTAACATGACATTTCCTTACAATTGCCTTCTCTTCAAAATTTTAGCTTTTTTCTATGGCTTTCAAATACAATTTTAGATAATAGAAATACTGCAGCAGAAAAGATCTTTGATGTTGTATTATTTGCCAGGTACCCAGATAAAGCACTGGGCTAATTTTAGTAAATGAGAAATTAGCAGGACTATGCTAGACACATACCTTACTCAACAGATGCTTTAACAGCCATCAGTTGCTGAAAGCTTCATTTACTATTTGCTCTGTCAAGGTTCAAAGTCCAACTACTATAAAAATTGCTAACTTAACTTTCTGTAAAATATTTGCCATGTGTTTTATTTTTGCATATTTAATGCTGTGGGTACTTGGCACCCCCTCCTGGCAAAAACACTTCCATTTGCAAATGAAGAAGAAAAGATCTCTCAGGGTTCATGAGCCAAGTAGAAGCTTAATTAATGCTAATGAAGTAAGCCCTAAATAAATATATTTAATCTGCTGGTTTTATTTTCAAAGCGGTTTGCTCTTTTGACTTGCTGTATTTTTATTTGAGTAACTTAAAATCACATATGGAAATGTCAAGGCTTTATTTCATCTTTGCTTTTAATCATGATGCTAATGAGGCAAATGGCAGTAAAACTGAGAGGAAAATATCTGCTTGAATTTATTTGGAAAACCAGAAATAAACAAGAACATTTTAATGTGACATTAACCGCAGGTATGTTTTCTTATTTAAAATGTATGAGGGGTTCCTTACAGAACTTCTGTACTTCAAAGCATAGTTGGAGAACCCTTGTCTTGCGGAGGATGTTTCTGTGAAGAAAGGGAAACTGAATGGTTGAGCATTGCCAACCTAGTTGAGTCTTTAAGGGATTTGACCATAATTCTAGTAAATGCTGAAGTCACGTCTTTCTGCAGGCAATGAGAAATTAAGGAGGCTATTAACATTTTTTTATTTTCTCTTCCAAATGTTTTTATTACATTTCTAGATTCCAACTGGGAAACTTACTGTGTCAGAGGCTGAGGATTTGAACCAAAAAGTGAAAATATTTACAGAAAAAAGGCACACAAAAAGACTGCTTTAATAGCAACTTTTGACCAGCAGCTGAAGTTTGATTGAGTATTGTTTTGCAAGACTGGGCATTCTGGTATTTTGTGTTAGATGAAATGTGCTAAATGGTCAGATCCTGTTATGAAATGATATGAAAGCCACTTACTGGCATACTTGCAAAAGCTTTCTGCTGCTTTATTTTTGATACAAGAACTGCTTTTTATCAGGGTCATGTTGAGTATGGGAAATACAAAGTTTTTCTTCACATAAGGATTAGAGTTACCTAGGAGTCTTAGATAAAACCATATTCCTCCTAAACTGCTGATACACATTGCATTTCCTCTTGGGTTTCTCAGACTAGCATTGTAAAATGTAAATGTTTTTTGCCTTTCCATCTAAATAATTCAATTGAAACTGTTCTTCAAAGAAAAAATTAAATTATTAGTTTCTCTGAAGGTATTCTATTGAACTAATTTCCATTTTCAATTATTAATTTCTAGGTGCCCACTCGACTTAAATATAGATGGAGTTGGAGGAGAAGATAAGCATTAGATGAATGTTCTCTAGTTTCCAAAGTGATAATCAATACAAAAGGAATTTTCTCCATCTTAGAAAAGGGGAATGGAGAACGCAGCCAGAAAACAAAGGCAGTTTTGGAAAACAGGGAAAAATACATTTTTACATATCAAGATTTGATATATTCAATAAAAGTTTTGTGAGCTCTAGAGAGCAGGAACATTTATAAGTGGAAGCAAGGCTAAGTTGAGCATAGAAGAAGCTGCTTCATCATTTTGCTTAGTGAAATGCAATGAACATGTCCTGCTATCAAAGGTAAATTAAAAATATTAACTATTAAGGATAAGATATTGCTATCCCTTTGTGAAAATAGCTACTTGGCAGTATCTAAAAGATGTGAAGAAATAATGAGAAAATTGTATGTTTTATAGGAGCATTATTCCTCTACTACTGTTTTTCATGTGGAACAATAAAAGGCCCAGCAGCTTTATAGTGAATAAATTGAGAGGGGAGATAAAAGATGTTTCCTTTTCCCTTTTCCTGATTCTTATTCCATTATCACTACTCTAACATGCAACTAATATTTGAAAAAGTATGTAAACCGTGCACAGAGGTAATGCGCTTTTCTATCCAGTCTCATATCAATAACTCTCTTGTATTGGAAATTTGACATATCTTTGTGCTAGAAAGTGAATTATTTTTTCACATGGATATTTTGTGTGTGTATATATATTTACATACAGTCCCACAAAGACCCATCCAAACAAGCACAGACAGACATGTTTGATAGGAGCAATCATCAGGATTTTCCTGTGCAGCAGCCTGATGGGAGCAATGAAAATAAAAATACGCCCCTCTCATCTAGACTATCATGTTGTGCAACATGTGTATGTGTAACAAAGCATATCTGAATATTCACACTTCCGTCTGTTAGCTAATATTAACTGCAAGTCCAATGGCTCATAAAATAGGACTGCTTTGCTTCTTGTGTGAAAGTTACGTAGCTGTATGTAATACAGAAACAAGAAAAATATACTTCAGAAGTCTAGAATTCTTCAGAAATAGCCACCTATAAAAACTAAATACACAGTCAATGAGACGAGAGGTCAAAATCTGATTGAACCTTTTGCTAAATCAGAGTTGGGAAATATTAGGTAACAAGTTTTATTATGGACTGTATTTTAATATCACTCCAAAATCCTGTGCAAAAACATTGCAGGCTTACCTGTGTCCATGGATCACATAGTCACTTAGTCACTTCATATTTGATATAAAAAAAAAAGATATGATATACCACAGGACAGGGTGGAAAATTTGCCTCTGTTCATCTTAGTGTAATGTACTGTAGATGTCAGTTTTATCTGTGAGATAAGAAAACCAGATATATTCTATTCTCTATTACCTCCTTACCACCTAGGGAAAAGGAAGGGGAAAATTCCCTATGGTAAGGTGCCAAAATGTCAAACCAGAAGAGTTTGAAGAACTGTCATTTCTGATGCCTTTGTGGTTCAGGTTCTAAGTCAGAGCTTGTTTTAGCCAATGGTAAGCACGAATTGTATTTATCTTTTGTAAAATTTTTGCAGAAGACTTGCAGAAGACTCCTGAGTCTCTGTGATGGTACAAGTGCCTACGGAGTTCAGCTAGGAACAAGCTAAAGGGATAAAACCAAATTGGCAGCAAAACCCCCTGAACTCTTGCTGTGCGGCAAGGTTCCTCTGGCTCTTCTGTTGATAGGTTCTGTTTGCTGTGTGATAACATTCATCTTCTCATTTGGCACGTAGTGTCCAGCAAAAATATAGACAGGTTTCTGTCAGTGGAAGGGGCAGTGACTCCCCTCTTCAGTAGGGCCAAACCTCCTCTGCCCCTAAGATACGTGTCCTTGAAAGTTAGTTCAGTTGTTCCAGTGGAACATCCTGGCCCAGTTTAGATTGATGGGCTCTTTATGTCAGTCAGCCAGGATTTTACCCATTGCATATAGGTAAAGATGGAGTACATGGTCCTCCTTGTTATTGTAAAAAACAAATAAACAAACAAACAAAAAGTAAAAGCTGTATATACCTCATAGATGATGATGTTGTGACTCCCCGTTGAATCTCTATAAGCAAGACAGCTGTGATCAGGAAAAAAAAAAAACAAACAGGTTATGGCCACACAGCTTTGGGCATGTTCAACACTCTTGTAGGTTCTTTCTCTCTATTTTAGCCAAGTCCTTCTTGAAAAAGAGACATTAAATTCCATCATCGCCAACCCATAACTGTCCTTTCATGGATTGTTTTTCTTCCCTGCGATGGGGTTATGACTTCCCCACTGTGTTTGCACTGAAGGATCAGAGCAGATTAAACTCCCGCTGCACTGTGTTAAAGTGACTTAGGCTTTTATGCTGACTCAGCCTGAGCCAAAGAGTGAACCGCGGAAGACTGCTTGCAGATGTGTATTGTGGGGAGTGCATATTCACTGACAGTTTCAAGACCAGGACAACCCTGGAGGATGAGGATTAAAAAGTCAGGTATGCTGTTGATTTGTAAGACAAAATGAAGCATTAATTGGCAGGGAGGAAAGAAGGCTGAAGGACCTGACAATCAGCCAACACTTAAAACTCTTGTGGAAACAAACTAGTATTAGAAAGGTCTGTTTTAGGCTGGTGGAAACAGCATTAATGAGGAAAACAGAAACCTGTGTACGTCAAATTATTTATCACTTTATTTGTGGGCTAGGGTGTTGTGAAGAAGTAATGCACTAATAGTATTCGTGTACTCATATAAACGTCTTTTATATATGAGGAGGGCTTAATCAGTAGTGACTAACAGGTATTACTTGGTCATATAGATAGTATTGCAGAACACTTCATGTTTTTACTTACCGTTTATGGCAGGTGCCAGTGCATTTACAGAAATAGAAGAGAGAAGTTTTGTGTCGAAAGAAAGCAAACAGTTCTTTTCAAGTATTGCTTCACAGACTCTGAACTGTCCCAAACAGAAACGCTATTTTAAGAGTTAGTCAGAATTTTCTCATTCCTATTTGTGTCATTCCTAATGAGATATTTTAAGACAAGCTGGCTTTCTCACATTGAATGCCCCGCCAGCCTGAATTGGTAAATGGCTGTGGAGTCTGTACAGATAGATGTCATCTGCTAAAATGTTGGCCCACCATAAAGAAAACTGGCAACTTGAATACTGTGCACAGTGGGGAGACCAAGGCACACGTACTGTACAACAAGATAGGCTGGGTCAGCAATAGTAGTTGAAAGGACAGAACTTTTTGTTAAACCCTGCCTGGGTTTCTCACATAGAAGATGCTCAGAGGCATCCTAGTATTCTTCAGCATTTGAATAATGTACAAATTTCTCAGGGATTGTCTCCCAGTGTAGAAATAGTAGAAAATGTAAATATGACTTTATAGCACAGCATTTTCAATTCTGTCCTTTTTGACTTTGGTCCTTGCTGTTAGGATGCTATTTTCTTACATTTTGTCAAAGGAAACAGAAAATTCTTCCTTTGGCACCAAGTCCAGACAGTAATCTTAGATATTACCCTGTCTCTCAACATTGCCTTTTTTCTTCCAGAGTAACTGCGTTGAAAATTTTTCATTTTAGCTTCTGTTACGGATTGATCAGTCTGGGCATAATTGAAGGCTTGATATCAGTGTGAGATGAGCCTTCGAAATACCAGAGATCATTTAAAAAGATTTTATGGGAAGGGCAGATTATGATTTTTATTATAAGCCTGTAGGAGCAACCCAGGCATGTAAGAGCGACATTTCTGTCCACGCTCTGCAATGCTGGTTCATTAGTCAGAAGCTATGAGTAAATGTGAGGAACAAGGACTGTGAGTTCCTGAGCATACACTGTTTATAGATAAGTCTGTTATACACATCGCTTACACCGATGAAGACCAAAGGGCTGAGCAGTCCAGTCCCTCAAAGACATTTGCACAGTGCTGCAGCCAGTGTGATTTTTCAGGCAGCTCCATGTGGAGGAAGCAGTATATCCACACTACCAGCTTGGGGGCAAGGCAGTCTTACTGCAGTCTTCTGTGCAATCACAGAGATTTCTGAAGTAGCTTTTTTGTGTAGGTCGTAGTTCAGATATTATATGTGATTTTGTTTATATAACATATAGCACGACGTTTGCACTCAGGAGTAAGTTATCATGGGATTAGACAGGGTGTGAATTTAGTGAACATCATGATCCAGTACCATTGGAAAGGCAACAGAATTAATGTGTGTCTAAACAACAGGGCGATGCTTCCTCACTTTTATTGGAAATCAAGGACAAAACCATCAGTTATCATGGAGTTGCTGATACTCTGTGAGTTCATGACCTGGTTTATTCCATGACATTACTAACTAATCTTGTAGCTGCGTTATGAGTGCATCCTCGCTATTGTTTACAATAGATTTATAAACTACCTAAATAGCAATTAAATATAATAGCCTAGTAGATTATTTGCAGTTGTTCGGAAATGATTGTGCTAACACATTACTGTGATGCAGTGGCATTAGTCTAGACCACAGAAAAGTGGTGCTTCAGTGTTCTGTTCTGTTGTTCATGCTGTCTGGCAGCTTGATGACTGCAAAAATAAAATTAACATATTGTAACTGACAAAAAATAAAAAAGGCGGTGTATGACATTGGGATGTATGTGTTTTGAGGTGTCTATGTTTCATACTGATCAACAGCTACTTCCCCTCTGCCTTAATGACAACATAATCAAAAGGTTTGAAAGCTTCCCCTGAGAAAATTTCCGTCTAGGTCAATCACAATCTTTAGAAAATTGGTACCTTTAAGAGTGAATATGGTTATTATTGCTTACAATTATAATCATTTTATTATTATCTATTTTTTTTTCTGCCTCATTTGCAATGTGTCTGATTATTTTGAAACATAGATCATATAAGGGTAGATTCTTGTCTACTGCCATGCTTTGCTTAGGTAGCTGATGGTACCTGCTGTGCCCAGTATCTGCATAATTTAGTGGTCCGTGGTGCATATGGAACTATGGGGTAAGAACTGGATCAAGTCAGAGCAGAACACCTCTGAAAATTTTATACCAGTATAGATTGACCTATAAAAGAAAAAAAACTGCACAGAGGAGATCAGAGCCATTCTGCACTACTGGAGACTTGCAAAGCAGCTGTATTGCAAACTATCGGACATTTTAGCCAGCAATCCCTGTCCGTGGGAGCTCACACGCTAAACAAACTACAGATATAATGTAGGGGAAAGAGATATAATATAAAGCTGCTTTGCAATACAATTCCATAAAACTTCCCTTGAAATTGTCATTGTGACGTATGTGATCTGGATAGAAAATTTGTAAGATGGGGGAAAAAAAAAGGATTTTGGAAAAAGTCTGTTTAATTTTAACTGACAAAGTCGCTAATGAATACTCTAACCAACCAAAATTCACACTTATAAAAGCTTCATAAGCCACTTTCTTGTGTTTTATACTATCCAAAATATAGTAATTCTCTTTGGTTCTGGAGATCACTGCAGAACCTGTGAGACAGCTATCAGCAGAATAATCAGTCACACCAGTGAAATGCATTATAACTGTTTTGGGTAATAGTTTGCTACCTCGCATTTTACTTGCCTCTCAATATGTGAGTGTCCCAGTTCGTTACCATGGAGCTTCTTCCACAGATTATTACCATGGGCAAGAATGGCAGATACTGTCGTGGTTTGGGCCAGATTGGCCCATCAGGGGAATGACAGATGCTCTCTCTCTCCTGCTCCACTTTGAAGGGAGACAGGAGAGAGAGAGAAAAAGAGAGACTTAAGAGTTTAGAAGGAACTAAACTACTTTAATGAAATATTAATAATAAAATAATAATTAAAAAAATGAAATATGTACAAAACTGTATCAAGTTCTCAGTCACGTCACCAGCAAGCACTGGGGAAGTCCCAGACTGGACTCAGTGATGGACGAGAACTGGATTCCTGACCTGGATTCAGGATTGGGATCAAAGGCAGATGAACAGGCAGAGTCCTCATCGGACACCGGCCATTGAAGAAAAACGGTTGACCCTTTGATCCCTCAGCTTTTACACTGAGCATGAGGCAGATGGGATGGAATACCCTGGTGGTCAGTTTTGGGTCACCTGTCTTGTCCCCTCCTCCCCGCGGTTGTGACCCCTCTATGCTTTTCCGCTTCCGACCTTCCAATGGGGCAAATAAAAAAGTTGGCTGGCCTTGGGTGTTATAGCAATAAGGATAAGCAAGAGCCTCTCTGCATCCCATTCCTTGGCATCAACTATGAACATGGGTCTTATCACTCTGAGAGTGAACAGTTTCTGCACAACGTGCTGGTAATTTCAGCAGTTAGAAGAGGCCTAGCTAAAAAGTAACAAAATTGGTCCTGCTTTACCTCAAAACAGGACACCAACCCTTTATCTTGCTACTTTTTCAACATGTGCAATGTACCCACTAGAAATCTGGTTTGTCCATGTGATTTTGTATGTAGTGGATTTCACTTTCACACGTATGGAACAGTAAATTGACACCTAACTTAGAAACACCCACATATAGAGCATTTTCACAGGAAGATTGGTGGTGTACCCATCATCCTCACCACACATGCAGCCCATGAGCAGTGTGAGCGACCCCTGTGCCAGCACTTTATTCGGTAGAGTTATGCTGAAGATGGGTGTTGAGTCTCAAGCTGTAGGTAGAAACAAGCCAAATGACATCACAACACCAGTTCATCATAGAACACAGGAAAAGCCACCTCTTTCCTGCAATGAAATGGAGACCTGAAGGATTTCTGTGGCTCACTGCAGCATGTGCCCTGCTTTGGTAAAGACCAGGAGGTTTGGATTGCCATCATGAAACTTCTAACTGGGTATAATTAACAACTGTTCCTATGTAACACTGTATGTCCAGTTCTTCTGGATGGTGTTGGAAAGTGTTTTCTTCCCAAAATGAGCATTTTTTTTTTTTCTGCGAGAGAGGAAAAGAAAACAGCAGTTATACTGTAGTTGCATTGACACACAAAGCGCATAATCTTAAGTGCACCTTGTTCAGCAGCAGCAAGCTACTTCAACTAAATGAGATTTTGGCAAGGCAAAAGGGCAGAAAGGGGTACTCATCTTCTGTAGCAGTGGGTATAATAATGGTCTGGCAATCTCAATTGAAGTCTGTAAGTCCCAGGGGTACAGTAAGGGGAATCATAGATGGCAAGAAAACGTTTATTCAGTTTGGATCTGAAGAAGAGGAAGGACATTACACTGTGACTGCGAGTAATGTAATCAGTGGCTCTACTGGAAAAGATGTGTCTATCAGGGCTTTGGAGGATGTTGAACAGTGGTAGAGAAGATGCCAAGCCAGGTCTTTATTTGCAATGGTAATTCATAGACAGATACTGTGGCTGATTTGCAATATTTTTTAAATTGGTGAAAATGAATTGTGAGTTTCTGAAGTGGAGCTCTTTATGTAATTTTTCAGATCTGTGAGCCAGAAAGTGGTAACAAATATGTTAAGTACTTAAATGAAAACCAAACTTGTTATCTTGACAGCAAGTGTTGAAAAACCGCAACCAAATGGTTTCCATGTGGATGCAGGGGTACGATTTTAATTTCTCCCTGTAATCCAAAGTTAGTTCCAATATTATTTACAAATCAAAAGCAGTGCATAGATATCTGCATTTTCCCTAATTATGTTGAAAACAGCAGTAGGAATTGAAACCACTTTCTTTGTCTAAAAATCACTCCAAAATAATTTTTAAATGAATTGTTTCATTTAAGATACCACCTATTTATTTGTTTATTTATGATCACTTGTTTGTGCTGAACTTTGCATATGGAGCAGCATGTTTTTCAAGAAACGAAGAACATCAGCTCTTTGGATCTATATAATATGTATGCATGCGTACGTATTATCATGCAGTATAAACACCGCCAAGCAAGTTTTGATCTATCTATTTAGCTTCAAGCTAATTTTCCCGCAGAACATTTCTGTGTGAGGGCCCTGTGCCAGTATCGTTGACTCGGGGTTTTAACTGCTAGTTAACTGCTGGTTAAACTGGTTATGCGGAAGCTATTTAAACTGTACTTACATATTGCACTCCTTTAGCTGTGGTCTGGGTAGCGTAACAAGTTATTGTCAGGGACATGGTTTAGTGGTGGACTTGGTTAATGGTTGGACTCCATGATCTTAACGGTCTTTTCCAACTGAAGTGATTCAATGATTCTATTCTATGATTTCCCCATTGCTGTGTATTTTGTTCCACTGCATGCTTCAACATGAACTCGGGACTAGGAGAAACACCGCTGCTGTGTGTGTCATGGGATGATCTTTCTCTTCCCAGTATGAGGTTCAACTGCAAAATAGTGCTGTGCCAACTTAGTATTGTATCTGAAACTGGAGAATTCATGGTTTGATCTCTGAAGAGCAAAGTACAAACTTTTCTGAGCGACTAAGAAAGTATTCTTTATTTGACTTTCTTCTGTCTAATGAATAGTTGATATTATTTGTATTAACAGTTGTTAGCAAGAGAACATATTTCATCTGGGAATTTTATTGACTGATCTAAGTAAGGGCAGTTGGATTTGGCCCTGGTTAATGTATGGTAAGACAGGAGACAGAACAAATGGTAAGAGGCGAGCCCAGATGGAAAAACATCTTGAAGCTTTTGAAGAATTAATTATCCAGCTAATTAGCTGGCAGTCTCACAAGAAGAAGGGATGGAATTTTGCCATATGCTTAGGAAATGAAGAAGTCTGATAGATCCTATGCTGAGATGTAGCTATCGGCCATGATTGTGGTGGAGGCAGTTGGTTAGCCAGACTGTCTATGTAGGTGCAGAGGACAACACTTGTTTCTGCATCAGTAAAAATATTTGCTCCTCTGCACAGAGCAAAAAATGCAGTTGAGTGGTCTATTACATAGAATGTTGGGCTCTGAAGACACCTGTGCTAGTCCAAAGGGTGGTGAACTGTGTGTCCTTGCCAAGGTCACACATGAATATAGCCAGAGACGGGCTGTCTGAAGATGCTTTAGGTTGATGTCTTTAGCACTGTCATTAGCAACTGCCAGAGTTCTGCAGCAGCAGCGTTTTCTGAATGCCTAAAGATGTCCTTCTGGGCATAATCAGAAATTCCTCAGTCTTGTCGTAGCTCATATTCCCTACGTGAAAGGTAATGAAGACTGTAACGTTCTCGGGGGTATTAAGTGGGAGTGCTGAAGTTGTTCCAAGTTGGAATAGTTACTGATATATTTGTTGGTCAGAGAGTCTGTGGGTGAATCTGATGATTTCCTCGGTTCACAGGTCGGACACTCACCTGCACAGGAAGAGGCCAGAGCTCACTGCATGGATATTTTATTTTTTTTAACCAAAGGTCCATTGATACAGGTGCCTTCTTTGTTTCTTTTCCAGCTGTATCTGCTCAGTAGCTTTAGAGTTTGTTTGGCACCTTGCTTAAACTAGGTGTTTGTCCTGATGAATCAACCATGCCATTAGTCACACTCCACCATTTCCTTCCTTCAAGACAACATGCTGAATTCTGAGTATTTTCTTTTTATCTTGAAAAGTTTATTTCAGGAGCTCTTAAAACTTATGTAAAGGTAAATAGTGGCTGCAAAGCCCACTGACACTTGCAGTTTGCATTACCTGTTACTATTATTATTGATGGCAAAAAGTATTTGTGCTGATGGTATCAATCAGGAAGTCAAACAAATCTGCCATGTTCAAACTCTGGAGGATTAATTAGAAAGATTCACTCATTAAGTTAGGAAAATAAGTCCCTGATATATTAACCATTATGGGATAGGTGTCCAAGTTTTCCCTGTGATAAATATCAAGACAATTTTAAAGGCTGTGCTAACTAATTTTCTTCTGGTTTATTTGTTAGTTGTTAGTGACTTCTGCTATCATTTCACATCAGGTAATGTGGAAGTACTAGACTGGGGATCTGCAAATTTGTGCCTTATAGGACAGCTGTACCTTCTCCTGGCTTTTAAACTGTGGCCGCACTACACTAAGAAGTGTGACACAGGCAAACAAGTACCTGGTTGTGGTACAGACTGGGGAGACATACCTTCAGCTTGGGCAAAGCACGACATGAGTGAGTAATGTTGCTTCTAGACCCACGATGGTTCCCTCTCGTATTGGGGAACAGGCAATACATTATATCTATATGGTTCGTGTTTGTATAATCTATTTTAAGAACTCGTTGTATGGTAAGTTACCTTATCATATTCATATCAAAATAAGTTTATCCATGCGTAAGTTAGAGAAAGGGCTAACACTAGGTTATTAAGTCTACCTCTTTAATGTCAGGTTTGAGAGAAATTTGCCTCTCTCAGCTTGGTAGCTTTTCTCTGCAAGTGGGACTGATAACTGGTTCCAGGGAAGGAAAGAGGTTTTTTCAGCAAGGGCTGCAGCTCTCTTTCTCTTCCACCTGAAGAAAACTGGGCTTTTGGATATAAGTATGAGTCTGAACTATGGGGTCTGGAGGAATTTCTAGGACACGTGCAAATATCTGGTAGTGGCTGTCTCAACTGCCAGGGTTAACCGGCTGCTGGCAGCCTCTGGTAGAGAAGCTGTCCCTGCTTTGGTAGAGAGCTTAAAGCCCTGCTTCGCACACACTCACTGCGTCTGTGCAGGGTAAGCCATCGCGTGGTGACCTCCACACAGCTCCGGGCAAACTGCTGCCGCTGCCCAACCGGTGAGTAAAAAGCTTGAACTGTTGCCGATACACTACCCTGCAATCAGAGGAGTGATTGAGTGTGGATATGCCCATGCAGAAGGCTTCCGTGGAGCACCCAAAGGGAAAAAGTGGAGTATTTTTCTGTAATTTAGCGGCTTTTCTCTGCCTGTAGTGTTTGAAATGATTAAAGACACACAGGGGGCCTCTCCAGCTATTGGCGCTGGGTTTGCCGTTCAGCTGTGGGATTAGATGTCTCTATGTTTTCACAGCTGTCTGCCATCTGGAACTAACTGCTCGGACTGGGTGCTCTGCTGAAGACCTCAGCCTGAAATAAAATCCTGTAATTGTGAAACATGTTGCAAACAATAAATAAGTGCTTTGGAAGACATTAATTTAGAAGAAGGTTTATGAAAAAATAGTTTAGAGGCTGACAGATGTGGAAGAAGGAGAAGGATTAGTGCTGTAGGTAGAACATTAGAGCAAGCAGAGCCTCAAATTCTTCAGAGTCAGTTGAAATAAATGGGATCATTATCAAGAATTAATCTCTCACTAATCGAAAGCATTCTTGCAGATGTTTTTCATTAATTGGAAAAAACTTAATAAAATAATTAAAGAAATGCTATGTTTATTTCTTCATTTGGTTTAAGGCTTGATGGGATTACCTGTGCAAAATCTCTAATAAAGCAAAAAGTGAAATAATTTGAAGGCCGTAGATTTTGATATTTATCCCCATTTACAGCATTATTAGCTAAGGGTCTTAGCTAAAAAATAATTTTAAATACTTTAAAAATACTTGGGAAATAGGTGGTGAGAAGAGGTTAAAAAAAGCTTAATAATAATTTTCATATAAGATAGCATAGCCTGGTTCCACTTTGTGCCTTTTTCAATTTATTTTCTTATCGTCATGCCTGAAAGCTGTGAAAGCATTTTGGGCACAAAGCCACTGATGTATTCATGAGAATACCTGTCTGATACACAGTTAGCAACTCCTCTTTTAGCAGTTTTGGGAGATTCAGTAGTTACAGTCAACATTTTAGTCCTCATGATGTAGTAATTAGACCCAAGTGTATATTAAGAAAAGCCCTTTTGCTTTTACTTGCTCCCAAATCCTGAGTGGAGATAGACTAGCAAGGGAAATTTTTGGTTTATGTGACATTGCCCAAAACACAACAGACAAAGTGATGAAGTATGTGGAGTCCCCACCTTGGAAACCTTTGGGCACATGTTTAGTTTTACTTACTGGAGTCAGGATTTTAGGTATGTGTATTTGCAAGATTGTGCTCCAAGAATATTTTTTTTTGTTTTGATCAGTAATTCTTATCCCAGTGTCATGATTGACTTCCTGCCTTGCGGTATTTGGGAGTTTAAGTCTCTGTCGTAGGAAAAGTAGTAGTCTGAGTTCTCTGCCAGCCACTTGCACTCTCACTCAATTTTAAAGACCAAATTGTGGCTCATAAATTCAGCTTCTGTGTATTTCTGTACTGCAACTAATCAGCAGCAACAGCCGCCACCTAAAAAATAAAAATTTCCATCTAGTCTTTGTGTCTTTGAAATAAAAGCTTGGAAATATATTTTAGTGCAGCATAAAGTAGAACTGTAAGGAGTTTTCTACAGATACTGTTTTCACCAGAAAGCATCGGTGGCCATGTTTAAATAGAACAAGAAAGCTAAAAATGTATGAACCAAAGAAAAGGAACCTTAGGTGTTTTGCAGGGAGAAGCAGCCCACTTCACTGCTTTCTGGTAAAACCATAGCTGTTGTGCACATGCTTGCTGTATTTGTGGCTATTTCAGAGGGACACGAAGCCAAGAGGCTTAGCTGCTGGTGAGTGTTGTGTGTGTAAACACTGGACAAAAGCGAGCAAGATCTATTCACACTCTTGTGAACAAAATTAATTTCAAGTGGTGATCTATTACGATTTCAGTGTTTTTAGAGTTACATATGAGATACAAGAAGAAATTGCGGTGACTATGCCTTCTAGAAATGTCTGTCTTGGCTGCGTTGCTCTGGCAGTAACGTAAGATGGGAGGCTGGTTTTTGTGGCTACCCAAAGTACTTGTGCTTAATTGAATCCACAGCTGGGATTTACAGAGAGCAAAGCGAAGAGCCTCTCGGGCCACAACTAGTAGCCTTCACGATAATGTTGTCACTCCTGTTACAACTCTGCTGGCTGTTTTGCTGCAGAAACCAACATTTTAACTCCAAGTCCTTATTTCCAAGAGGTGAAGGAGTTAATTACAGATGAGCACTTTGCCATGGTCGGGAGTGGAGGGGAATGCAGTCCTGACCGCAGGGCTTAGGCAGCAGCATTGCAGGAAATGTGCCCAAAGCCATTCCTGTCCGTACAAACAGCAGTTTGTGGGCTTTATGTGGAAAATGGCACCTCCTGAAACACAACAAATATTCAAAAATATAGATGAGATTAAATGACAAACCATAATGGTGAATCTTTCTAAGATGTTTTTACAGCCTCGAGCATGAGGATAGTGATCTTTCAAAATGCTGCAGGCAGTGCAGAGCAATACTTGCCAGTGCGCCAACCCTAAATCATCCATGTACATTTACATGCTGTTTAGTTACGTGGAGGAACATGAACGGTTGTATTTCATAAATGTTTTGCAAAGGAACATAAATTCATCATTTTTAATGTTAAATTCAAGTAAGCAATGAGCTCGAGGCTTGCTAGGGTGAGAGCTGCTGGGTGGCTTTGAAGTTTTCCAAGAAGTTTAAAATTTTCCAATCGGTATGTTCAAGAAAAACTTGTTCTGTGGGGTAGCTTTCAAAGTTGAAAGAACATGTGTCACAAGTGTTGAGGAGAGAAGGGAAACTTTGGATGATAGAGTAGACTAAGAGGATTGTGGGAATGTTCAGAGGGTGGCTGAGAACTGGTTGAGGAGGGAAGACAAAGCCGCTTTAGGAAATGAATGAGGGATAAAGCCGAGGAAGCCGGCAGTCAGTGGCACAACAGTGACTATTCCTTCTGAGATATTTTCTTATCTGAAATGTGTCAAATAGAATTAGCAATGCCTGCTAACTAGTAATAACAGGATTAAAGACCTTTTCATGGTTCAATTATAAAACAAGTAGTTCTTAATCCTGTACTTTGACTGGCAGTGATGGCTTTAAATGAAAGTTCTTCATTGCAGAGACTAGACATGACGGGTATCTTCACCATTAAAAATACAAATGGCTGAAAAGGAGGGAGAGAAGCGAAAATGATACTTCTGATCTTCAAAACTGAATTAGATTGAGCTCATTTAATTAAAGAAGCTTAAATAAATTAGAATCATTTGATCAAGTAGGCTTTTTTTGTAATCTCCTGACAGCAGTTGTTTATATAAGAAGAGATCGTCAACTGAAAGAAATCGCTCCTTACTAAGCCATAGTCAATAGAGCGGTTCCCCCTACTTACGCTATCTCTAATCTAATCTGAGGAATATTTTTAATTCACTTAAATAGCAAGTACTTGGCTAAATTATTTTGGTTTTCTTGGTTAAGCAATTAACCATGCCTTGTTATTACTTGTATGTGGTTTTTTTACCTTAGAAAAAAAAAGTACGTCCTTACTGTGGAAATATACGTTGACATGGAGTGTTTGTCGATATTATTTCAAAAGCTTTCTCTAATCCTTGTTTTCTCATGGTGTTAATGCTGGGTCATGCGTCAGCTTCCCATAAATTCTTAACTGCACCAAATATTGTTTATAAAACTATAAATGTAATTATTGGTCAGTACATTTTTGGATTATTCAAACTGAATCAAGTGTTTTTACTTCAGTTTTGAACTCACTGCTGAGTTTTGAATTTCCGAACATAAAGAACTTTGTTCCAAGTCACCCTTGATTCCCAGTAATGGTTAAAATCATTACCTTGCTTGTGGTATGAAAAAACCTCAGCTTTATTGCTTTGTGCAGCAGAAATCATGAAGTGGCTACTGTTAAAAATCAAGAAATGCCATTACTTTGGGGACTCATAGGGAAATCTATTTCAGATGGTAATTTAGAAGCAAAGAGAACAGCAGTAATAGTGATAATAATACTTTGCTCTCTGTTTAGTATTTTCCCATCCATCGTTTATCATAGAAGTGTGAGCAAATGACAAACGACTAGGCTTTTAAAATGGTCTTTGGTGGAAATATATAGCGGTCCCTGAGACTCCGTGTATCAGTGTACATCGATGAAGTCATGTAACAAAAATTTCTGTTGTGTGTTGTTTCTCTAGTGCTGTTAGCTGCAGTTTCTTAGTGTGAGTCGAGTTTGGTGCATAATAGTGATATTAGTTTGGTTCCTTTGTTAGGCTGTGCAAGCGCATATGTGGCCATTGTAATTTAGCAATAAAGAAAAAAGTTAGAAGTCTGAGGAGATTATAGGTAAAATAAGAGTCTAGTCACAGGCATTGACAACTGAGGAAAATGAGGTATGCAGGAGTACAGACAAAAAGGATTAAGAGCATTATTACCGGAAATGCTACTAGCTGTGGTTCTGCTTTTTATACCTATCTGTAGCTTTCGCCTTGTTAGTATCTCTGAAGTTTGTTTCTTATTAACCCAGACTGGGAATGGTAGGGCCAATAAAGAAGTTTGGGAAAACATGTACCTAAATTCCTAAATTGTGTTGCAGTAAAATGCTCAAAGGTCTCCTGGCTGATAGAAAGGCAGACATGTAGCCCGTTGTGGCATACGTCTGAGTACGTAAGAATTTCCATTCATAAAATTTCCTCATCATCACTGTATGTGTCTCCTGCCCTTTTTGCCATCCCCATACTCCTCCAAAGTCTTTTATTATTCCTTCCCCCCTACCCCCCCTTTATCTTTCTTTCATTGCACTTTGTCATGGAGCCCGGAGCTCAGTCTCACAAAATGAGTGAACTTGAAATCCTTTGCAACAAAGTGAGCAGGGAAAGAAAAGCAGAGAAGGCTGAGAAGTGGCAGTGAAGGGGGACAGGACTGTCTGTCTAGCCCGTTACTCACAAGAAATGGAGGAGGAGCCTAGACTTGAAAATAAAGGGCATTTATCCATCACACTTGAGGTAAAATGTTTGTGTGTCAGTCTCAGAAGTAGTCAGCAAGCTGAGAACAGTTAACGTCAGTCTGCTATTTATTTTTGCTTTTCCAGTAAGTTCTAATACCATGATAAGAAGCTGTAACTTACATTTATGATGTGTGTACTGTGCTGTATGTACTTACAGAAGGGTGTCTAATTTCACAGCTAGAAAAACAGATGATTTTATTAGATAGAATGAAATTAATGGAAAAATTCTTTATCTATTCAACTGGTACAAAACTTGTCTCCTATATGGATCTGAGGAATGTAATAATATTTCTTGAAGTGAATAGAAACATTTCAACTGGGAAGACAATTTCAGATGAAGACTTTGGCTTGGCATAAGTATTAAAAGTTTGCTTAGTTTGTCCAAATTGGTAATAAAAGGAAATATGAAGCCAATATTGGTGAAAACTCATGCGGAATTACAGAATACTGTAGACTGGTCTGAGCCTGAGGAATTTATGTATTCATTGCTGAACATTCATTTATATCTACCGAAATGTTCTTTTTTCTCTCTCCATCCCTCTTACGTTATCCAGATTTATATTTTTGAAAATAACATCTACTATCAGCCTGATGTAAAGAGTAGCTCATTGCGCCTGACATCTTCAGGAAAAGAAGGAATTATTTTTAATGGAATTGCAGACTGGTTATATGAAGGTAAGCTGGACAAATATATCTCTTTATTAAAACAGATGAGAGGTTCTTGTACAGACCCAACAGCACAAATCTATTCGTTTCAGAAAATGCTATCTAAGGTTGTTGTTGCTCGTTTGCCTTCTCATTTTCTTGCAAGCTTGCCTTTCTATCTATTCATACTTTGTGTTGACTACTGTTTTGCATGTAACAATATTTTCTGAGAAAGAGGAATTTATTTTCAACCAGAATGTGTCAAATGTATTATGAACACTGGGTAGTATGTAAAAAATGCTATAGTAGTGAAATCTTGATGTGGGATTTTACTACCAACTTCAGTGGGGCTGGCATTTCAAATAAAACTAAACGCCCTGTATGATTTGCTTATCTAGAATAACTCCATTCATACCTTTGGAGCTATTCTATTCAACACAAGTGAGGAGGGAAGGGACTCAGTTTGTTGCTTGTGTGAACAACCGTGTGTATCTATTTACAGTTAAAACATCCTAATAGAAGAAGGCACAGAAGAATCATAGCGTAGAAGCAGAATTGACTACATTTTCTTTTTTACTGCTGGATACACAGTGAAAGGTGATCAAAGATGATACTGCCTGGTGCCTGACTTTTTGTGAGTGTCCCTCCTTCAGCCGCAGTGGTGGTTGGTGTGCTATGTGTTAGCATGGCTCACGAGAGACTCCAGCCCCTCAAACCAGGCAGTAACATTGTGCTTGACTTTAAGAACATGCTTGAATCCAATTTGGGTGTTTTGACAAGACCTAAAAGTGGCATACTGTTACCTCAACAGTGGCTGCTACTTTTGCTTAAATCAACCTGGGCTAGACTCCTGGAAAACTTCCTTTTCCTGGCAAGCAGTGCCAAAATGGAGGGGAGGACAGCTCAGTCTGTGATGTCCTCTGGCTTCTGAAGCTGCCTTCTGAGTAGTACCACAGAATGTTTCTCTCTGCACCCAAAATGCTTTTAACATAATAAATTTTAAAAAGGGAGCAGATTATCCAGGTTGGTACGAGAGCTTAAAATCAATATGCATTTCACTTATTCTTTCTATGGGAATCATGAATTTTATAGACAAACAGCTCAGCATTAAATACCCAGCTACCTGAAATATATAACTTCTCCTATGTAGAGTTTTGCAGGGCAGAGATTTTTTAGGAACGGTGTTACGCCATACAGCAAGGAACATCAGTGGGGCCCTTAGAAATGGTCTGTCCATACCTTGTGGCATTTCAGTAGTTATGAGCAGATAGCTCGCATGGGGATTTTTTTAAAATCTCTGCCCAAGTAAATTCTGAAATTAGAACGGTAGTTTGCATCCCTTAGCCATATAAATGCCTGTGTCTGATAATTACCCACTTCCAAGGTTTCGATTAATGTTTTGAAATGTTTTAATGTGGCGGCATATTTCAAAACTTAAGGACAACAGACATCTTTGGAGTGGAATATAGTTTTATATGCACTTCATATTCTTCAAATCTAACATGACTGCATGCAACTTGAAGAATTTAAGCATATAGAGCTCATTGAAGTTGATATAGTATATCAAGTTTTTGCTAAAACAAAGTGAAGTTAGTAAGAGTCACAGTCATGGATCCAGCAAGGCAATTCTGGCTCCAATTCTGCAAGCATTTTGAGGACACCTGTTCAGAAGGGGGCAGCCTGTGTTTCTCTTCTCTTTGGGGTGCAGCTGGGTGCAGCATGGAGCTGCAGTGAATGACATATAATGAAGGATCATTATACAGCTCTGCTCCACAGAACAAAATGTAATATGAGATTCTTTCAAAAACATTCCTTCCTAGTCTGCAAAGGATCATAAGGATATCGTAGGATAATTCCTGCTGGAAGGGACCATAAAAGGTTACCTTATGCAACTGATCCGTTCTGGTATTTGCCAGGCATTTTATTCGAGCTGTCTGGAAGGGATGGAGTAGACCCCATCGAAGAATTATACAGATGGAAGTTTAAGATACATTTTAATGGAAGAAATGTCAGGGGGGTTATAAGATTCAGACCTCTGCATTCATGAGATCTACGTTTAGGAACTAAAGAGAAACAAAACTCATCTCTTTTATTTGAAACATGCCAATATGCTATTTTTTTTTATATTTCAGCTTACCTGTGTATCTCAGAAACAGTATCTGAGGTTGATGTGGATTTTTTGTAACTTCATTTGTTTTAAAGACCAACAATGCTGTTGATAAAACACGTGACTGTTCCTTTAGGCTTGAAATATTTCATGATGAACGGAAAAAGAAAGTGGGGTAACTCCCGCTGTTCTGTGTGTGTCCATCATTCCTACAGACACACATTCTTAATTAGTTTTTGGGGACTGAAAGGCTTTAAAGCTCCATAGAACTTCTTTACCTGACAACAAAACACAGAAGTCTTTGTATGTCCTGTGGGTGATTTTCGCCTGTGAACGCATGGGTACATAGGTCTCATACAGGGCTGATTTTCAAAAGTGTCATGAGCCTGCTTCTCCTTTTTTGAAAAGGAAGCCAGGTGTATTTGTCTAAATATCTTATACTTCCACATCAGTTACTGCCCCAGTTTGTTCTATTTATTCCCTGTCTCTACAGATAAACATGTATCTTTGTCATGAGAAGGAAAAGCAAAAGGTGTCCAGTCTGAGACTAGAAAGTTTCTGAAATGGTGTGAGAGATGATACTCATCCCAAAGACTTCATCCCGATGCATGTCCTAAAGCCTTCCTTAAGTGATTTTTCCCATTCTTTTCAAAGTTTTTTAATCCTTGGCCCAAATAGCTGTTGCATTTCCTGACTTACAGAGAACTCTTTGGGTTCCCAAGGATGCAGACAGGCAGGTGGGCAGTGGGCTCCTCTCTACAATATACCTAATTAAAGTCAAGGTAAAAGGGAATTCTGTTTGTACGCGTTGGAGGACAACAGTCAGCCTCTGTTGGCATAGATGAACATACTGCTTCTTTCCCATTAACCGTTGTTCAAGTTAGAGCAGTCCTCTGCTTTCAGTAGTGTTTCTAATAGCAACAGAAGTGGAGCAGGCTGAATATTGTCCAGATGAAGTTAAAGAGATTTTCAGCTGAATTGAGAACTGTTCCTCCTTTTGACCTCATTTGTTTTCTTTTATCATTTGCATGAGTTTGTAATTAGCATTTTACCTTACAGAAGCATTTGGGAATAGCCTTTCTTTGTGTGAATAACCTTGTTTGAACGCAAACAGTAATATTTTAAAACAAACACAATTGTGATTTTTGCTATCTGATAGTCACCATTCATTCTCTGCTGTTCTCCTGTGTAAAAGGTTTTAGTTATCCAGCCAGGGAGAGAAGCATGACACAGAATATATGACTTTGAATATAGGTCCCAGCTTCATTGCACGTAACCTTAGATAATTCAAGCCATTAAGCTGTTTCAAACCTTACAGAATCGGATTAGCATCTTGGAGAGTCTCCATTGACAATTTAAGTAGTTTTGTAGGTAGGCTCTTAAATTAGGTATTCAGTCAGGCCTTTGTTCGCATTAGTATGCTATTCTCAATTAGTTTTCCAGCCAAATTCTTCAAATTTAAATACAAAATGCTCACCAAACAAGCCAACGTATCAAATACATAATGCAAAAAAGTCTTTTCACAAGTGGAAGAGAGAAGACCTGTACAGGGGTGAGTTTCTGGTTTGTTTCTTTCTAATATGAAATACAATGACAATAAATGTAAGAAAACATTGCATGACATTTTGGAGAATTACTTTCATTTGGAAATCAAGGATAAAACCAAAATGTTTTGTTTAGACTTTCAAGAAGTTACGTTGCAGAAAAACTGAACTATCTAAGAGTTAAAGCTGACCCTTAGACTGAGACAAGAAAGCCAAAATATTGCGCTCCAAAAATGATTACATAAATATCACTGTGTGAGGATCTGCATGATACCAGGTGCCACAGCTCAGAGAAATCAGATATACTAAAGTTTTAAATGAAAAGAAAAAAAGGCAGGTTTTTTAGGATTGTCAATCTTTTTATTAAAATGGTCCAAATAATTTAAAAATTAATTAAACACATCTAATGGAATGCAATAGAAGTAAACATATGGTGGTTACAATCATCTTTCACACTTAAATGATTTATTGACGTCAGTGAAAGTATTCATTTGAGGAAAATGGTTGAAGTTTGGTCTTTTGATATGCCTTGTTATCCAAACTTTCAACCCAGGATAATGCGAAATTACTGAAATTACAACAAATGCATTTCAAGTAGGTACAGAAAGAACAAATCAGTGCCAGCTGAATGAACTGGAAACTATGTGATAGTTATTTTTATGGACCCTAAGGAGATCTGGTTTTGCAGAGGAACTTCTTCATTCTCACGTTGCCCACTGGTGGTCTCCAGATGGTGAAAGACTGGCATTCCTGACCATAAATGACTCTCTGGTACCAAACATGGTTATTCCCCGGTTTACAGGAGGTCTATATCCCAAAGGAAAGCAGTATCCATATCCTAAGGTAAGATGAGTGTGAGTGAAGCCCCCACTTCCTCTTCCTTGTTCAGTGATGGTATCCAACCATATGGAAGGAATGTTTCTAGACAGTAACAGAGGCTGATTTTGTTCATGTTGCTTTTCAGGAAATACTAATTACATTTTTTTTCAGCAGACTGTAACACATTTTGCTGGAAAGAAACTATTGGGTGAGGGAACAGCAGACAGACTGTTTCATAGTAATTTCATCATTGATATATGGCTTGGTAAAATCAATCCACCACTTCTGAGAGAAGGGTAATATGTTTGAAGGACTGCACAGAAAAAAAGATGCTGTCACAGCTGCACTGGAGTCATACACGCTGCGTGCAGAGTGCAGGGAGTTGTACAGATCTCAGTAAATTATGCTGTTATTAATAAATGTGAAAGACTGGCCTTGGATAAGATAAGACGTGGTAAAATCTTCTCCTGGCCATCAAAATGGGGGGGGGGGGGGGGGATAATAATTAGAGCTATCACTGAGTTTCAGAAGATTTAGAGAAGGGTTTTTAGATTCCTGTTGGAAGGTGACGGAGCAGCCCAGGCAGGGATAATGTCTGAAATTGCTCCTCATTTTCTGGGGATTTCCTGCTTAGGTGCCTCCTCAGCTGTCATTCTTGTGCTGAGCTCCAGCACTGGTATTATCTTCCAAGTTACCAGTTTAATCATCCCTTGGGTGCAGTTTCAAAAAGCCTGAGTTCCTTTCTGACGGGATATGTAGGTCCGTGTACGTGGTACTCCTTTGACATTTCAAAGGAAGTTCACTGAGGGCTTTAGAAACTATTACTGCTACCATATTCTTCCTACTGTTTTTTAGAGATGACCCTTTACTCTTAATGTGGGTGGGCAGTTAGACCGTACCAGGTACTAAGAAACAATAACATGCATGATATAAATATAATGTATTTGTGCTATGAAATAATACTCTGAAATAATGAATTAATAGCATTTTTAGAGGTAGTTTACATACTTGCATTGGCAAAAGACCTTGAGTGACAGAGCAAAGAAAAAAATAAGTAGTATTTTTAAAAGTCAGCTTTGTAATCAAGAAATGAAGAATTCCATTTCAGTAGCAATTCAGCATAAAAGGGATACACAATACTATGTCGGTAGTCTCATTAATGAAAAAACATTATCTTTATTTAATGTCTCCTTTTAATGCCAATTTAGCTATCCCTTAAACATCATTAATTGGTAATGAAGCTTGTGGTATAGCAACAGAGATGAAAAAAAAAAAGGTTTGGTCTTTATTATAGAATGAAACCATTGGAGAAAATTATATCTATTACTAAGAAATAAAATGAAACCCAGATGTGTTTGTGAATACTGAAACATGGGCATCTGCATATGTCATACAGACTGTATTCTTTGAAAAAAAAAAACATGAAAAAGGAAGTTTAAATTTTGTTAAATACATTGAGAACAAAATAAGATTTCAATGTAAAGGGTTCTTGCACTACTGTACAAATGTTTGAGGTATTATACAACATTTATGCTATTTAGCTTGGTGTGTCCACTCTGAGCGGTGGAGGAGTTGAGGCTGTTCACTATTGAGGGAGAGGTGTGGATGTGAGAGTTTTCTACTCAGGTAGAAAAACCACCTTCAGCTGCCAGCGTCCACTGCAGGCTGCGGGAGCGCTCGGTGTTCACTCCGCTGACCCTGGCACCTCCCCAGCCATAGGACAGAGCTTGTATCGAGCTGGAAGCCACTGCTGTAGAGTTCTAGCTCAGACGTATCCACGCAGCAGAGGAGGGCACACCGTGGATACTCACAGGAGAGACAGCAGGTTGGGGCAGTACATCCCTGAAGGCAGACCAGCTCAGGCTGGCAGCCCGCGATGGGCAGTGCCGTGCCACAGACCCCTCTGCCGTGTCCGGAGCAGGGCTGGTGATTCCAGAGCTGGGATAGTCCTGTGCTTCTGTGCTTCACATTAAGGAGCTAGCACGGACCTGGCCATGCCCATGCTCTAGAGAGTCTCTCTACATCTCACACTCATGCTGCATAGTAATTACTCATGGCAGCCCTCCCTGGGACACTACTGGGATACCGCTATGCAGTCAGTGTAAGGTTCAAAGGATATAACGAGGCTGCAGCTGTGTCCTAAGGACTTGATCTTTCTGTGGTTTTCTTCCACAGTTTTGCATTTGTGTAAGCTGTGTTCATGCAAAGAATGCTTTTGAAAGACCACATTGCTTTTGAGGCAAAGGTAGAAATTTTTATGAAAAAAAAATGGATAATTCCAGCAGTCTACTTAAATCCATTTTCAAAACATTTTTTCAGCATTAGTAAAAATACACAAATGTCACTTTCTTGTCCCCCATACCACTCAGAAATGAGTGGATACAGCATTCAGACTGTATTTTGAGATAAGTCCAATTTCTAAAGGGGATTTGTGGGTGTGTTTCAGCCAAGCTATTTTGCTTTTCTAAATAGCCCTGGGAAGAGCTGTATATACAACTTTGTAGTTTATTATGATTAAATCTGTAGAATCAGTGATCTTACCTTATCCTTCCAACATTAAACAGGAGTCAGCCCCATTAAGAGACATGCTTTTCGTCCCCCATATCCCAAGGACACTATATAGTCTTGTGTGACTCCTGTGACTTACATGAGAAAGAAGCTTGAACAGGGTATGGCTAGGACAGGGATGTGGGACTAGCAGCCAGCCCTGCAGAGCCTTGCTCTCTATCTCCAGTCCTTTCTCTTCATCTCAGGAACCTCCCTTAGTAACAAGCCATGTTACTGGGAGAAGGACAAATCCTGGCTTCCTGTAGATCCTTAGGATTTATCAGACTCCTCCCGGTGGATGTATATCAAACTGCCATTTTATTCCCCTTTAGCAATAAGAAGCATTTGGTTTCTCTTAGAGCTGGCCTGCCAAAGCACCTGGGTCCTGAACAGGGCCAAAAATAGAGGTTTCCACCTCAGCAAGGCAGGGAAGGAAGACTGGGGGAAAACAGTAAAGAAAGAGGAGGAAGAAGGGGAATGTTATCCCAGATACAGGGCAGCTCTTTGGAAGAAGTAACAATAGTGTCTGGAAAAGACTTTGCTGGAGGCTGGGTTTAACTGCTGGTTTAGGAACTGGCTGTGGTTTTGCAGCTGACTTTACTGAACTGGGCCAAACCGCTTCTAGCTCTGGTCTCGCTTTGCACGGGAAGGTCTGCCATCGGTAAAGGGCAGTGAGAGAATTACTCAATTAATGCTTCCTTTTTTTCAACTATGCAATTTGTATGGTTGTGAAATTCTTTTTTAAAATTTAAGATTTTAAAATTGTAATAATTTCTCATTATTATAAAGATACTGAATTATGTTAATGAGTGATTCTATTTAGCTATCAGTGATTCAGTGCCTCTAAAGCTCCTATTTTCTTTTTTCAAAGGCAGGTCAAACAAACCCAACAGTAAAGCTGTTTGTAGTTAATCTGTATGGACCAGCACATACACTGGAACTGATGCCACCTGACAGCTTTAAATCAAGGTATATAATTTCATTGTTGTGAAACTCATGTTTAATTTAACCTGACTGTCTCTCAGGCTAATGGTTGCCTTTTTACATCAGCAGAGCACTTATCTTTGACTGGAATGCACTTGATCTCTGTCCCTGTAGCTGAGCATAATGATGATAAAATAAAATACAGCTGTATTGGACTGATGCTCCTCTTAAAAATCAGGGGGGTCTGGGATTTGCTTATGTCTGATGTCCTGAGAAACTCCAATTTACTTGAAATATATAAAATTAAGAATCTTAAGCTATGATTAAAGGGGCTGAACGTTGCCCTGGTTCTGAGGTTGCTACTGCATTTGCTCCCAGCCTTTCCTTGCTGTGTGCCAACTTGTTGCTTTCCATTCCTGAAATGAGATTGCCTAACATTGAAGTATATTACAAATGCACAGAACACATAATCAGGGTGTTCCCTCATTTAGAGAGAAATATTCTGAACTTTTCAAATCCAGTAGGTTACAGAAAGTTTTGTTTCTCATCACGGCTGACAGATGCAGTGAGGTGACAGGTGAGATGTGACGCTACCAGATCACATAGACCAAGAAGGGCTGTGCTGTGTTTTCCAGGAGAAACTGCTTCAGAACTGCTGAGCTAATTTAACAGTCCCTTTGACTTTGGGGCTGAAGAACGGAGGTCTGGCTGCAACTGGTGACCCTCCTGCTAAAGTTACTACCTTAAGCTGAGCTCCCAATTACCTGTCCTCACTTGAGATGCTTTGAAAATTTTGTTTAAGGGAAAGAAAATTTTCATCCCTTCCCATATGTGTATTCTGGTAGAATAGCTGTTGTATTGATTGAATTCCCATTGTGGTTCCAGTGCACAATCCAATGATCTTCTAACCCTAAATTATTTTATAATATAGGTAATAATAACATTAAAAGAGTTACGACAATCCAGATCTGGCTGCAGTCTAAGCGCCAGGGGCATGCAAATTCCTCTCTTCACTCAGGGCATTTTCAGATGGGGAAGGACATGAGAAGGACTGGCAACAATAAAGCTACATCTAGCTAAAAAAACCTCTCTGAATATACTTGTTGTTTTTGCAGTTCCTACAAAACCCAAAAGATTTTTTGGTAATTGTTCCCAAAACAATCGAGATGTTAACATGAGCGCTGTTTCACAACCATTGCAACCAATTTTAAGCTGGCGTAGCTCTCTTATACACAAATTGAGGTACCCTAATTTAGTGCAGCAATAATTTAGTACTGAATTATGCCTTGCAATTATTTATGTCAGCTGGAATGCGTACTGATTGTTAGTGAAAAGAGTGATTTTGGATGATTTGTGCTCTCTGAAGTATTTTCTTTCTGTTGATGGGCCACCACTGAAAAACACAATAAACTCTCCTGCTGCTTACTAACCCTTCATTAATTTAAGTGATAGTGTAAGATCTGAAAGAGATTCTTTGCCATTGAGATTAGCATCTTAACTCTCTTAAACAGCATTAAAATTGTCCTTTAAATGTCAGAAGTTGTGAAGAAGTGAAATGAGAAAGCAATGTGTAAATCCCCAAGAAAAAAAAATATCTTGAAAATGTTGTTCAGATGTTGTGGTTTCGCTCTAGATTTTTTAGATTCGTTCTTCCTCCCCAGCAGATTGAAAATAAAAGTGAATCAAATGAATGAATATTGGTGTCTTAAAACCTATTTTGCATCTTGAAGCTGAAGGCTACCAATAGCTCAATTTGTGGAATTTCTCTTGTGAGCCTTAAGGCGCATCCTTGCCAGGTTTTTGAGTCCTTGATAAAGATATTGTTGCTGTTTAACTGAAATAATAGTCATGTTTAAAATTCTCTTTTGCTGCTGTATCAGAAGACTGAGTAAAACTGTTTAAACCTGGGAGAAAAGCTAGTTTCATCTTAATTTTAGCTATTCAGGTATAATGTCTGTGCTGCAAAATTTAGGAAAATTGTATAGTTGTGAGCCAAGTATACTGTAAATCTTGCATTCTGACTCTGGCTTTGAGTAGCAGTCAGTCATCACACTGGTCATCAAACCGTATATCCCTCTCTATATATATCAATATAGATACAGGTTTGAAGAATTACCTTTGAACAGGCCTTTCTAGAGTGGAAATCTTTGGAGTTTGTAATGGTTGGGAAGGTTTTTTTAAAGTATCAGCTTTTTGTATAAAAGTAGTAGCTACTTTTAGTGGTCAATTTTTTTCAGTGCCTTTCTAATCAGTTCTTTGTGGAGTCATTAGTAAATAGGTCATGGGAGTCTTTCAGAACTAAATGGAATGGGACATGATCATATATATTTTTATGGATCTTTCAAGCCAGAAACATTTTGGAAGTACATATTGTACAAGTCATAACCAACTGCTGTTATGGGAGAGACTCACTCCTATGCGGAGAAACTACACAAATGGGTAGGGAATGGGGTTTCTGTTATTTATAACCATAAAAAGTAACATTCAGATTATCAGCTCTCCCCAAATTGCATGTGGTGCAGGACGTCTGAAGACAGAAAACTGTTTCTCTGATTTTTAGGGCATCTGGGAATTTGATGTAAGATTGAGTAAATTCAATGTTCTGCCTTCATTTACTTCTTGCAGTGATTCTATAAAGGTGCTTGCTTGTATTTCCTGAGTTTTGTTCAGGTTATTCTGATACAAAGATAGCAATAAAAATTGTAAATTTACTCCTGAAAGTTTTATTCTGTGGAAAAATTTACCATCTACTGTGCACAGTTAATGCCACGAAAAGACTGACAGTCTTCCATTAAACTTCTATTTGTATTCTGTGCAATTACTGTTTCCCCCTTGGTGTTTCTGTTCCACATGTACAATTACATTTATGTTTTCTTCAGTGGCAAACATGATTTTGTACTGCAGGGTTTTTTTCTCATTAGTTCCTAGAAAGCCAATATACATGTAAGATGAAATATGTGTGCATTCTGCTTCACAGAGGGATCTGGACAGGCTGGATCGATGGGCTGAGGCCAATGGTATGAGGTTCAACAAGGCCAAGTGCTGGGTCCTGCACAGGGGTCACAACAACCCCATGCAGCGCTACAGGCTTGGGGAAGAGTGGCTGGAAAGCTGCCCAGTGGAAAAGGACCTGGGGGTGTTGATTGACAGTTGGCTGAATATGAGCCAGCAGTGTGCCCAGGTGGCCAAGAAGGCCAACAGCATCCTGGCCTGTGTCAGGAATAGCATGGTGAGCAGGACTAGGGAAGTGATCATCCCCCTGTACTCGGCACTGGTGAGGCCGCAACTTGAGTACTGTGTTCAGTTTTGGGCCCCTCACTACAGGAGGGATTCTGAGGTGCTGGAGCGTGTCCAGAGAAGGGCAACGAAGCTGGTGAGGGTCTAGAGAACAAGTCTTAGGAGGAGCGACTGAGGGAACTGGGGTTGTTTAGCCGGAGAAAAGGAGCCTCAGGGGAGACCTTATCACTCTCTACAGCTACCTGGAAGGAGGTTGTAGCGAGGTGGGAGTCACTGTCTTCTCCCAAGTAACAAGAGATAGGACAAGAGGAAATAGCCTTAAGTTATGACAGGGGAGGTTTAGATTGAATATTAGGAAAAATTTCTTCACTGAAAGGGTTATCAAACATTGGAATAGACTGCCCAGGGAAGTGGTGGAGTCACCATCCCTGGAGGTATTTAAAAGACAGGTAGACGTGGTGCTGAGGGACATGGTTTAGTGGTGGTTTTGGCAGTGTTACGTTAATGGTTGGACTCGATGATCTTAAAGGTCCCTTCCAACCTAGGTGATTCTATCATTCATACACTGCTGGCTCCTGAAGTTCCAGTTGGAAAGCTAATAGTCGTCATCTGCTGCAAATCTTGAAAAAGCAATACGGTGTGCAAGCGGTCAGTTCAAACCACTCTTAGGACACCTGAAGAGTCTTGTAACTGGTGATATAAGATATTAATATATTAAGAAATTACGTAGGCTGATTTTTCAAAACCCATGCTTGAATTCAGACCTGTCAGGCAGAAAAATTTCATTTCTTTTCCAAAGTGGAAATGGCTAAGACAGAGAAAAAGTGAAATAACACATGAAAGAAGTTGCAGTTCAGTTATTAGAGTAGAGCTGTGCTTCCATGCATGATGAAAAGATTTTTCTGCTAGAACTGTGTATTGGTTCTTGAAAGTCTCAGAGTGTAGGTCATCCACTGCTTTCCCCATTCTCAGCCACAGTGAGCAAGCTGCGTTGGCTCTGCACGGTTCCCAGCCACTGCTGACCAGGTAGTTTTAAAACGCACTACAAGAAATTAAGTCAGTCCTTTTTCTTACTTTTTCCAATAGTATTTAAATGCCTGAAAAAATGCTAGATGTTCACATTCCTATTTCATGTATACTTGTTTTTAAAGAGACTGAAATATACAGTCAGACCTTTCGGACTTTGTATGACAAATCTAAATAATTTGTATTGATTTTAATTACTCTTTTGTAATGGAACTGAAAACTCTTAAGAAATTGAGTTTGCATAAATTCAAATAATGCTCTTACAAGCCTCATCAATGTTTTTATTATCCACGCATTTCCAAATCCACAAAATCATTTGGATATTTCTATATTTCTAGTTTGAAGTCACCTTTTGAATCGAGAAAGGTTGGTTTTATACTTCTGTCAGACAGTTTATCTGAGCCTTACTTTGGAATAGGAAGCTTATTTGATTATTTTATATGACTGGAAATGGGAAAGATTGGGGGTGTGTGCAATTTGATAATAAGAAAACTGGGGTTTACTTTCAGCTTTTCTTACATATGCTGTGTTTAGTCACTTCTTTCACTCTTCTGCCCCTCCCTTCTTCTGTACCTTGGCAATAACAATACCTGTCTCACAAGGTTAATGTAAAGGATTAATTCATATCTTACAGCAAATGGCTGTAATCTATTCAGCCAAAGCCTACAGGAAAAATATCTTCACAGACTTTATTTTATTGAAGCTTTCCCACACAATGCCAAGGTATTTATCGATTATTCCCTTCCCTATTCAGTGGGAAGAAATGCAAGCTCTGCTCGTGGGCCAGGAGAAGCCCCTGGGTCAGCAGGAGCTGGGACTCACCTGCCTGCCCAGCCATCCTGCCGAGGGATTTGTGCTTGGGGCTGAACGGGAGACAACAGTGCAGTGCTCCTAGGCTGGACCGATGTAGGAGAAGTGTGGCCAGCAGACTGAGGGAGGTTGCTCTGTCCATCTCTGGTAAAGGCAGAGCGTCACCTTCACCAATTTGGGGCGTTCAAGGAGGATGATGAGAGTCTGTTAGTGGGCTACCAAGATGGTCCTCACATGGCTGCGAGGGAATGAGGAACAGAGCTTGTTAGACTGGCTAGGATGGTGGCCACCAGCACCCATGGAAAGGGGAGCTAGAAGAGCTCCTTCCAACCATGTGGCTTATTCTCTGAAGAAAACTACAGTACATCCATCAGTGTATGCCTAGATAAAGTCATGTATAGTATGCCAAAATACTAACAAACTCGTTATCCTAGCTACCTTGCAGGTCATGTCTCAATTTCCATTGTTTTCCATGTGTATTTCCAAGTGACATTTTCTATTAGTATCTGTAAATTCTCATACACTTTTCAATATACGACAATCTAAATAATTTAAGAATATACTAAGTATTCTAGATCATTGTGCATGGGGCAAGTTTCTGTTGTTTACCTTCTTCGATATCAACCTGCCAGCAAGCTAGTAGAGCATAATAGGTTGGCTTTCTTTAGGTGAGCCCTGTTGTGTCTATTATTGAAATCCAAATCTATTAAAACCATCAACAAAAGTAAGGTGCTTTTTTCCATTGCCATAAATATTAAATATCTTCTAGCTATTCTTACGAGCAGATTTATTTCATAATCAGCTCATTGGCTTAAAGTCAGAGCAGATTTCTTCATTATAGTGAATGGTATGAAGTTGCAAAGTTTGACTCTTTTTCTTGAACAGTTTCTTACTTTTAAGTTTAATCCGGTGGGTTAGTCTGTCTATTTCAAATCTAGGTATCTAATGTTCAAATTTAATTACAGTTGTAACTATGCTTCCAGTGTAATGCAGTGCACATCCCTTTTCTTTGTTCAGCTTATTGTCTCTGCTGACTTTGCGAAGCACTTACAATAACAGCCAGCATGATACACACATATATCATTCTAGTCACAAGCGTCCCAAAATTACAAGTGAAACAAGACGTGCTGGACATTCTTGAGTGATGATAAATGTATTAGCAAACTGTTAAACTACCTCTGTAGAACTGTGTATCAGTTGAGATAATCAAAATAAAGGAAAACATTCTATAAGAAAGAAAGATTAAAAAAAAAAAAGGTCTTCAAGCTTGGCAAAGGATGATAAACACCTTTGATATTTAACGTGTTTTATCAGCAGTGAAAAATGAATCCAGATTTGATCAAGTTACAAGTCTTTGGAAAAAAGTTAATTGCCGTATGCTCAGGAAAGACATTTGCTTTCTCAGCACCTAGAGTTGGAAATTTTTTTCTCACTGAATGTCCTCCATCCCCCTCAGACCCCAAATCCTGACCTTTCGTAGCATCTCCTCGGCACACGTGAGATGTTCCAGCTCCTACTGTTGAGCTGACTGTATACATGTCATGTTCCTGGTTCACAGACCTAAGGGAAAGCTGTACCTTCTTTATACCGATTACCTTATATAATTGC
>VFFE01007101.1:322790-483380 GCA_008921705.1 Burhinus oedicnemus | reverse complement strand
TCTTACAAGCCTCATCAATGTTTTTATTATCCACGCATTTCCAAATCCACAAAATCATTTGGATATTTCTATATTTCTAGTTTGAAGTCACCTTTTGAATCGAGAAAGGTTGGTTTTATACTTCTGGCAGACAGTTTATCTGAGCCTTACTTTGGAATAGGAAGCTTATTTGATTATTTTATATGACTGGAAATGGGAAAGATTGGGGGTGTGTGCTATTTGATAATAAGAAAACTGGGGTTTACTTTCAGCTTTTCTTAGATATGCTGTGTTTAGTCACTTCTTTCACTCTTCTGCCCCTCCCTTCTTCTGTACCTTGGCAATAACAATACCTGTCTCACAAGGTTAATGTAAAGGATTAATTCATATCTTACAGCAAATGGCTGTAATCTATTCAGCCAAAGCCTACAGGAAAAATATCTTCACAGACTTTATTTTATTGAAGCTTTCCCACACAATGCCAAGGTATTTATTGATTATTCCCTTCCCTGTTCAGTGGGAAGAAATGCAAGTTCTGCTCGTGGGCCAGGAGAAGCCCCTGGGTCAGCAGGCGCTGGGACTCACCTGCCTGCCCAGCCATCCTGCCGAGGGATTTGTGCTTGGGGCTGAACGGGAGACAACAGTGCAGTGCTCCTAGGCTGGACTGATGTAGGAGAAGTGTGGCCAGCAGACTGAGGGAGGTTGCTCTGTCCATCTCTGGTAAAGGCAGAGCGTCACCCTCACCAATTTGGGGCGTTCAAGGAGGATGATGAGAGTCTGTTAGTGGGCTACCAAGATGGTCCTCACATGGCTGCGAGGGAATGAGGAACAGAGCTTGTTAGACTGGCTAGGATGGTGGCCACCAGCACCCATGGAAAGGGGAGCTAGAAATGCTCCTTCCAACCATGTGGCTTATTCTCTGAAGAAAACTCCAGTACATCCATCAGTGTATGCATAGAAAAAGTCATGTATAGTATACCAAAATACTAACAAACTGTCGTTATCTTAGCTACCTTGCAGGTCATTTGCATTGTTTTCCATGTGTATTTCCGAGTGACATTTTCTATTAGTATCTGTAAATTCTCATAAACTTTTCAATACACGACAATCTAAATAATTTAAGAATATACTAAGTATTCTAGAGCATTGTGCATGGGGCAAGTTTCTGTTGTTTACTTTCTTCGATATCAACCTGCCAGCAAGCTAGTAGAGGTTGGCTTTCTTTAGGTGAGCCCTGTTGTGTCTATTATTGAAATCCAAATCTATTAAAACCATCAACAAAAGTAAGGTGCTTTTTTCCATTGCCATAAATGTTAAATATTTTCCAGCTATTCTTACGAGCAGATTTGTTTCATAATCAGCTCATTGGCTTAAAGTCAGAGCAGATTTCTTCATTAGAGTGAATGGTATGAAGTTGCAAAGTTTGACTCTTTTTCTTGAACAGTTTCTTACTTTTAAGTTTAATCCAGTGGGTTATATTCCCGTGATGTTAGTCTGTCTATTTCAAATCTAGGTATCTAATGTTCAAATTTAATTACAGTTGTAACTATGCTTCCAGTGTAATGCAGTGCACATCCCTTTTCTTTGTTCAGCTTATTGTCTCTGTTGACTTTGCTAAACACTTACAATAACAGCCAGCATGATACACACATATATCATTCTAGTCACAAGCGTCCCAAAATTACAAGTGAAACAAGACGTGCTGGACATTCTTGAGTGATGATAAATGTATTAGCAAACTGTTAAACTACCTCCGTAGAACTGTGTATCAGTTGAGATAATCAAAATAAAGGAAAACATTCTATAAGAAAGAAAGATTAAAAAAAAAAAAGGTCTTCAAGCTTGGCAAAGGATGATAAACACCTTTGATATTTAACGTGTTTTATCAGCAGTGAAAAATGAATCCAGCTTTGATCAAGTTACAAGTCTTTGGAAAAAAGTTAATTGCCATATGCTCAGGGAAGACATTTGCTTTCTCAGCACCTAGAGTTGGAAATTTTTTTCTCACTGAATGTCCTCCATCCCCCTCAGGCCCCAAATCCTGACCTTTCGTAGCCTCTCCTCGGCACACGTGAGATGTTCCAGCTCCTACTGTTGAGCTGACTGTATACATGTCATGTTCCTGGTTCACAGACCTAAGGGAAAGCTGTACCTTCTTTATACCGATTACCTTATATAATTGCCTTAGGCCAATTTGAAGCCAAGCAACAGATTAGATACCAAATGTGGAATCAGAAGTAGCTCTCTGTCTGGTCAAGGAGCTCGAAGCTCTTGTTTTTGTGCACTGCCTGGTTCAATCCAACGTAGAATAAAGTAAGTGATGTACAAGCTCCTTCAATATTGACTGATCATGGGGTGCTGTGGAAGGAGACTGCCTTTTCTGTGTTTTCAGTGTTTTCTGTCTGCTTTTATACAGAGTAAAGAGGAAAGCTATCTCTTCGGAATTCAGAAAGGAAAAAAATCCTAGGGCAGATGAGAGGGAAGAGACTAAAAAAACCAACTTGATTAGACCATGAAATGGGGACTGGCTAAAAAACAAAAAGGCAGGTCTATGAGGCAGGGATTGAATGAAGTTTTCTTGACAATCGGGGATTTCAGTGGGAACTCTTGAGAACTGGTGAGATGGTGGGGACAGAGGAGATGGGTATCAACAAATGGGTTTATGATTCCCGTGATCGTCTTAGAGTGGCCCAGCTGTGAGAAGAGGGATCAATAAGGAAAAACCTGGAACTGGCTACACAAAGTGTAGGAAAAAGAAAGTTAGGAGTGGGGTGAGGAGACACATCTTGAACAAAACAAGTCACAGCAAGAGAGTAGTCTGCTCTTACTGGGCCAATTGAATGCTAAAACTGGGTTGTGTCTCTGGCATACAGCCCCTGTGTGATACAGTGAGTTTAAACTAACATTGCACAGGCGATCAGTAATTGTGTTCGTTACTCTTTAGACATGCAGTAAATTAATCCACAGTCCGATCAAGAATTGTTCCCAAACAAGGATGAAAATTGTGCTCTGAACATGTGAAGTGCTGTAAAGCACCTAATTAAAAGGGTATTGAATTGAGGATCTAAAATGAGTGTAAATTTTTATTTAATATCTTGCTTTAGTCCTTTTCCCAGAAAACAATCGTAGTCTTTCCTCTTTAAAGTGATGTTGTGAGGAAACTTAATGTATGTACAAATGCAGAGCGTCTAGTAATCCTAGTACATTTATGCATTTGGATCTGGAGGAAAAGAGAGAGTGCTTATTTCCATTACTAGAACAATAGATTAGTTGCAAGAAAAGCCTGATAGCAGCTTCCTCAGAACTAAAACAGTTTTTGCCCTGCAGGCTTCTCTGTTTTCATTCTACTGTATCAGCCAATCTAATAAAACATACGATTTACTTCTACAAACTTTGACTTGGTTATATCTCTTGACCTGTGACAACACTACTCTGTATGTGTGTATGTGCACTGTATATTTGAAACAATAGATCAACTGTGAAACTGTGAATTGCAAGGGAACATTACCTGGAGACAGTATTTAATTTCAGAAGGGTATATGTTTCTGCATATATACACACAGTATACTATATTCCTGATAAACAAGTCATAGTGTAGTGAAATTTGTACATATTTTTATGCATAGTTGATGGAAGGGGGGGGGGAAGGAAATTTTAAATGATGTTTTGCTTTCACTTCAGTGATCAAATTTATGTTAGTGATGGAAGATGATATTACAGTTTGATTTGGACTATTAATTACTATATCAGCTGGATTCTGAATGATTAAATCTCCTATTTCCATCCCTCACTGAAGATTTTTACAAATGGACCAGCTCCGGCTCTATTTTGTAGAATTTGGTTCTGAGATAACTGGGGCTTTGTTGTCGGTGAATGCTGTCTTACCATGGTGTCTAAGCACCAGTAGAAGGAGGCAATCCTTATATAGGTATTTTGAACATTTCCTTTTGGCTGTCTGCAGGCTTCTGTGTGCAGTTGCAGTGGTTTTGGATGGCCTTATGAAGGCACGACTGCAGAGGGAGAAGTTTTCAACTCTTGTTTCTTGAGTTCTGCTGTGGGGAGCCAGTTACCTGAGATTTGGTGTTGCACTCTTTGGTTGCTGTGCTGGATCATTGCTTTGTTAGCGGTGTCATCTGCTCTCATGTTAGATCTTGTGTTACTTTTGGCATACATTTTTGCTCCTCAGTAAGTTAAAAAGCTTTTTAAACTGAAAAACGTTAAGTGTTAGAATATACCTGAAGCCACGGTTTCTAGTCATCATTCTGGTAGCTACGTGTGAAAATATGTGTCTTACTAAAAGCCAAACCTAAAAGCCAAAAGAAAGTTGTGCGTGTTGGGTTGTTCAGCTGTGTTCTTCAAATATAGCACCAGACCAAGGCTGGGTGAAGCTGCAGTGAATTGCAGTCTCCTGTATCTCCTGCGTGCAGCAACAGAGTTGTACACACCTTTGCTGTTGGCGCTGCTTAGCATCTTTGATCTAGTAAAACAGTCTTTTGAATGTATAATTAAATATGTGTTGTCAAAGAGTAATGAGATCTCCATCAGTATTAGATTAAAAGCCTAATTATATGCAAGCTAAGACCCTTGTTTTAAAGGGGGGCTGAGTTTCCAGACGAGTTCGCTCCACTGTCACACGTAACTCAGCTGGACTGTGAAAGCTGCCAGCTGCCACGTGTAGAGAAGTGAAGCAAAACGCCTGGCTGGGGTGACAAGCTGCAACAGGTCTTCCTTTGTAACATCCCCAGTCTGACAGCCTAACAGGATTTTGGGAGGAGGGAAGCAGGTACTCCATTCCACGGGTCTGTGCCTAGGAAGCTTCCCTTGCTCAGCCCTTGGCTAGGGTCATTGAGGGACAGACAATTTGTCCGAAATTATGAGCTGTTTTTTAAAATGGTAGCTGATGCACACTGATACTGAGTGTGACTTCCCTTTATGCAGGTCACATTATAAAATACTTGTTATTTTATAACAAGTGACATTTTAAAGTGGTCTTGCCTGCCCTCTAACATTAGAGACCTTTTTTTGTGTTTGGCAGTAGGGCTGGATTCTTCTGCAAAGATGTGTGTCTTCTGAAGGTATTTGGTGTGGGAAAATACTGGCTTCTATTGGAATCTAGTGTTCATTTTTAAGCTGGCCACGTGTATTCGCAAACATATGTTTCACAAGTATGTGTTTCACAGATGGTAAAGTTTATATATTACAAATGGCTGTGAAAGAGGTGGTAACGGAGCACAAATTTCCCAGGGGAACAGCGCACTAGGACTGAGCCTTCCCACCTGTAGGAACACAGATGCTGGGCGTTTGGGGTATTTTCTCCATCCCTCAGTACTGATACTGTCATGCAGTACAAATCCAGCATTTGATGGGTTGTATGGAGTTTTTTTAAAAGAGTCCAATCTGAAATAGGAATGATCTGAACATTGTGTTTTCAAATGTTTCCTTAGGGAATATTACATCACCATGGTGAAATGGGTAAGCAACACCAAGGCTGTGGTGAGATGGTTAAACAGACCTCAGAATATCTCCATCCTTACAGTTTGTGAAACCACAACTGGGGCTTGCAGCAGGGTAAGTTGCATTTTTTCCTAAGCTTGCTTTTCAAGATTTCTTCCTGCATTGTGCTTTCATATTCAGAAGAAGATTTTTGGAAATCAGTTTGCAGATGCAGTAGCTGCAAGCTGAATATAATTAGTCAACAGGGAGGAAATAGATGTGAGAAAATTCCAAATCTGGTGAAATGATTTCATGCAATTAGCAACTTTGAGTGACATTTTGAGAATTACTAAGCTTTGTTCATTCATTAACTGAATGGAAACCGCAGTTGCTGAACATTGTGTACTTTGGATATAGCTAATGCAGTGACAAGCTTGTCTTCCTTCAGATATTTTCAGCTGCCTGCTTTCTCCTCTCTGCCCCTACAGAGTTTCACTTCAGATCTTTCTGTCTCTCACAGCTTACTTATGTTTAAGTAAAAGGTGTAAAATTCTGCTAATTCCTGCAAATTCAATAGCAGAATTAAATAACTTTAGAAAAAAATAAAATTGGAAGGCAACAGGGATTTTTCATTTTGAATGTAAGCCAAACTGAAATACATTTTTCTATTTCAATCCAGCCACATCCCATCCCTTGACCCAGACTTTGACTTCTGACACTCCTGCATTACATCTCTCCATTTTCACAGTCAATCTTGTGTCTTGAATGCAGTTGGCCACTTTCCCATTCTGAGTCACGGTCTTTTCCCAGAACTAGCTAAAAGTATAAATATTTTCTATACATGCCAATATCAGAACCAACAGATGCTCCAAAGTAGAGGGTGTAATTTGCCAGTGTAAATGGTTATGAGTGATTAATATAGATCTAAGTTCGGCCTCTTGAGTCAAAAGGCTCCCATCAGTGTCTGCTGCTGAAGTCAGTCATGTTGAAGGGTTAGGGATTAATTCTGAGCTTGTCTGCTTGTTTTGCTACATAGTGCAGGTTGCTTTTCCTGACTCAGACACTGTGAATAAATCCCCAAAGTATGGATTAAGATTGTGGACATGGAGATTTGTTGATTGGGATGCTTTTTACCTGGTTCCTGCAAGCCTTGTGCTCTTCTATTAAGAAAGTTGCTCGGGAACCACTGTGAGCAGTCACTTCTAAAAGGAAACTCTTGTGTGCTCCAAGGTCAATTGGACTTGTCTGAAGTAGGTATCCAGGGAGCTGTAATCCAGGACATAATATAAGAGAGAGAGATTGAGAAGTCCCACTCCAGAAGAAATAAAGTACAGCGAAGGACCTTGTGGGTGGGTGAGAAAGGATAGGGCTGCAGTGTCACCGTGCTGAGCACAGCTCAGACTGGGATGATGCTTGTAACCCTGGACACTTTCTCCGCTGCGTCCACTGGGATCAGGTGATGCTCTTGAATTCAGTAATGGATGAGGAAAGGCTGTATTGTGAGAATTGAACATTGTATCCCACCATTTGATTCCAACTGTAAAACTATTTTTTTATTTTTATTTTTTAGCATTTTGTATGTATTCTTAGTTCCAAAAAGTACTGTAAAATAGCAGCTGCTATAGTAGCTACAGATTTTTCATTTTTCAGGCCATATATGTACAGATGCTTCTAAAGCTAATAAATTTTCATGACTTCAGTGTGACTGTGACAATTTACAACAGTTGACATATATTCTATATTTTTTTTCCAACAATGTGTACATGGTATTTGGAGATTTTTTTAGATGCCATGATATGAAATATGAGTGTGACCAATAAAACCACAATCATTTGCATTTATTTTTTTTCTCTTCACTAATGCCACACTACAACCCATTAAAGCAAAGGATTGTGATTTGAAAAAGTTTCACACTTTGAGCTTGATGCTGGCTGTTAGCCCAGTGTTGATGAAGGACCTAAAATATCCAGTTGTCAGATGATGCCTAGAGGTAAAAAACAAATAGAACTGCCTGTGTAAAGCTTCTTGATAGCTAATCAGAAAGGACTGGAAAAGGCATTCTTAGGTCCCCTGTGGTGTTCTACCAAAAACTCTGAATAAAGCAGCTGACTTTGTAATTAAATTATCATTTGTTTCAATGCAAGTGCCAAGGAAGAGATGTGAAGATTGTAACGAAGTAGAAAAAAACCATGAAACAGCTAGAGACCTTTTGCTGAATGTGGAAAATGTTTTTCATCTATAGCTATTCCATAAAAGCAATTTTTTCTTTTTTAGAAATATGAAATGCAGTCCGACCTGTGGCTTCCTAAACAGGTATAGTATAAATGCTATTTCTGGGTGTATAATGTGTAATTGCTTCATTGTCATTTTTATTTAATTATGTGTTATTTTATAGGCTATTAAAATCCATTCCTTTTAAAGTTGAATACTTTTTTAGGATCCTAAATTAATTTAACAGCTGAGGATTATAGCAGTGTCTGTGTAAACATTTGGATGGCAGCCGGTTTCTCTGGTAGTGGGAATCCTGTCACTTAGCATCACACAGAGGACATTTCACTGTCTAGCTGACGGTGTCAGTGGTGGAAAGAGGTACGCACTTCCAGCGAGCGATTCAGCCCTTCGAACTGAGACACCTTTCTGGGTTTCAGAGGCAATATTCCTTTCAGTTTCCGATCTCTCTGCATTCAGTTAAGTAAGCACTTAGATGGCCAGCTGATTAACTACCCAACTCTTGGATGGTTAAAGATAGATCAGACGAATCCCATTCCAAGCATGTCCTATATACTCTGCTGATTTTTTTCTGATTAAAAGATAACCTCACCAAATTAAACGCAAAGGAGTTCAAAGATTAGAGGTCATATTGGCTATAATTGGAATGCATAAGAATGTTTCTAAATTCATACCCAGAACAATATGTTGAACTAATATGTCAGCAAATGAGTCTATTTTCATAGCTTCAGAAGAGCTATCCAATAAACGGATGAAACACATTCTATTTAAAATACATTTCAGGCTTCATTTTGCAATGTGCAAATGAGAAATCATTTCAAAAAATCTATGCTTTTATAGCAACTCATTTTCCTTTAATATTCCTGTGTAAAGTTAGACATAGAGAGATGGTATCACATCAGGCTACAATTTATGGTAAGACCGTGATTCAGAATATCACTTCAATGTGCTTATTTTTTCCATATAACTTTGAAATCGGTGAGTGTTAGGCGTGTACTTACTAATGTTTTGCTGAGTCCAGACCATGGTAACATTTGTTCTCCTCATCACTAGTAGGACTTACCTCTGTCATTAATTGTATGCCTGTAAAGGAATGCATCCTGGAAATTCCTGCTGCATTTAGGGACCAGACTACCAGACCTGTCATTGGGAGGGAGATTTTTGCAAGGGCTGTAACCCATGCTTTAGGACAAGATTGCACAATGGTAACTACTAGCATGAACTACAATTACCTTTAGCCACCACATTTTTGTTAATCTTAATAAGAATATGTTTAAAATCTAAGGATTTTTCTCCAGTTGTCTCCACAGCAACTACCAAAACCAGGGAGACAAAAAAACGAAGCTGATGTTTTGTTAAGAAGTTTAATGGAAAGTATGGCAAACTAACAGAGTCTTACATTTGTAGAATGAAGAACCAGTTTTCTCCAAGGACGGCAGTAGATTCTTCATGACAGTCCCAGTGAAGCAGGGAGGCCGGGGCGAATTTCACCACATAGCCATGTTTATTGTTCAGGTAAGGTTTTCGTTCAGGCTATTTTTAATATCCTACTGGTCATCTAGGACTTTTACTGAGGACACGTGACCCAAGCAAAGGCTTGCACTTCAGTAGAGTCTGAACATTTGTGTGGTGGTGATTTGTCCTGTCCAGGTAGCCACTTGGTGCAGAGGGGCATATTTATAACTTCTTGCAGAGTAAGTGGAGCACTCTCTCTTTTCTTAGACCTCTGCTGGGGTGGCACGTAAGGTCTGTAAATGAAAGGTACTTCCAATGTACTCTCTCTGGAAGATTTCATGTTTTCTTTGTACCTCTATAGACAAGCAGAGATGTTTTCTTGTTAAAACCTTCTGTCAATAATGTTTTATAGGCACAGAAATTCGAGACCTGCAGAAACACACATTTTACCCTCTTTGTATACACTAGATAAGCATAAGTATAATTTTAAATGTCAATTCAGAATATTCATAATTCTGGTCTTACACACAACAGTAAAGGGAGGCCATACCCAAAACTTAAAATTTTGTAAAAATTAGGACTCTTTTATTACCCTTTGCAACATTTTCCAGTGGCTTCCATTTCCCAGGGTCGTTGCTTTTTCCAAAGAATTTCAAAGAAGATAAATTTGCACTATGACTTTGAAGGTCACCAATATGAAGATGTGATGAACTAATAAAGGAAATTATGCCCCGGAACGGAACTCTCCAAGGCATCTATTTAAATCAGCAGAGCATTAATCCAGATACTTTAGCAGAGCCGTATGACATAGGAGGGATTATCAAGGTACCCAAAACATCAAAATAGCAGACTTGGCACCAGGCAAGTCTATTATCTCCCTTTATGACAGTGTTCTGGTATGAACATTATTAAGTCTGAAATATGTTCACAGTGACTTCAGACAGAAAAAGAGCAAAAGAACTTTAATGAAAATTTAACCTGAAGAAGCAAGAACAAGATACTCATTCACTAGGGTAAATATATCAAGAAAGAACCAGACAAGAAAAAAGGGATCAAAGACATGTCAAATTCTGTGTTCTAAAGAAAACAGTAACTCAGATGACGATCTGTTGAAGGTGTATTAATATAGTAACCACACAAAAATTCACACCAGAACAAAACCATTTAGTCAATCAAGTCTTATTTTGGTTTCTTTCCCAATATGAGTAAGTATCTTTAAAATACATGAAATAGTAATGATGTAGATCTGAAAATTAACTTGGAGCATTCCCAAAGATGTTACAGATGCAACTGAATTTGACTGAAACCTGCAGGCTCTGACATTTTTCACTACTAAAGAGCACAGGAAACTTGATCCTAATTCAGAAAAATATTGAAGGAAAAGATTAAGCCCACTCCCATTCAATAAGATAATTAAATATATACCTACTGTTAAATACATGTTTTAATCCCACCAGAATAATGTTTAAAGTCAATCTTATGATTAAGAGTTTAGTATTCTAACCCTTTTAGGCAGAATTAGAGCCCTAAATACTGTACAGCTCCAAAACTAAAAAATACTTCTATTTTGACCACCATCACCACGAATATAAACAAGTCTGAATGGTATCACTAATGACAAATTTGGCTTTAAGTATGTAGCTGCTCCTGAGAAAAAGAGGAAACGTGATATCCCATGTATCAAGCATTATTCATCAATAAGCAACATTCTGCGTGGTAATGGGGCTGATATAGAGCAATAAAGGACAGGAAATGTGTTTATATGATGTGTTTTACACACTGCATTAATCTGATTGTCCATTATTTCTAAAGCAAACATAGAGGCATAAAAATTATATTATCCGTTACACATAAAGTCTTTTGTCACAACGGATGTTTGTCACACCTTGTGAGAGCCACAGCGGCATAGCAGGTGCCCTGCAGAATTTAAAGCAGTCGACAGGATGCCGGTACCCAGATGATTACAGTTTTTTCATGATGGAGCTTAGGTAACGTTGGAATTTGGCATTCAGTTTCTCGTTACTTCTCTGTGCTATTCAGTACAGATATCGGCTCATTAGCAGAAATCAGCCTCCAAGTGCAGGAAAGTTGAAACACAGAACCAACGGGAACATACAGTGACAAGTAAATTTCAGTGGCTCACTTCAGTTTAATCACTGAGACTTATTTGTCAATCTTACAACAAGTGCTGACAAACGATGGTCTTTCTTGGGTTGCATTTCTTTGTACTTTAGAGAAGCATGTGTCAATACAATCAAAGCAGGTTAGCAGAAGCATCTGCTTAGATCTTCTTGCAAGGGGAGGTTACTGTTTAAAAGGTTACTGTCTGTCATATATTATTTACTGTCTGAATGTAGAGGGCTGGATGTGTGTGTTATTGTTTTCAAATGCTTTTAGTAACTTATGAAATATTTAAAAGAAAGTCATCTCAAAATGGGATTGAATCATGTTATGTATCTAGAAGTTTCTTAGTTAGGGTTTTGCAGCTCTAGAAAGTCTCTTTTTTCCAACCACAAAATAAGAATTATAAAGTAACTTTAATGGATCAAAGCAAGAACTTCCTGCAAGCTTCATAAATTATGTATTATGGCTGTAACCTTGAAAAATAACCATGTTTATTAACGCGTGGCTGGGCTTTTTATTGCTGTTTCTTGTTAGATTTTGTGATCTCAATATTTAAATATCTCTTTCAATAGTTGCAGCTTCTCTCTCTCTAGAGGAGAAATAGTCACTTGTAATAAATCACTAATTTGTGTTTTAATCATTCGTGAAGACAGCACTGAATATGAGAACCTTCCTGAACAAGGGAACTGTCATCATAAACATAGGTAGAGCACCTAGCACAATGTCCTGATTTCATTTGGTACTTGCAAAACTTGTCATAGAGTTACTACATCATTCTGGTTTTGTGGATCTGTTAGAAAACAGATCAGTTCTAAGGGACTTGTTTCTGACTTGCCATTTCCAGACATGTCTCATAGGTGTCCTTGAGCATTTTCTGCGTTCTAGTTATTGCTGCTGTTGATGTAGAGCTCCGAGTTTACAGGGTATGGTTCAGAAATACAGGGATTAAAAAAAAAAAACTCTTTGCCTTCATGACTTTTGAAGTATCACTTCTTTTCTTTGCAACATTTTTCTTGAATTTGAAAACTAGGAATTTTTATATCCAGGCCAAGTGTCATAGCTCTAGTACAGAAAAAAACACTCTTCAAGTGTGTTCATGGTTGAAGTTTTAATCTTCAGAAGCCTAAGCAAGAATTTTATCTTTTGCACTAGGAAGCACTCGCAAATGAGCTTCTCACTCTTCAGGTTTCATTGTTTTTAACCTGTATCTGACGAGGAGTCTTCTGCAGCTTCTAGGCAAAGAGTTTGGTTTTACCTCAAGGCACATATGTGTTGCATCCTGATGTTTCCTAATTCAGTTCCTGGTGCATTGGCTGAGAAAACTGCCATCACTTTCTTTGAGAGAGGTTTGGAATTTCCCCTTGCAGTAGTTATTTTCCTAGGCTCGCACTGGGCTAGAAACAATTTATGCTAGGGAGCAAGGGGTGCTCCCCAACTTGTAAGCATTTGCTTCAGTTGCCAAAATTTGGAGGCTACTCTTAGACTTTCCTTGCAGACCTTGGATAAAGAGAGGCCTCTCCTGAGTGCATGGTGGAGCAGGGGCTTTAACTAAGAAGATCCTGTGAACTTCTGTGTCTGAATTTGTGCGGTGCATTTCTCGTAGAGGTTTGCCTGCCCTCCTCCTCGGAGGGTGGTGGTGGTGTCCTGTCTTGGCACAGTGTCTTTGTGGTAATCTTTTCTCAGCATGAGCATGTGATAAACGTGAAAGCTTGGTGAGCACAGTCTGGTGCAGAGTTTTGGTTGCAGGGGTCTGAGTTACATTCCCCTGCTATGCCCCTGTAAAGGAAAAGAAACACTAAGAGAAGCGAAACTTGAAGTATAGGGCTTGTATTGTCTGTTGGCAGGTCGGCAACTGAAAGAAAAATTCTGATGGAAATTGAGATTATTTTAATGACTTTGAAAAGTTTATATATGGGAGGGAAAGGATACTTGAAGTTCAGGCCTGTCAAAATGTGAGGTTTGTGATTTAAAGATGGTATGTTGCACATTAAAGTTTAAAAAGATGTAATCAGTACTGACATGCAGGCAATCCTGCTAGGCAAAGAAAAACAAGTAAGGTTAAAGTTAATACTTTCCATCTCTCTCCAGGCTAAAAGCGAACAAATCAGTGTGAGACACCTGACATCAGGAAACTGGGAAGTTATCAAAATCCTGGCATATGATGAAAATACTCAAAAGATGTAAGCACTATTCTTTTTGTCTATTTATGAAAATATCTGAGTTATTAAAGCAGAATCCATTTAACTGGAAATTGTGTAGCTGAAATTAAGTAACAATATTTCTTTCATTTTTGAGCATTACCATAAATTTTATACTCCCAAGTACATAAAATGTGTTTGTCAGACAATTTATCTGCCAATGTATTACTGTGTGTGTTTTTATGCAGAAGGAAAAGGAGCATACCGTGACATCAGTTGATTCATTGTATTTTTTAAATAAAAGAAATCAACACACAATGCAGCAGTAATAACATTTTGGTGGCCCTTTCCGGGATTCCAGAAAAGAAATCATAGTAAATTTTTACTTGATAAAATCCTCAGCTCTTCAGTTTTCATGCTTGCTTGGGTACTGTATGAGAGCTCTGGACTTTGTTTGGGGATCTGATTCAACCTCATAAATTCAAATTACATACAGTGATTATCCAAACCCCTGATTTTCACCAAGGTCACTCAGAGAGAAATCTTTCCAAAGCCCATTTTACCATTATAGTGGGAAAGAAATGCAGCACATACTTGGTGATTTTTGGGAGCAGTAAAGAACTGACACAAAATATCTGAAGGCTCCACAGAACTTCAGTGGATCTTGGTTAGTCTTCAGGTATATCTGCACATGGCAAAAAATAAACACAGGTGTCTAATTCTGATTTTCTTTAAAATAAATGATATTTCAGCAAGGACCTTTTTAAGGCTGCAACAATGCCTATCATCTCCACTGGTACTGGAGAAAAAACCCTTTCTAACCAGTCTTTCCATGGGTTTTGAAATTATATCCGTGGAGAATTTCTTGATACTTCTCCAAGGTTCAGATGAAAGAATGAGATCTGGATGCACTCAGCCTGCAGAGAGGTGGCAGACTGCATGTGGGTTGTCTCAGCCACTTGAGAAGACTTCCTTACCCTCCTTCTGCCTCTCAAGCAGAAATTTTGTGGGGATCTCATCTGGGACACACCAAGGACCTGTCTTGATTTTCTTGCAGCAGCTCTACATAGCCTTTTTCCACCCATGTGACCTTGTCTGTAAACCATTACCTAGGGTGCTAGCTTCTGTTTCTAGATAGAAGAAAAAGTCATTCTACAGCTCAAAAAGGCTTTCAGGTATCATAAGGCCTATTATAATTTATGATATGATTTCATTGTGACCTTTTTCTGCTCCTTGGATTTATATTGCAAACTCTTGGACTGAAGGAGAAACTTTCTCTTCTGTATTTGTAATATGCAGAAAGGTGTCCTGGTTCCTACTGGAGCTCCTGGGCATTACAGGAATTAAACAGAAACCATGAACTACTGTGTTCCTCACTGTTTTAATATGAAATCATATAGCATCTGAAATAACTACTCTGTATACTGGGTCTAAGTTTAATCATGGAGCTTAGGTTTATATATAAGTATTTGATCTTTACCTATATTTGGGAATTTTTAATTTTAAAAAATGTTATTTATGATGACTCTCACTTCTCTAAACACCACCCAAATCAGACAGTTTACCAAACTGAGTTTAACTTTGTTCGTCTTTTGGGCACAGATATTTCTTAAGCACTGAAGAATCCCCAAGAGGAAGACAGCTACATAGGTAAGAAGTACCTGGGGCTGTGTTAACAGCTTCTTCATCCCAAGCCATTAGTGCTATGTTGACGTTCTGTGAGCTTAATTGCTGCTTTGGGGCTTGAGTAATCATTTATAGCATGTAAAAATTAGTATGCTTGTGCTGTAACAGGGAAAGAATCACAGTTTTTCAAAACTAAAAATGCTGATGAAATTTTAAATGTTTTGGAAAACAGAAAAGATTTTAACACAAAATGTTTTTACCACTTATGTCTTCACTAGTCCTTTATAAGCATCTAAAAAGCTAAAACTAAACACAAGCATATAATAAGACTGTATTTTTTAAAGTAGTGAAAATCTTCTAGACAAAAATAATATTTATGGGTTCTAATCATGCAATTTAAAGTGTGTGGGCAAAGCACCTCCTCCTTATACAAACCTCAGTGTTTAAATCTGAAGTTAATGAGGCTTATCATGGTTTCCTACTAACATTGTTACCCTGCAGCACTGCTAGTTGTTGGAACTCCAGTCCTGCTTTGGGCAGGTTTTGGATCCTGTCCACATTGCCCTGTTTACAGAACAGTAGTCCACTGAGTCATGTGAAAACAGTTTGTATCAGGCACAAAAGAAGACAGTGATATTTTGGGATATTAGGGACTGAAACAAATGTTAGCACTCTGATGACCTAATTCTTGGTGTATGGTATTTTACTCCAATGGAAAAGGTTTCTGACCAATTTTTTCCACAGTGTATCAACAGTGGGATCATTGAATCGTCAGTGTCTCTCATGCAACTTCTTGAAAGACCAGTGCACATACTTCAGTGCGAAGTTTAGCCCCATGAATAGACATTTTTTACTCCACTGTAAAGGTAAGTCAAATGCACAGTCAAATGTACTGTGTTTGCTTCTGAATTACTGTATTCCCTTGAGAAGTGCATTTGGCTGGAGTCTAACATTTAGCTCACTAGTGGATTACTCAAAGTTCTGTACAGAGCTCATTGCAAGACTGTAAGTAAAGATGTTCTGTGTAAAAGCTAAATAGCAAGTGATACCAAAAAGCTGCTCCAATTCTAACCCTTTAGTCCTAGTAAAGGCCATTGACTTTTAAATGTACCCTGAATAAAAATCCTTCACCAAAAAATGTGGAATTTATAGTGATGGTACTGTGGCTCGTAACAGCTTCATTATAATATGTATTGGATTTGATCTTGTGCAACTATACCTAGTTAAAAAATGAGGGCCTGCCTTCTGTAACACTATGTCTCTACGTATGTGTAAATGTATGCGTATAGTGTATCTATACACAGTCACCCACTTGTGTATATATGTGCGTATGTGAGTAGCTACCAAAAAACAAGTATGGTTTAATTCACATAGACAGAGCTTCTTTATCAGTAGAATTGCAATAAATAACTTTTTTTTATTGTTAGCTGCATTCCCGTAGCACTAAATGGCACCAATTGGGTTCAGAGCTGGTATATATAAACAGAAAACTAGAACCATCCCACACTGAGAAATTTATAACCTACACCCAGGAAATAAACACTGGTAGATAAGTAAGATTATAAAAACAGGTTCAGAAAAGCGTGAGACAATCAATAATAAAGTGTATAGCTAGATCTGTTGACCTCAAAACTGGCAGTATTTTACAGACAACGTTCTCCCAGTATTTTTGCTCAACTAGCAACAGATTGAAAACAGCAGAGCACAATTCACCTGAAATACATGTGAATAGCCCATTCTATTTGCATGCATTTTTTCTATTTCTTTTGCAGCTGTGCATTTTTTTGCACAAAAATAAAGTATCTGCCTGCTTGAGAATTGAATCTAAACAAACAAACAAACTATGAATATATATTGGCTAAAATAAGGTTGTGGTTGATTTGTGGGTTTGTTGGGTTTTTTTTTTGGAAGTGCACCTATAATACATAGCTGATTAGAAAAAAATTATACCAACTGTATGGTTTATACATGGTTAAAGCTGCAGCAGAAGTTATGGAGCTAATCCTGAGGCCCTTGTCTGATTAAAGACTGCACTAGTGACGAGCTCCTCATAGTTTAAGCAGAGTTTTCCCTTGTGCTTGACATAGTCGCTGTGGGGGCAGTCTCAGATTCTGGAAGAGGGAGGGTTGGTAAACTGGGAAGAGTTTTTTGCCCTGAAGGAGCAATGTGCTAGGGCCCAAAAACATAGCTCCTTGTCATTATTTTAGCAAAGTATATGCAGCCTGTAATTTTTAGTATGTTCCTTTGATATAAAAATGTGGATGCCAGTAGGAGGTTGCACATGAAATTGCTCACAAGCTCATGGCTTTCAGTGACTTTGGGGATGGCAGTTCTCTGAGCTGGTAAGACTGTAGATCATACTGCCAGGATTAAACCTACACTCCACTGAGTTGCAACCAGTAGACTGCCCTAAGCTGCAGGTCTTGGGCAGGGATGATAAAACACCATCATTAAGTTTTCCTACCTCTAACATTAATGTGTAGTTGTCAACTTCGGGTTATTCAGAGGTCTTCTCTTGTGTGTCGTCAGAGCTTGACAATTATGGCAGCAGTGTGGCCCCCACGTACTGCCACAGCTCTGCAAAATCCCCGTGGTGGGGCGGGTACTTGACAGTATCAAAGTCGATGGCAACATCTCCATAGAGTAGGTATTAAAACTCTTCTGCGGGGAGTTGCCTGTAAGAGTACAAGGTAAACTGCTTCAAGGAGACAGATGACACCACACCTACGTGTGTACACACTCGTTTTCCAACAGAAAAAGCCTGACTGAATTGTTACAAAAGCAATTTGCCCAGAAAAAAATCTGTGGGGGACTCTGGACTGGTTTCGTCTATACAAGTTTCAATTCTTCCACCTCCTGTTTACCCACGAGCACCTTTATTAGGATAGTTTTTCCTTCTTAGTTACCCTCAGCCAGGAGATCTGTCTCAGTATACGAGCTGTATTCATCTCCAGAGACTCTCCTGCGTGAGGAGTGATTTCTAGCCTGGTAGACAGAGGACCAGCTCTGTGGCCTCTCAGTTTTGGCAAGCGCGTCCTTTACACTTACGTTCCACACTGCTTGTGGATTTTTCCTTTAGCACTTCATAAACACTAACAGATGTTAATCTCTCCAGTCAAATAAGGTACTTCACAAAGGGAGTAATTATTTTTCCCATTTTATACAGCAGGAAATAAGTTGTGGATTTAGTGTTAGTTATAGGAGGTCAATGGGAAATCCAAGTGCTGTGCTTAATTCTGATGAGCTGTAATACAATGCCTGTAACGCAAGTCTATCTTTCTCTTTTCTGATCAGCTTTTTAGTCTACTGTAATATCCCTTTTTCAAAATCTGTCATCATCTTTCCATCTTTTAGTACGACAAATAGGGCTGGCCTGGAAAATGCCAGTGCTTTCCCCTCCAAAAATGGTCTTTCTTAAATCAGAATTCAAAGCAAAACAACAAATTCAGAACTAAAAAAGATCTGGAAAAACAAAACAAAGAAAAAGAGACAGCTGAAGAAATTATCTTTTGAAGAGCTAAGGCAGAAAGCTTTGATTTGTCAGCAATCTACCTGTAAGATTTTTGTCAATAGTCTCCCTTGGGGCAGAGAATTAAATTGATAAAAATCTTCAGTGGAGGCTGTCAGAGGCTGTGAATGGCATCATGCTATTTATTTCAGGTATTTAAGTTTCCCTAGGCTCATGCCATAATTAATTGAGAGAGACAACCTCCTCAGGATGACTCAAAACACATAAATTAAGCTCTGTCTCTGAACTGCTCTCAAAGGGAATCTTTTTTTCTCCAAAAAAAGAGGTGTCTTAATGCCTAATTTCAGAGGGTCCATGCCTTCATCTGCCATGGGGTCCTCAGGGACTTCAGCTTTTCTACATCAGCCTTCCTAGCCCAATAGTGACTGCCGGCATGTAATTCAAACTCTTGTCTCACCGAGATAAAACTAAGTTTCCCCTGCACAAATTCGATGCTGGGAGTGGGGACGCAACATTTTCTTTTGCAAGTATACATGGGGGGGAAGGGCATCCTCAGAGCAGGGACAGCAATCTCAGCTATACTTCTGAGTATGCCGAACATTCGGTCACACCATTTTCACATGCCATCTTGTGCGTTTGCACAGTACGTATTGACATGGAGAATTATTCCTGATGCTTTTAGTTTCTTAGCGGTACAGTAAAAAATACAGTATCTGACATTACCAGGAAATAAGATTACATTACACCTAGATTTAACTGTGATGCTGTTTGCTGGTTTTGCAGAGCTGGTGCACCAAAGGAGCTTCTTAAACGGATGATTAAGTGAAATATGTGATAATTTTTCAACAGCTCTGTAGCTTTTCCATGGAAAATATAAGCAAATATTACAATTAATTCTGTTCCCTGTCAACCTAAAGTTACTGTTTCTGAATGTTAAACTGCTATATTTTAGACAGTGCCATTAAGTGCCTCTGTAATTTTTTTTATTCTTCACTTATAGTTAAAACATGGAGATTATTAAAAAAAACCAAAACCCACACTCCTTCTAGGTGCAGGGGACTAGACTGCTTGCTGACAGACAGAAGACAGTCTCCGTTTCACGCTTTGTTGGTACCATAGTCTAACCTGTGTCCTTCCGAAGAGACACCAGTGGAATTCCCACTGCGTTTGAAGGGAAGCATGTGTACAGGACTTCCAGGATCTGGCCTTACGTGGTCACTGGCATTCTCATTCTTTGTTGTTGACTGAAATACTGAGTACTAATTACCCTCCACTTTATTTTTCTTCTCTCCTCAAAACAGGGCCAGGCGTTCCAGTTGTTAGTGTGCACAGTACAAGCGATACTGCAAGTGAGTATTCCTTATGGAATAGGTATATTTTATTATCCTCCTTGATTATTTTGAGGAATGTGGGGGAGGGGAAAGGCAGTTACAAGTAAATGAAAACTAATAGATGGCTCATTCATGTAAAGTTCTATTAATTACCTTTTAGCAACATCCACATCTGCAAATGATAAGGTAAGGTTAATCGAATGACTAAAACTTTCCCAGGCTTTTTGGATATGTTTTATGCTAAGTGCATATCATTGATCTATTTACACTTGAGTTAATTAGATGGCAGGTTGGTCTTCATCCATTTCACTTTCTATGTAAATTATGCTGCCATTACGATACACCTTCCGTATTTTTAGAGATGTTTTTAAAGTTACAGTCCAATTATCTTGAAGTAAGGTACAGTCTTTGGACAACTGATCATCAAATCTGACCTAGATATCATGAACTTAGTCCTCCTCTTACATTTCTCAAATCAGAGCAGCTCCACTGACATTTTCAATGATGGCAAATCCAAGAATAAAGGCTTTTTAGGAGCGTATTCAATACTTCTAATTTTCAAGTTTTACTCATTCCTTTCTGTATATTGTCACCAAATCTGTTGCTGTTTCCTGGCTGCCTGAGGTGCTTTGTAATGGAAGACTGTCCTTTAGCAGCAGAATTTTCCTCGCTTAGGTATTTCTCTAGTGCAGTAGAGGTAACAATTTTACTACCTCCAACTCCACTGTGGCTCCACGTAACATGATGGTGTGGATTAGTGGAAAGCTGACATCTTTCCATTTAAAACCACTAAACCAATCCTTACCTATTCTAATTTCATTCAACAGATTATCCACAGAGTTCTTCCCAGAACCTAAAAGTCCTGAACTGTGCTTGTCTGCATCCCTTTTGTCGTGGGCCAGCCGCTATTCAGCCATAACAGTGGACCTAACATTGCATGTTGAAGTAGCATACTGATCAATAGTATCATGCTATCAAGTGTTAATTAATGCCTGCACTTTGGCTTCCTGTTTGGTGTTTTTTGGCTTTTTTTAATGTTGCTGTTGATAGTATCTGCAAAGCTGAATGCCATAGCACACCAAGGGGAGGGAGTTTTATCCACCTCAATAAGGGGTAGCTATTACTGCTCCAAGTAGATTGATTTACTTCTGTAGTGCCACTCAGTTCTGTGAAGGTAGACTTTCGCTCTTTATTACTTGCATCTAAAATACTGTTGATAGTGAACTATTATAAAAGAGACAGCATCTTAGAGCAAAACAAAGCAAGTCAGGATAGAGGGACATTGTTTGTTGTAACAACAAGAAACCAAATAATAAAGGAGATAATCTAACGTTAATGTTTCAATGCAAGATTAGATTATCCTCTTCAATTCATAAAAGAATGATTAAGGATTACTTCAATTATTCCATCCTCAGACTATAATTATGCCATTTTTGGTTGACTGCCCAGAACAAACATTCTTTTTAGATTACCCATTTTGGCCCTACATGGAGGGTTTATTGTTTAATAAAAAAAGCTACATCTTGGAAGCAAGATCGGTAATCTGAGTAAAAAAGAAAAGAAAAGAAAAAAAAAAAGAACTAATTAATCATACTTCCGCGTGCAAAGGGATTGCTTCAAAACTGCCTGCAGCTTTAAACCAAACTGAAGTCTTGCTCTTGGTTGAAGTGTAGACGGCAGAGAAGGACATGCAATGGTCAAGTAGAGCTGTGCTGGCTAAATATTGACTTGGAATATGTAGCTGGAAAAGGATGCCTGCATGAGCCCTAGGATATTGCCCAGCAGACTAGCCTTTCCCTGTAACAGCTGCTGTTAGTATTTGTCAGGGATACTAGTATTCATGTTGTTCATCAGCAATTTCATTGTTAGTGCTTAACAAAAACAAAGCCTACGGAAGCCAGAAAATGGAATAGATGTATATGTTTTGAATTAAGCTGATTGCTCAGTTCCTGAATTGCAAAGCAGTTGCATTAAAAAAAAAGTATTTACAGAAGGAATTCGTTTACAAGATTTATCATTGCACATTTGTCTCTTTTTCTTTAATTTTTTCCAGTCTTGATTTATCTCTGATGTGATGATTCTCTGTACCTTTCAACTTGCTTTTTCTTCCTGTTTTTTACAGAGTTTTATATTTTGGAAGATAATGCTGTGTTGAAAGAATCTGTTTTTAAGAAAAAGAATGCCAGGACTGAAATTAAAATGCTTCACATTGAGGATTACGGTAAATTTGGCAAAATGTTATTTTAACAAACCAAAAGCTTTCTTACAATGTAACTGTTTTTCATCTGTGTAACTACCAGCCTGTAATGTTTTGCTCTTTTCTTAAAAGAACTCCCTTTACAGTTGTCACTGCCAAAAGATTTCACGGATCGAAACCAGTATGCCCTTCTATTGATAATGTAAGTATCTGTGTAGAATCACTCAAAATAATAAAAAAGTACTTCATAGAAAACATTTAACTCTGTATTAGGAAAATGGCTTTTTACCTTGTGTAGGAAAATTACCTTGTGGATTTGAGTTGATAAATCAAAAGGCTTGTTTTTGGGGAGATTTTGTTACAGGTGCTATCTGGAAGAGATGCCTGGGTTTTTTTGAGCTTGTTGAACCTAGCTCTGCTTTGTAGTACTTTTGTGTACATGAGGCACTGGCCCTTCTGATGGTGTAGCTGTGAGTAGTTCTGCAGTCTTTCCTGGATGCGTACTGATCCCTGCCCACAGAGGATCTCATTCAGAGCATGTGCTCCTTTTTTTTTCCATTTTATCCCTGATAGGAATGGATAGAGCTTATAAAAGAGGCTCAGTTAAGATGCATAAAGCAAAACTGCTTTTTGGAGCACTGGAAAGAAGAAAAATTATTTTTGAGCATCAATGGCTGAAGGCATTATAGGCATGATCCAAAGTCTGTTGATGTTTGTAGAAAACCTCTATGGGAGGAAAGAGGTACTCCCTAGCAACCTGTGCTGCTCTTTTAAAAAGAAATAGTGTGTGTATTTCTTTCAGAGACAGTCAGCTTTTAAGTTGCGTGTGTACAGAATGTATAGCAGAGGAAGAGCAGTCATCACCGTACCTGCATCCTACCTAGGAAAACTGGTGACAGCCAGCTCAGGGCATCATTCATTGCTCTCCATCTGAGCTCAGCGTGGGTCTGCCATGGATGTAGAAGGCTTTTCTGTACCTACAAATCTTCTTCCAGTCCCATTTGGAAGGCATTGATGTGAATTTCGCTAACACAGATGTAGGAGTGCACTGCTAAATTAATGAAAATATCACATTAGCGGAGCTCTATCACCTGCAGCAGACCTCTCCTTAGTGACAGCAGAGATGATTATTGTTGCATGTGAACTCAAATTTACAAGCTTGAGCTCTACTCAGATCAGATCTTAGATAATAGGACAGAGAGTCATAAAATTACTCCACAACTCCAAATTGACATCTTCAAGTTTATTTCATTATCAGAAGTACTACTTTAAAAAAAAGAAAGTAGTATTCAGGTCCAAGAAGAACGTGTAGCTTTTACAGGAAACACTGATTAGTTGTATATATGGTATCATTTCCTGGATATTTGACTTTCCTGAGTCCCAGAGTGGTACTGTTGGGACTGATTGAGAAACACCCTGTTCCTACTGCTTAGAAGTGTTAGACGGGAATTGTGTTAGTGGCTGATAACAAATGCTGCCTTTTAGATTCGTCACCTGCACCTACTTTCTTGCTTACATTCTCAGCCATGATACAATTATCATTATATTTCAGCTACTGAAAGTTTGAAAAAGAATGCTTATGTCGCAGATGGAAGTATTTGACAGTTATGATTTAGCAGCAATTCAAAATTTATTGGTGATTTGAGGTAGATCAAGAGGTTGAATTTTAGCAGCACTTAATCATTAACTGATTTAAAGATTTACAAAGTGATTTCACTAAATAACTGAACAGCGACTTGATTACAGATTCATAGATGACAAGATTCACACTAACTTACTGTAAGGTATCCCAAACCAATACATACACATATGAGCAAAAGCACAGATCTCAAATTATTGCATATACATATAAGCTAAGCATGTGTGTGCGTACACACACCACACCCCCCTACACCGGTTTATAACCACCGAGATCAAAGATCTCTTAATATCGCATGACTCTACCGAGCTGGCGGGTACCCCTTCTAACTCCTACACGTGCATGGACAAATGGAAGAACATCCACATCCATAAAGCTAATGTATATTTATCATAAACATGTAGGTGGAGAGGTGGATGAAAGAGAGGCTAGCCTATAGTTAAAATTTCCCTTTTCTCGAGTGAGAGTAAATACTCCCAATGCATCGGCATTCCTCAACGGGCGATAATTGAGGCTCAAGAGGGATTGTCTCACCCTGGCCTTCTAGTCCTCGAGGTGTTTGCCTGAGGCGGTGTCCCAGCTCAGGGGAGGTACTGGCCGCAGCCCGCTGTGATCCAGAAGAGCTCAAAGGGTCTTTACTAGAATCGCTACTTATAGGATCTGAGATAATTGACTTTCATCATGTGCTTTTCCACTCCAGCCCAGCTCGGACAATGGAGTAGTCCAGTAGTTTCCATCAGTTACGCAAGCCCAGGACTTGTTAGGATGTGTGGTTCTGGTAGCCCCCTCTCTGTGGCCACGATCCATATGTTGTCAGGAGTGATCGATTATAGTTATTATCTTCAAACGGCAGGAGCCATGAGAACCAGGTACACTAGGGGGTTACCATAGTGCTCTAGTCCATTGCTCTCCACCCTTTCTTTCTTTCGTGTTAGACCATTATGTATTGCTCTGGTCGTTGTATTATTATGTGGCCCAGGTGGGGAGGAAATTGCTCCAAGTACCGAGAGGCCTGGGGAGGGGGGGGATTGCACCACCACAGCTTGCCGATGTCCTTGATAAGAATGTTGGTTTAATTGTATATCCGTTTTTTGGAAAGGAGAGTCTATGAACATCTTGATCTGGGCAACATACACTTAGATGTATATAAAGAGAAGATATGTAGCTGGAAAAGTGAAGTGTTAGCAGATATGGAGTGGCTTTTGCTTTCCATCTCAGTAACACTGCAATTTGACAAGGCCTTAAGAAAAAGAGAGGGAAGGAAGGAAGGGAGGGAGGAAGGTAAGTGAGGAAGAGGGAATGTGATTTTAAACCTGAAATTCACCTAATATGCAGTCTCTGCAGTGCAAATAAAATGCCTAGTTAAGTGCATATAAGCTTCTATGTGCGTATAGGCTTTGTCCCCTAAGCTGGAAGGTAAACAAGGCGTATAAAGACCTAACAGGTTCTGACTGGCTGCAGCGATTGCTTCAGAGTCATTCCAAGCCTCTGGTGAAGACTGATCTTCCCTGTGCCATAGATTTTGCCAGGATTTGGTTTGCCTGTGTGGTCTCAGCTCTGTCTGTAGGATTTTTGCACTGCCAACTGGTTTCACTAGCTCAGAATAAAGCAGGGTTTTGGTGGCTGAGGTTCATAATTTTACTGTAAGTTTTCAGCAGCAGCTTCTGTGTGGTGTTAATGTGCTCTCTGGATCAATAGGGTTACAATCGCAGTTACAGAAGTTGGAAATGGAAAAAGAGGAGAAAGTTTGGTATTATTTGGTAATTTTTTTTCCAATCACTGAAAGCTAGTAGCCATATCAAAGGTGCATTACTATAATAAGGCTCCATCATGCAAGGATGCCTACAGATAAATTTGAACTCCCAGCACATGGCATCCAGGTGTCTGAGTGTTAAGGCTGAATCTGGGAAGGGAACCTGTTGCAGTGGATTCTGGTCCTGGTGTGTAACCTGGGCGTGAACTCAGTACAGCTCCATGTAGACACAAGGTCAACTTAAGGACCAGGCCCTGAATATCCTATAACCTTCATCATAAGGATTTTGTGAAAATTCATCCATTACCAGTTACAAAGCATGCTGCAAGCTTAAATCATTGTATTGATATGTTAAAATTTATGTCCATCTGTACGGCTGGACTATCTAACAGGTAGGTTTCATGTAGACACCAGCTATGTCAGCTAGCACTATTTTTCTTTCCAGAATTGTGTTGCATAGGCCATAAAATGCTAAATAGATTGTAATACTCTCCTTTCTTCCATTTGTTCTCCTAAACCACTAATACATTTCACACTCAGTTTCCTTCTGATATAATACATACAGTGTAGCTATAGATTAGAGAGGTGTACAGTAATTGCCTGAAAGAGCGATTATCATCTCTTTTCTATATAATTAAGATCAAAGTTTAAATTTCAGATCCTTGATTTTCTCATTATGGTTCACCTCACTCATTAGAAAAGTTGGAAGATACACTCCTTGGTAACACACAGGAAATGATTAAGTAAAGACTCTGGCATTTAATCTGGATAATAAAATGAGAGATGATAATCATTCTTTATTTTTTCTTGAACATAATTAACCTCATTCCTTCAAAATCTGTAGATAATGTATCTTAAATGTCAGCATTTATTATTTAACGCCATTTAAAATTGTCCAATATGTAAGTGGCTAGTGTAAAACTGAATCAGTGGAGAGATTGTTCTGATCTTTGAAGGGGAAAAAAATCAACAGGTATTCTCCAAAGTAACAGTGAATTGTCTCTGAGAGGTTTCTGTTTGTTTGTTTGTGTACTTGTTTTCTTATATTTTGGTAATAAAAAGGAATCACTTCACCTGTTATTGAAGTGATGAAAGTTTTAGGTCTTGCAGAGGCAATCAAACCTGTTTATGCCTCCAGTTAATACAGTCTCGGGACTGATAGCAAGATAAGACAGTAAGGTTGGAAGTGAATATTTTTTTACAGCTTCGGGAATAACTCATTAAAAGATGAGAAGAAATGTAGAGAGGCAAAATGCAAGTATTTGGAAATACTGAAGATCTGATGTATGGTAACACCGTGCGTATTAATAGCTGTCTTGTGTACCCTTCATTTGTAAATGATTTTACTTGTTCTAACTGGCAGCTGCTGCAAGTGAAGGAAGAATGCTTGGCACATGGTGAAGAGTAAAAATACGTGGTGGATTCCACTACTTTGCAGTATGTTTGCAAGGAGGACATCCCTGAAGGCCTTTTTTGTTTGGCCAGTTCTTCCTCTGTAAAACAGCTGCAAAGTTTACTTTTCCGGGGATCCCTAAGTCACATGAATGATTCACTGATTGCTTTGCAAGCCATCCGTGTAATGCCTGTATTCATCCTGCCTCTGCCGAGTGTGGCAGTATTTTACTGCTCTATTGTGTTTCTGTTACATCGAAGTATTTGATGGAGAGTCTTTTGACTCTTTTAGACTTTCTTCCCCATTCTTAGAACTTTGTAGTACTTTTCAAGGCCCAGAGGGAAAATTCATTCAGCTTAGGCTAAAAGAGGGCCTGGACTCCAGCTGTTTCATTTGCAGTAGCGGTCCTGATGCTATGGGCAGTGATGGACCTGCTCGCTCCCTTTCTCTTCAGTCTTGTCCCCAAAAAAGATTTGGAAAATAGTTGAGCTAAGATCCATCCCCTTTCAGCCTCCCCTACCCCCACTTCCCCCATAGCAATGCACGTCTTACTATATGAATTAAATGCTCGTTTGATCTTCCTTAGAAAAAGACAAGAGGAGATTCAAAACTCCACCTCCTTTTCTGATGACACGGGACAGTGTTTCATCTCTTGTTCTCAAAATAGCATTTTCAAAGTCTTCAGCCTCAAAGGTTTCAGAAAGATATTTTAAGAATAACAATTTAATTTTTTGTACTGTGCTGTCAGCTTCAGTCTTTTCTATCACGATTCTACCCTAATGATGGAATCACTTCTGGTGATGTGTTTTAATTTCTTTGGCCATATCTGCAGAGAGGAGTTGTAAACAAACTATCTGTGTTTAGTTGCAGCCTGCTATATCTAAACAGGGTATATGAACAGAGAGAAAACATTTGGGATTTCTGTCCTCAATGTTTGAGGCTATTCAGATTCCCTGATTTTTTGGCCAGTAATGGTGGGTGTGCTTGGAAGCCGGTGCTTGTGAAAGTCTGGAAATGAAGTGGATTTTTCTGTTACACCAGTTTTGCAAAACGGTGGTCTTTCCCCACTCAGTTTCACTGTAAGCAAAAGATGACTTTTATCAGTGATATTTATTTGCATGGATTTTATACTCTGAGTTGTAGTCTTCTCACATATTTCCTATCAAGATACCTTTTCCATATGCTGCATCAAATCCACTGTTTTGCAGAAATAGAAAGAGATGTGCTGGAAATTAAGCAGTGATGATAGCAGTTATTTGCCGTGTATCTTTCAAAATTGTTTCCCCCCCGCCCCCGCTTGATCAGCCTTATAACTTGTAAAATTCCTATTTAAAATCTTGCCAGCTAGTTTTTAAATGGTGCAAAACCTGGACCAAATTTTGCTGCAGTTATGATAGCAGGGCAGCAGAGGAGTATTGCTCAGAGTACAGCACCAACAGCCTCTCTGGTAAGACTGTATTATTCCCTGTAGGCTGTAACTCAAGTCATGAACAGAGACTTTAGTTTAAGCTTTTGGATATAGAACCTGAAAGAACAGATTCTTCTCTTTTCAGCAATATATGAACTTACAATGAGCTGCCCCTTTTTCCAGACAGCCCAAGATGTATGTGACTGCCTTGCAAGAAGCATAGAAATTACTCGCTAAGGTCAATGATACCGGTATATTATTGATGGCTTCTGTCTATTTAAATGGTACCTCAATGGTGAACTTCAGCAGTGTGCTCGAGTCATCAGCTGTTGCGCTGCCACGGTGGACTCATAATCCGAGTGTAGTCACTGTGGAAGACACACACCAGGCAGCTCTGAACCTTGAAAGTCAGGAGCAAAAATAAAAAAGGGACAGTGCAAGTGCTGTCACTTACAAGGAAAAAAAAATGAATCAGGAAGAATTTGGCATAGTCTTCATTTGAATCGTTCTGCTCTTGTTGTTTGACTCCAGAGATGATGCTCCTTAAGGAACCTTTGAGGGATGTGAAGAGCCTCTAGCTTTGCACAGCCCTTTTGGTGCTGGCTTCAATTTTGTTGTAGTGCTTTGGCTAGTCCATGGTTCCCTTATGGCCATCCATAGTCAGGTGGGAAGAACACTTCTGCGTTTGTATTACACCCAAGCATAAATGGCACGGACTTTCTTCCAGGCTTACTAGTGGGGTCAAGAAGTAATTCTATGAAGAGAGTACCTCTGAACAGTAGTTGATTATAATTAGGCTGTAAGTAGTGATGAGCATAAAACACAAACTGACCTTTGAGATAGCTGTAATCCCGGGACAAACTTCACAAATCAGGCAGTGCGTCTAGCATTGCACTGTAGTAACAAACTTGCTTTGTTACAGAGCCCTCGGGGTGATGTTCAAACTTGCATAAAGGATTAATACCTTGCAGAAGCCCCACTTAAAAGGTTAAAAGTGGGGCCTAAATGGTGCATAGAATGTGGGCTGTGTCTCTGTGGAGGACAGAAGCACACCTCAGATAATCGGTATCATTTTATAGTAGCAGCTGAAGAGTAAAGAGACCTTTTGATGCTAATAGGAATTTTGACACGTACCTCAATAGAAATGGCTTTAAATGCCTGTCACAGACTACTTATATGGACATTCTTGAAATAAATTAGCCACTGGAAAATTGCTTCCAAAAGCAGTACGTCAAACAACCCATCATGCAGGAGTGGAAGATGTATGGTGTTTAAAGTCTGAACCTAAAAGTAACCCAGCTATGCCCTCCAGAGAAGGAGCTTGGGAAAACATCCGTCAGTTCTCACCCACTGAGAATCTTGCTGAAGTTGTGTCTGTTGTTCCTTTCTTAATGGAAGAAATTATCTGAGGGTCTCATCTTTCATTTAAAACCCTTTTTGGTTTTAAGAACTTTCTGCTATAGAGAAAGGCTTACAAATGTAACGGTTCTTCCCCTATTCCCAAGTGCCTAGATATACAACATATATGTATATATACACACATGTATGTATGTATAACCTAGATATATAATGTGTATAAAACAAATGCAAACACTGTATTTGTTTTGTTCTTACATTAAGTGGGAGGGAAGCAGGCTGACTCATGATATTTTCCTGGGGGGGGGGTACATTGAACTGTTGGAAAGATACCTAGAAGACAAGGGTATTTCTGACATACTATTGTGGAAAGTTGGAAGAACTTTTAAAAGAATTATAACTGCTCTGAGGCTGCGACTGTTGGAAGTAGTGGTAAAAGCTCTGTGAAAACATCTGTGGCAACGTAGAGTGCTTCTGAAAACCTTGCTCTGTACAATAGGCATAAATTGAAAGAATTGTTCTGCTCCTGCTCTTATTGTAAATAACAATGATAATATACTTCTGAATTGTGTGTTTTCTGCAGAGCTCACTTGACAATCAGTATTTCCAAATTCATTGCTCTGCATTGTTAGCAGTTAGTATAATCACAACTGAATTGGTTAAGCAAACGAAAAATGCCCTTCCTTTCTTTTTATAAAGCCAAGCATAAACTTGATGCACAAGGTAACAGTGAATCAAGCATAAACATGTTGTGACTGAGTCTATAACTGAGTAACCCTAGTTTCAGTGCATGGTACAGCAACTATGTAGGTAGGTCTGACTGAATTTGAGAACTTATGCATTCATCATATGCTTGCTAATTAATAGAGCAGTTACCTTGAAGATGCTCTATGTTATCCACAGCTAAAACCAGATATTGAATCAGTACCTTATTGTACGTATAAGACAGTAGTTATTATAGGAGATATTTATCTCTCTTTCCTCCCCCGAGGTTTATATAAGTCTCTTTGGCAAAATAATAATTTCTGCCTTCATCTTTCTTTCACCTTAGACAGGATATTCCCACAGATACTGTCCAATCTAATTTCCATACAGCCAGCACAGACACTTTTACATTGTAATTTGCATTCAACTGGCAGATGCAGCCTGCATAGAAGTATTTTGCATTTTGTACAACTTCATGGTAGCCTGCTCTCTTATTCTGTGTTTATCTTGGGGGAAAAATAATGACAAGCTTCCCTTTTAAAACTGACATTTTATTTTCTTTGGAAGGAAAATAGTATATTTGGCTTCAATAGAAAATGCTTATTGTTCCTCTAGAAACTGCAGTCTCCCATTCTATTCCACCTTTTCTGCTGTAAACCACCTTTTTTTTTAAGTCATAAAATAAATTTATCACTCCTGCCTGCATCCATTTCTTGCTATGAATTTGGATGGAAAAAATATTATTTTCTCCAATGTGTACTTTAGTATTCTTTGTACCCTATTTCAAAATATCCATTCAAGGATATAATAATGCAATTATTTTTGTTTTCTAAGATGACATCTTTCTTAATAGAATTATATATCCTACAAAATCGTAATCAGGGTACTGAATGAATTTTCTTTTTTTGTCTGTTTAGTATGACTTAACAAATTCTAAATGAGCCTTCTCAGAACTGAGGTAGCCATTAGTGATTATGCTATTTTTTTGGTTTACTTTATTAACCTATAAGCAGCACTACGTGCTTTAGTTTTCTGTTTCTTTCTACAAAGTATATTCAGGTATTGGCAACACTGCAACATAGTGGTTATAAAGTTAAAGAGATTATTTTGCTTACTACTGCTGCAGGGATACCAGCACTAGCTAACGTGATGGTATTGGTGGAAGTGACAAAAATTCAACAGGGTTGCATAACCCACTGAACTCTGCCATCTAGGTTAAATAAAATATCGGAGAACGGCAAAGTGCATCACATTGTCAATAGTCTTCGTTTGTGTCTGGTGTGTTGGTATTTGCAGTGATGAAGCTCCAGGCAGCCAGTTGGTTACAGATAAGTTTCACATTGACTGGGACTCAGTGCTTGTCAACTCTGATAATGTCATCGTAGCTCGATTTGATGGCAGAGGGAGTGGATTTCAAGGCCTTAAGATTCTACAGGAGGTCCACCGATGCTTAGGATCAGTGGAAGTGAAGGACCAAATAGCAGCCGTAGAGTACGTATGTGCAAACTTTTCTTCTCTTTTACTCTGCTTCCACCTTGACGAATAAGCTTTTTAACTGAAACTGCCTAGAATGTTCTCTTTGCGTAGCTAATTCTGTTAATGTTCATTTTTAATGTAGTTGCAAATTTTGAAACAATCATCTTTTCATTTCAAGCAGCAAATGAAAGATCGAAGAGGTGCTTGCTTTTTGTGTTGGTGCTTCTCTTTGATGAAGCTGTCCTGTGTGCAATCTAAATATGCCATCTGAGCTAATTGGTATTTGTCTGTCTTCCTTCAGAAAATTTCTGGCGGTGCACATGTTAATGTTTAACTGCATTTGTATTACAGTATTTTAGGCCTATATGATAGGATACTGCTCACATTTCCACCACAGAGCTCTGGAGTAATCAGACAAAGCAAATGGAGTTATAATCGAGTAAACGAGAGCAAAACTTGGGCAAATGCCTGTTATTTGCATTATCATTCTTAGACTGATATAAATCCAGCCGCTGTGGAAGAGAGTCATTTCCACCAGTGGAGTAATCACACGTGGCTTTGACAGCACTCTTTACTCAGGGTGCACATGTCAAAATGGCTAATATCAAGGTCTGGATGGACTTTTTCTAGGGATTCTCAAGGAAAGACAGATTTTAAGCCAGATATTTTATTTATTTTTTTCTTCTTTTGAAGTGATGCTTCAACCATCTCATGAGTAGGCAGCTGTCTCTGACGTGTCATACCTGGGCAACAGGGCTCCTAATGTTCATGTTGGTCGGGAATGGGCTGTCTTGAGCAGAGCGATTCATGGTGACCCTTGCGAAAGGGCCGTCACAAGCAGGCCATATGCTGTGCTGTGAGAGCTGAGCTCTCTGCTCAAATACTAAGATGTTTTAGGCTAAATTACATCTGACCTCTTTTTGGATGCACTGCATGGGAAAAAAGGAGTGTGCCCTTGGCTGAGAGGAGATACTGCCGCTGGTTTTGTCTCCTCAAAAGCAGTTGGATTTTGCCCTCAGGTTGTTCTGTCTTTTCTATGTAAAATTCACCACTGCTGATTAATGGCCTCCATGAGGGAATTAATTATTTCAATAATTATCTAGATTCAAGAAGTTGCATTCATCTTACATTCCTTTAGCTGTCGAAAAACCAGGCACCTGGTGAAAGCCAGTCATTTAAGCTCTGGTCAGTGGAAAATCCTGGCATTTCTGGAGGGAGATTCGCCCCAGACTGAGAGAGGTTTCCAATATGTGTGGGAAGAATGGCTCTTTGAGGATGTCTCTCTTCTCTCCTCTAACTGAAAAGCAGAAGTAAATGGGCAATGTAGATAAGATGCTCAGATTCAGATAGCTAAAGTTAGGTGAGGCGAGTTCAACACTGTTTACCATACAGAGAAGGAGTTAGAAAGCAAATCACATTTCCCAGTACAATAATACTTTTATTAGTATAATTTGTTCTTCTACGTGATCTGCATGTATTGACAATTCGTTACTATACAGATCATTTTCTTTACCTGCTAGATTCAACAAGTAAAATTCACTGTTTTACTTTATTGAAGTAAAAAAATCCCTTTTTTTCTTGCAGATCACTGTTGAAACAGCCGTTCATTGATCCTAAGAGACTGAGTATATTTGGAAAGGTAATGTGCAAAATAGCAGGATGTATCATCATGGTTCTTTAAGAACATACTATCAGTTCATAAACAAATATATTTGTCTATTTTCCTAAGACAATTTTGGTTATTAAAAGAGGTGAAAAAGCCTGCCGTAACTTACTGTATGTTCTCTATATTCTGAACAGGTATTTGAGATCAATCAGATCAGTTTTATGGTACTGCAGTATTTGTGTTTCAGAATCTGCAGGAGAAAGTATTTATCTGCTTTCATTAGAAATTTTAATACGGGCACAGATTTTGTGAAAGTTTGTTTCTTACACTTTTACATTTGGGCTGCCGTTAAATGGACAATGTCCTTCTAATTCGACTTTTATAACTAAATGTTTTACTGACCCTTGAAGTTAGCTGAGTTACAGCCCTACGGCACTGTCAACAACTTCCTTTTTGTGCCATCTGCTAGAAATCTTCTCGTTGCTATTTTGTCAGCTGCCGTCATTGTGTGGCATGTCGTTGCCTCTAGCACGAGGTAAACCAAGGCAAAGGCTTAACCTTTAGTAACAAACTGAATAGCATTTTACTGGCACCTATTAAAAAACAGCAATTAGAAACATCACATAATTGCTGCCGCTTCTATGAACTAGCATATGCAATCTTTTTTTTTTTTAAAGTGTTTTCTTAAAAATGAAGAGGTTTTGTGCCTTTGACCTCAAAGCAACAACGAAGCATGATCGAGTACCCAGACAAACCCCCCAGCCATCATTGACAGGAGCAGCAGCATGTGTTCCATGGTGAAACCCCCTAGGTCCCATCCCCGCTCTGCTACTGACTCGCTGCATGGCCTCGGCCAAGGCCGTTAACCTTCGTGTCACTGAATGCGAGATGAGAATATTGATATTTACCTCCTGTATGGTAGCATTTTGAGGACTAATTGGTGTTTTTCAAGTGTAGTGAAAATGAAGTACTATTATTAGCGTTCCACATGAAAGTACACATGCATATAAGCATCTGTACTTCTCTGTATCTTCTTCCCACAAATGACTGAAAATGTTATTTCTGAAATGAAATCACTAAGCACCTTGAATTGCTGACTTGTTTCGGACTTCAGAAATTCTTTTAACTGCTACTTGAAAATTTCCACTAGTTTTCTGTAGGAGATTCAGCAGCATCCGGTTTCCTAACAGTGACATGATGAGACAGTTGCCAGAGACCATATATGTAAACGTGGTTTTACATATCTGCCAAAGGCTACCCCCAACAGTTTTTTTCTTTCACAAAGTATTATTGATGGTGGTGTTCCTGCACTTATTTTCTGAAGGAATGATTGAGGATGAAAAGCAGAAATGTGAGAAAGCAAAGAGCAAAAACTGGGAAATTCGATAAGCTTCAATGCTGCTTTGAATTCAGGGAAATTTACCCTTCCAAGTTAACCTCTCAGAGTTGTTTTTTGTTGTCAAACAAAAATTCATAAAATTTAAAAGTCAGTTTTAGAATTAGGGAAAGAAAGTCTGTTTAACAGCTTCCTGGGGTTAATTGTATTTCCCTCCACTCTGCTTATTTTAGAGTCAATTAAAAATCTTCTTTAAAAGTAATTTCCTTTCTACTATGTACATGATAGAAAAAAATTTTTTTTTCTTTCTATGCATTAAATTGAGCTTACTGATGGAAATAGAACGTACACTATGCTTGAAAATAAGATGGCTTTGGAATTGCTTAGCGCTGATCCCATAAAGCTGGGCTCACGCACGCCACTGTGGAGCTCTTTAAGAGGTTTTAAAACTACGCAAAAATAAAATTCTTGTCACAACCAGTAATGTGAACTAGGCTCAAGAGTAACAAGACTGTCCAGAAGGGCGCAGTGTGGAAAATACCTACTTCTGACTACCAGGCAATCTGCCGGTGCCCCCTTGCCAGTCTCTGTGAGGGGTACAAGCCCCAGTGATGGGTGATCCAAGGGCCCGTCTGGACGGTCACACAGCGAACGGTGTTTCCACGTAGTCTGCATTTTTATCATGGAAGTAGAAAGAGAGCTTCAAAAGGACTTGCAACTTCACAACCAACCAGCTTCATGAAAATGCAGCAATTAGGTTGTAACCACAGAAATCCAGCTGATGAGTGAGGCACCCTATATCCGTGCACCAGAACATGAGGACTGTTTTCTGCATTGTCATTGTGAAGTGCTTCTAAAAATGGGATCTCACTCTGTAATGTTTTTGTCCTGGAAAGCCTGGCTGGAAGCAAGGGCACAAGCACAAAGGAAAGAAATTCCCAGGGGAACTAAACCAAGCTCTTAATGAATACAAGGCATAAATAATAAATAAGCTGGCAATAGCTATCCTAGGATTAAAATTGTGCTGTGGAGCTACTGGGAAAGACACAAACAGAATATTAAACAAAAGCAAAAGTAGACAGCCCAGAGGCAGAGGAAAGTTGCTATTCTCTTAAACTCTTCGAATTATACAAGGTATCGGTGCCCACTCAGAAATTCTTTTCTTAGGTGAAATCTACTCCTGTACATGGACGATTCTGGGTGGCCCTTGGCCTCCTAGGCTGGAATTTCTGTGAGAAAGGGATAACTCAGGTCCTCACACTCCCTTGAAAATCCAGCTCTTGTTCTGTATTTCCTTTAGTGTGTCCGTTTGCGTTTTCTGTAGGTTGATTCCAAAGAACACTTCTCTCTGCTTTTTTTCCATAACTAAATTTAAATGATTTTCAAATATTCCCGTTCTTCCACAGAAATCATCTATTCAGTAAATATTTAGGCATGAAGAACAGGAGCAGACGGGATTCAAAAAAGTCTATGAGAAAACTCTGTGAGCATTTGACACACGGTATTCTTTTTTTTGGGTTGGCTGGTGTTTCACATTTTTCTTTTTGCTGTCATGGGACAATTTCTTCTTCCTTCCGTGTGTTGTGCCAAACACAAAACAATAACAACAACAAAATACCTGCAAAAATCAATTTTCCAGCACTGATGAAGGGAAAGCAAAGATGGCAAATAGAGAAATTTGAAGAGCCCATAATATATGAGAAAATAATTGATCCCAGACTCCACAATTCAGAATTTCATTTTCTGTGGGTCTAGAATGATTATAGGTGTACAGATATGGATTGCCAGTGTCATTCCAAAGAAATCTGTGGTCTCAAGCTAAAGCCTTCGTGTTTTCATGCAAAGCAAAGCATTCATGACTCTCTTTTGTGTCACAACTCTTCCTGGGGAGGTGTATTACAGACTGCAGAGGAGATGATGAAGAGATTTGCTTAAGGACAGATAAATGGGGCAAGGTAAGGAGAGAGCTCCCCCCCTGCTGCCCCATCTCTCCCAGCTTCTTCACGCCATCTGTGCTCCGTTCTTTTTAACACAGAGGCTTGATGGGTGCTCTTGTGGCCAGAAAGTGCATCCAGAGATCAGCACAATATTGAGCAATGTAGCTACATACAGCTTTTATTTCTGCAAAGCGGTGCAGAATCTGTACCTCTGTGGGATGGTTGACCGTGCTGTAGGAGAAACCTCTTTAATAGCAATAGGATTCAACCTGTGAAGGTTCTCAAGTGTCAGGGGGAGAACACACTGCAATCAGTTCACACGGTTCCCCATACCCATGCTGTCTGTCCTGTCAGCAAAATGCTCAGTGTATCTTGGTAATTAGCAAATATCTGTGTTAAACACATATTAAAAACTGGGTACAAATCTTCCTTCCTAGGCTGTGTTCCCAAAAGCTGTACCTTTGGTTTTAGTTTGTTGTTTTTTTTTCCTGTAATTTTCAAATCTCTTACTAACTATAGGCTAGTCTGCCATGATGGAACTATGGAGCTTAAACTGAAATATACTCATTATTATTAATTACATGGTTTAAAGATCGTGACCAGGCCATATGAGATCTTTATTCACTCTGAACTGTAGGTTTGCGTTTCCTTTAAAAGCAATTCTTGCAGATATAAATACATACTGTAAAATGATACCATCAGATTAGCACAATGGCCTTTAACTTTGTTGTTGCTAAAAAGAAATGAATAAACAAAAATCTCAGTATGATTTCCATTGTTAGGGATACGGTGGCTACATTACATCCATGATCCTGAAATCCAGTGAACGGCTCTTCAAGTGTGGAGCTGTGGTGGCACCAATTACAGATATGAAGTTGTATGGTGAGTATTCCCTGCCCTGCACCTGTGTGATAGTCTCTTCAAAACATCTTTTATTCATGGAGCTACTGTTAATTTTAACTAAGGGCAGATAAGGTACCAATGCCAACTAGGTTTCACCTCCCTGTCTCGTTCTCCCCTTTATACGAAAGGGCAGCTAATGCTGGGATAGTTTACCAAAACATGCAACAGTTGCGTTATTGGCAAAGGAGTTGTATTTCCCATTTCCCGCTTCCCACTGATATTCAGTCAGGTACTCCGTTTCCTAAGAGTCCTTTAGGTATATCAGCCTGAATCAAGACTTCTAATAGGAATGAATTTTTTAAGGTTAATGGTGAATTCCTTACAATATCAACCATGTCGTCGTTCAGTCACAGGATATTTGGTTCTGTATGTGAAGTATAGGGCACAGGCTCTGGACTGCGGGCTGCGATACACAGGAAATCAGACTGTAATGATCTGGGGCGTTTGTGGGGGTTTTTTTTCCCAACCATTTAAAAATTATTTTAAATGGTACATTCTGGTTTTAGAGGAACATCTCTCTGTTGACTTAATGGCTTAAATAACTTCTCCTGACTCTAGGTCAGAACTGATGAATTTTAAAATACAATTTTGATGAATTCACAAGTTTTTGTTTTTGCTTTCACAGCATCAGCTTTTTCAGAAAGATACCTAGGTATTCCATCAAAAGAGGAAAATACCTATCAGGTAAATTAGCATAAACAAGTAACTTAAAATGAGTTTTACTCTAAAAATGCAATTCAGTTACAGCTTTGTGTGTGTTTGTTTACTAGGCATCCAGCGTATTACACAATCTTCATGGTTTAAAGGAAGCGAATTTGCTAATAGTTCATGGGACAGCTGATAGTAAGTATTTACAGATGCAATTATATTTGGAGTCAGAATTTTTAATAGGCAGGCATCCAGAGAGATTAGGTACACACCTAGCAAGTACATATTTAGTTTCCTTATCCCTCAGGTAGGATTTTTTATTTTATGTCAATTGTCGCTTCTAACTCTTAAACTAGTAGTGCTTTTCTTTGCTGAATATTTGTACCTTTTAGGTGCTGTATGTTCTAATTTGCTTAAATCTTGTGGACTACTGTCTTGCTAGTGAAAGGTATTATATGAATTATTAATAGAACAACATACATTTTTAATGGCATTTTAAATTCATAGAGATTCTGCAATTGAAGAAAGAATTACCAGTACATTTGGTGAAGTACAGCACCGAATGTGAAGTTAAACTTTTCAGCTAATTAATTACAAGGTAGTGCCAAAGCATCTGAAGCTGAAGCTATAGGGAACCTTTTAATAGCACCAATACTTCAGCAGTACTTTAAGGCAGAGAATGAGTAAGACAGAGTAAGTTCTAGCACTTAAAATGGAATCATAAGGTGTGTCAATCAAGACAGAATTTGTAATTACAGATTTAAATTTAACTGCATTATACTTTTCTGAACTTTCTTAACCGATGTAGATCTAAAGAACGAGTTGTGATGCAGGCACAAATTACAGCGCTGCAACAAGCTCCTCTGCACAGGTTCACACGCATACTTCTTTCCCTGGCGTTTTCCTGGTGAAGGGGGGATAATAGAAGGTTTCATACTCCTCACTCTGGAGGGATAAGTAGCTCACACTGATAAGGGCTGAGGTGAGAGTGCCCAGTTGGCACAGTGAGGATGGCACCCGCCAGCCTGTCACCCCGGTGTAACTTGTCAGACCCGTGTTATGGCTCCCAAGTGCAATCAGAGGGGTGCAAACACCATCCAGTGTTTCTTCCCAGAGCAGGGGGGAGAGGGACAGAGGAGATATACTGGGTGACTGAGCAGGCATGAGGGCCTCAGACTTTGCTGATTGCAAAAGGCAGCAGCAATTTCTACCCCTCTGAACTCGACGCTAGAGGGAATTGGGATTCTGAGAGATGTCTGAGCCATAGAGTGTGTTCAAGACTGGGACTCTGATTGCCTGCTGCCCTTGCTTAATATCACATCTAGTGACACCACCCAGCCCACTGTGCAGTGTAAGCTCTGCAGGGTTAGGTTAGGACATGGTAATAAAGTTGCCTGGTTTTACCACACAAAGATTTAAGTTACTGATATGTTGCAGAAAGTCCATTAACTAAAGAAGTATGGGCTGTAATAACCCTGTGCAAGCAGTAGAAAATCCAATGTGCTTTCCTTTAACACAATTATAAACTGTCACGATGTTCAAACAGACTGGTTTTACACACACCTGAACTAACGGAGTGTGTGTAAATCAAGGGGAGAGAGAGGAGTCCTCACGGAGTGCCTGGAAAGCATGGCTTCCCTTGGGGCTTCCAGCTCCTTCTCCAAAACCTCTGCTGTTAACAGCCTGCATCGCTGTTACTGGTGGGGCTGTGTGCTTCTGACCAGAAAGATAGTCATCTTCAGATCCGGTAATTGCAGAGATTTGAAACGTTTCCAGTCCAAGCTGTTCAACAGATAAGCATTTCATATTAGCTTAGCTTTTTCTAATAGTATCCAAATGTCGTTGTCTTGCAGCTAAAGTCCACTTCCAGCATTCAGCGGAATTAATTAAACATCTAATTAAAGCTGGAGTTAATTACACTATGCAGGTATGTGCAGCTGTGACATTTCCTATGAACGTAGTTCAACATTTAACCTCATATTGCTATTTCTTCCCTGAGAAGGACCCTCCCTACCACAATGCACCAGTATTACCTCAGTTGGCAATTAGAACTCTGTTTAATACCATTTTCCTTAGCGTCAGTATGGACGTCAAGAACCATATCTTGTCATTCTTCTGGGCTCTTTCTCCTCTCTCACATCTTTCTTTTTCCCACCTGTTTATCCTACAACACTATACAAAGTGCTTTAGAGTCTATATGCACTCTTTGTAATATGCAGATACCACTATTTTAGTCCACTTTTTACTTAAAAAGGTATTGGGTCACAGGAAACTAATTTCCCCTTATTTTCAACATTTAAATTTATTAAAAGGCAGCTAAAAGGCAAGAGCGCTGTTCCCTCTCTCCGTAGCCGTACGGAGGGTGAGGGTGCTGCGGGGGACAGGCTGGGGAGAGCAGGGCAGGGCGTGCTGCTGACGTACAGACTTGCCTGTCACCCACTGCAGGGTACGTGGACGTTGCTGGCCGAGGGTGCTGATTGCATTAAACCTTCTTTGAATATCTTAGATGATGTGGGTTTGGGTCACTCCTCCAAATATCTCTGATGTTACACATTGCGAACCTCGCCCTTACTGAACCTTAGGTGAACCTGTAGGTTCCACTGAAAGGTGTGAGCTCACGTCGGGGAGGAGGTGGTAACAATGGGGTTAGCATCACTTAGGAATGGAAAAGGACTTCATGTGTGAAATCTGAGTGGGGCAGGATTGGTTCCTGCTGTCCCTCTGATTTCAGCTGAGGTGGTGTGAAGGCCTGTGATGAGAGGAAGCGGGAATGACAGAGGTCTCTCAGAGGAGCCCGGTTGAACTGGTCTTACACAACCTTGTGATAACCCAAGTTTGAGGAAGCAGCTGAAGCTTTTTGCCTCAGGCCACCGCAAGTCTCTTGTCCTAAATCCTACGGCCTGGATTTCTTCATTCAGCCTGCAAATTTTTCTACAGCCTCACTTGGGAGAAATTTCCAGTGGAATTTGAATTAAGAGAGAAAAATGCCCACATCCACCCCAGGAGAGAGGAATGATGGGCTTTAGATAAGATAGGAAGATAGTTAAAAATATGAATAAAAAGATTATCACTGAATGCTTAGAAGCTGGGATATTGAGAGGTCCCTAAAAGCATGCGGTAGTTAATCCTCATTGGCGTTAATGGGATTTGGATGTCTAGACACTATTGAAAATGCCAGCTAAGTAAACTGTTGTAAGCACAAAGAGTGAGAATATAATTTTTTTCACTTCTGCAGATCCCAGTGCAGTGGTTGTTTTATGTAAGTTCAAATTCCAAGAGAATGAGTTTTACTTTGAGTTTTATTAGCTTCCCTTGATGCCATAAAACTAATGTTATCATCCTGTTGTCATCTAAAACATTCTGAAGATCAGAAAAAGAAAATTAGAGCTCTAAATATTTGAAAAGCCTTTAAAAAACTGTTTACTTTTTTTCCTTTCTCCTTTGCTAGATCTACCCAGATGAAGGTCATAACATGGCTTCTGAGAAAAGCAAATATCACCTTTACAGCACAATCCTTGGGTTTTTTAGTGCTTGTTTAAAGGAGGAGACACCAATTTTACCACAGGAACCTGAAGAGGATGAATAAGGAATCCTATTTGTGTAGTACTGAAGGGGACTTACTTTGCGGCTCAATAAAACCTTAAATAAAAGTGACTGTAAGATTGCAGATTCTGCAGAAGCTCAAGGGCAGCTAAAGGATATCACAGTGGAACAGCACATTTACAGACAATGAGCTATTAAGCTGGAATTCGACTACAAAGTCCAAACATATTACCAAGGGACAAAACCTTTACCTTTGTGGAAGGTCAACAGTTGGTTACAGTTTCCTGGAAGAACTTAGTTTTGCATAAGTGTAGGGTTAGTGCATGTTTGTTATGTTAAGCCTCACTGTTGGTTCTGTAAGTGGTTGCTCGTTTTTTAATTTAAATGCACATCTTTATTCATCTTTGCATAATGCACAACCTATCATAAGTATTATGGCCACTAATATTTTAAAAGGTGAGCTGCAACCTAACACTTTACTGTAATGTTACAATAAGTGCAATTCTTTCGCTGTCTATTACACATAAGAAACCACAGAGATAATAAAGGGCACGATATTTTCTCTAGTTTCTGCTCAAAGGGGATATATTGTCTAGTGCATCATATAACATTGATACTGAAAATGATTTTTTCCCAATTTCAGCATTTACTATTATTACTGTACCTACTAGTAACCAATAAGGGACTTTTGGTAGTGTACTCTTGGTCTTTATGTATATACCCAGGACTCCCTAAGCAGAAAATCTTTCTGAGCTTGAAGAATTTTTTTCCAAGACATAATTAACAGCTGTATTTAAAACAACATCTGCAATTGAAATCTTTCCCCGGTCCAAAATGTATCTATTGTTTCCTTAAAATATGTTTGGGTTGTGTTTTGGTATTGTTTATAGTAGTTAATAGTTTGCTGGTTTCACTCTAATTTTAGAATATGCTACTTTGTCACATGTAAATTAGATACATAAATATTAAATTATAGTTTCAGATAAAGAAAATTTATTAACAATGTATAATTCCACTGAGTAATACTTTACTCCTCAAATGAAGACATATTTTATATAGTGCATCTTCCTTTTCTTCCATCGGGTCTCAGATGTAATTCTAATGTTCATCAAGGTGGCTACGTAGCTGGAACACTCCGTTAGTTTTTATTCCAGGGTTGGTCGTTAAGTCCCTTGCAACAGGATTTAGATTCAACAGCATCACAAAGAAATGAAATGTTTTTCATTCAAGGCAAAGGAAGCTCCTGACAAGTTAAATTTTATTATTTATTCAGAGGGCAAGCCCCTCATACATCCATTTATTTGCCAAGGTGAATTACAGCAACAGAAATTGAAACTATGAAATAAACAAGGCAGCCAGTTTGGGTTTGCAGAATATTAACTCTGATCACTGAAATCAAGTACAATGTTGACTTAATTTAAAGTGTCTTCCTGAAGGTATGTGAAAACTCTTGACAGATGCTGTGCCACTTACATGAGAATAGCTGTAGTTTTGTCTTTCTGGATATATTCCAAATACTTTCCTACCCAATTAAGGTTTCATTTCTTGCAAGATTAAAAAGAAAGTAATTTTTTGAAGGTAACTTATACTATTTAAGATGCAAAGTTCTGCATATTTATGAAGAGTGGGAATTGGTTTTAATGTAATCAAAAATCACCTGAAGCTTTTTACTCATTACTTTCTTCTGGAATATTTTCTTTCACGGTTAGCAATTTTTTATGATGCAAGTAATTAATTTTTCTGAAAGGTGTGGTTCTATGGAACACTGGAAAGTCTCTGTCTTTTAATGTTTAGTATTTATCTTGTTTTATTAGCAATGTTTAACTATTTTTCAGTTAGTTTAATACAATTTTAATGTGCAGTGATGTCTTGTCTGGGTCCCCGTGTCACCACAAAGTATGGCTTTGCTTTGTGGTATTTATAGTACATATGGATTACATATGTATAGTATAGGTACAGTATATATGTATGGAGGCTACTATGTGCACTATGATAAGACCATATGAAAAAAAAAAAAAAGAAGAAGAACTAAAACAAGGTTTTGCAAATCCTGTTTTCTATAGAGGAGGAACATTTAAAAGTCTTCTATTGGCTGGGACTTCCAGATTGTGATTTTTATAATTTACACCCATTGCTTAATAAAAGCTCACCTGACAATATGGATGCTTTTCCTAACCAAACATAGTAAATGAGGTCCTAATCCAGTTTAACTCAGTGAGATATTTTTCTCGATTTGAGGCAAATGCACACGAAGAAACTATGAGGTGTGTGCACACGTTGAGCGTACCGCATGGATCGGCGTGCGGAGGCTACGTGAAGAGGTTAATTCTTCTCAATATGCACTGGCTGTTTCTCTGCGAGACAGCCACTATGCATTCATATTTACTAGGCTTCACCTATATAGCCTTTAGTTACCTGCAAAAGACAACAAACAAGGCTCAGCAATAGGGTTATGCATGTGCTCAGGAAATATATTATCTCAGATCCGTGGAACCCACACCCTGTCTCCTCCTTTCCCCATAGCTCTCTGTTTCAAGCCCCTATTCCCTACTCTTTCTACCCCAGCATCTCACCTCCAATTTTGGTCAATTTAACTGAATGTGAAGGTGGCATGAGGACATGGCTTCTGTAAGAATGCTCTTGCCGGGACTGGTATGTTTAAAAAGTGGGTCATCTGAAATGTGGGTTATCCATGTGGAAATGTGGTATGCTTTTAATGTTTTTAATATTTCTCACACTGTCCTATAAATACAGGTATTTTTCTATAAATGTGTATATGAGGTTAAGCATCAGTCCCAATTAATTGGTCTTACTGAAATTTTTATGTATGATTTAAATTTGGATGTTGCAAAAGTATTTGCAGATGTAGCCTCTGATTCTAGTTACACTAAAAATTTGGTGCAGGGGGACATCTCTCCACTCTTGCTAACCAGTTCAACTATGTCTTCCACTTCCAGCACAACAGAATATTGTTATCTATAAGAATCTAGATACATAACTAATGGCAATCACTCATTAATTAGCCTATGTGGTCTATAGTATTGATCAAGAATTAGTACACATTGCACAAATGGCATGAAAAGCGTAGATTTTTTTTGTGGATTATCCATTGTTAAGCACTGTGATGACATTTTAGGTTGGAAAAGTTGCTGTTTGATTCAGCTGTCCTTAAAATATGACACTTATTAGACTAGACCTATTAATTTATGGAAAGCTAGGGAATCAGCATATCCATTTACTGCTTGCTAGAGCTTATCTCTACGTTCTTGATTTCCTCTCTCCATATGCTGCTATTAGGACTTGCAAAATCTATGAAACCTGTAGGTCATATTGAAATTTCAATTATATTACAAAATCGAGAGTAACTGTGTGTCAATGGGAATATTTTTTCCAGATTGTTGAGTACAAAGAAAGGCTGATTATTTTTAAATTTTTTTTTTTAATCTTTTTGCAGCGAGGGAGGGATTTTTTTTGGTCTGGTTTGATCAGCGTCTGCTATGATTTGCTATAACCAACTGCTCGTTGTTCCTCTATTTTTGGCATATGTAGATCTACCCATGTCTGAAAATGAAGATGATTGCCTCTTGTTCTGTCAGCCCTGGCACTTATTAGGAGTATGGAGTCAGTTAGGTTCATTTAGTTGAGAAACTGTGCCTTTTAAGACAGGAGAGCTTGTATTTGATCTGAAGCCAAAGATTTTCCATGTTAACTTGGGAGCGTTGAGTGTTTGCTCTTTAATAAAATCTGGAGGATACAAGGTGTGACCTAGTATCCCTCCTTGCAGGTTTATTAGATGTTGCTGAAGAAACTGAAGCAAGAGGAAAAACTGGCGCAAAGAGACTGAATACAAGTTTCTTTTGCACAGCCTAAAACCACATAGGCTATGTGCAGTGGTCCTAGCACTTTATATTTACTTCAGGTGGCTCCTCCTGTCAAGTCAGTTGTATCTGGGGAAGGAAGAACCTCACCAGTATTGATTACTGGTGCATCTTCTTCAAAACATCTTTCAGTACCGTTAAGATCACTCGTCTTTTTCCTTTGAAGGATTTCAAGAGTGCTTCAGAGAATGAGGAGCTCGTGGAATGTGGCTAAGGAGAGTCACAACTTCCAAGGTGCCTGGAGCTTTGAAAAGAAAAGAAAGGATTTAGTTAAACTTCTATCTGTTGCATTTTATACATGAAAGTCGAGAAGGAGCCTGGCTTCAAGGAGGTAGGTGGATGACAAGTGTTGGTGATTGACTCACCAGGAGGTAACACGACATGCTTCCCACAAACCTAGTACCAAAATTTTGCAGTGGTAAGTAAAAGAAATGCCTACTTTTTGATGCCTGAAAATTGCAGTCCTGTTAGATAAAGTTGATCAGGTATTTGGATAGAATTAAGGAAATGAAACCACCTGAGTGTATGCGGTCCAAAGTTTCCATTAAACTTGGGACTAGACTTCTTGCCTGTATAGTTAGTTTAGAAATCCAATATCCTACTACATAAGTCTAACTGAACAACAACAGAATTGATTTAATAATGGCTATACCCCATGAGGACACAAATGATACATACGATTTTTTTTAATTAAAATATCCCATAAAGTGCTAACAGCCCATTTTTAGATTTCGTGACCAAAGAAAAAAGAAAAGCTTCTGATTGATAAAACCAGCAGAGACAATTCGACTGGTAGGAAGATACTCAAGAAATATTTCTCTAAGGAAAATGATTAGAAAAATGTTTTTGGCTAAAATGTATTTTGTGTCATTAGTGAACTCAGAGTACAGCTGTTGGGCTGCTTCTAAGAGAATTTAGATGTTGACTTACAGCCAATGTCCAGAGGGCTCAGGTAGGAAGCAGGTACCTGGACGGGCAGATGGCCCTGTCCTCCACCCAGTGCAGAGCCTTTGCAGCTCTCTGTGAGGGAGGATCATCATCTGTGAGTTTAGTCCACCACAGTCCGTTTTTGGATCCAGCACTAGGCTTGAGGTTCTCTGATGGTGAAGGAACACTGGAACAGGAGTGCAACCGATAGGCAAAGACATGAAATTGTTACATCAGGAATAAGAATAATATTTTTTAAAAATGTCTAAGCAGTATGGTCATCTTGCTATTCTCCGGTTAGTCAAAGATGAGGGTGGGGAGGCTGGGCAGGGCACTCTGTGGTTGACACAAACGCACTCCAGCTGAGACAAAAGTTGGCAGAAATTACAGCTCCAGCAGTGTATGTAAATGCTCCAACATCATTGTGAAGAAAAGGAAAGGGAATATATTCATGGACCGAATATTTTGTTTCAATATTGCAGAAGAGTTGCTTTAATAAAATGGGCAGGTCCTTCCAAAATCTTGACAAAGAACAGAACAAGCCTGAAGAAATGCGCTGAAGTGTTCCAGCAGCGGCACCTGTCAGCCTTTTCCCAACAAATAAAATAATGGGTAGGATCCATTCTTGAGACGGTTTTCACCACTGTTAGGAGAGAGGTAAGAAAGAAGAGCGTTGTGAGGAGGCAAGCAAAGAGACATTTTATTGCAATATCTTGCTCTATTCAGAACTTATCTCTAAAATAAAGTGGTGTAGCGTGTACCACAAAAACTGGTAACCTTAGAGACAAATGTAGCCAACGCTTGATTCAATAAACTTTCAACTAAAGCAGGAGAGCCAGAACATTCAGCTATTTTCACAAAAGAATGATAAATTACATGGTTTCTTATGGATTTTTAGTCCTGTGTTGAAGTTTAATTTCACATAGTCATCATAAGATAGGAATTGTTAAATATAATTCCACATGTGAAATAAGCAGTTACAGTGAAATCTTTTGTTTTGCAAAACAGTGCAAATTGTACACTGTTTACATTGTTAAGTTAACTGTTCTTCCTTTTGGGTTGTAGTAGACACTACATTTGTTGGGCCGGTGGGTTGACATGTTTTTTTAATTGGAATGGAAATGGTACTGCACATGGACAGAGGGGCTTTTCTGTTTTTGTAAGAATTGCTTGTGAAAATACAGCAGATCTGAATACCAGTGAAATAGTGGAAGGAGGTTTTATAGAACATCAAATGAAAAATATACATTACCCTAGGAAGCTGAGAACCACAAATGAAGGAACAAGTATGATCATTTAGTAGTGTAATCAGAATTAAGCAAGCCAGAAGAAAAGGCAGGGTGAAAAATTGATTTAGGCAGAATTTTCAGGCTTAAAAGGAGCACTGTGAGAGAGTATATCAAATTTGTAGCTTTACTTTATCCTAGTTTTTGGGTTCAAGAACTTGTTTCTGCGACAGGGCTGGAAGCAAGGTTGTGGTCAGATTTTTCCAACAAGGACCTGAGTGACTATCAGTACATTTTCCTCACTAAAAAAAAAATCAAAGCCCAAAGTGTAAGATAAGAGCTTAGCAATAACAAATTGGAAGAGCAGGAGATTCAGCTAATTGCAACGAGCTGCACAGTGCTTCATGAAGAGGCCTCAGCACAGTGGGAAAACAGAGCAAGGTGCTATTTACCCTGAGTGAAGAAATTTCAATGTGGTTCATAAACAGCATTAGGACAAGACTCTTCTCTGTCTTAATATGAGGTAATGAGAATAGCATGAGAAAGTTTAATTCCTCTGGTATGCTAATGAGTATTCATTAATTATAGCAGAGAGCAAACTTGTGAGGCTGAGGGGCAAACATGTCTGGTGTTATGTAGACGCACAACGCAACATCTGACAAGAAGACTATGTCAGAGTCTTCTCTTAATAGTTGACTTGCTTTCCTGTGCCAGTAGAGAAGAAAGAGTTCAAGAGCACCCATGGTGGGGGAGCAGCAGCCCAAAGGCCTTCTTGGGAAAGGGGGAGAGAAAGGGAGTTTCGTGGTTGAAAGGAAAGCTTGCCCTCCTTGGGGAAGGCAACCCTTTCAAGGGAAGGGTTTGGAGTGATATATATGGGGTTGGACAAAGCTGGTTCTCAGATCTCCTCTCATGCCCCTATGGGGCTGTTCTGGAAAGGGTGGGTGATGAAATCCTGCTCTTCAAAGGGAGAAAGGACAGAGAGGCGTTTCCTGAAGCGGACCTGGGGATGTGCTCATGACCCTGAAGTGTTTGGGTAGTAAGTGGTGGTGCCTGAGTGTGGGAGAGGGCAACCCCTCCAGTCCTTCACTCACTGTGTGCTTGGCAGGGAAAGAAGCTTTGATGGAAACCACACAGGACCAGCACTTCTCTGCCCTGTCTTGTGAACCAGCCAGAGGCAGAGCGCTGTGAGGGACCTACTGCTTATCTAACTATGGATCAGTTATGATTTTTTCCTCATTCTTAATACTATTTTATATTTTCAGCTATCATGTTTTTTTCTCTGAGTCTTAAGACGTGTCACAAATTTACATTATGTCCAACTAGTTTTACATTTTAACTGGATCAGCGTGTGTGTACATGTGTATGAAAGCAAGTAGCAGCAATTTAAAATGCAGTAGGTGAGGTTGTGAAACTCTGCAAATGCGCCACACAGAAATCTGTGTGAAGCAGAATGTCTGCTACCCAGTATAGGAACAAATAGAGTGATTGGAAGGAGGAAGCTTAGAAATTTCCAAAAACAAAATTTTGGATCTTCCTTTTATTCCAAACAGGGCAAAACTGAAGGAGGGAATAAATAAATAAACTCAGGAAACCTTCAAGTCTGATTTAAATATGATTTTAAATACCAAAAAAATGGAGTTAAAATGAAAATGCTCCTGAAAAAAGGGGAGGGGGGTGTTATGTGTTGTTCCCGCCCCCCCACACCCTCAGCACTTGTTTTAAAACAGGACGAGACCAGCAATCTGCTGTCAAGCTGGTCTATGACAAATCCAACCTGCTATTCTTTGGCAAAGTGTCAAAGAAATGCTTTGGTGAGGAGAGGAGCACAGTCCTTAAATGCAAGCTGTCGTGGATGGACTAAGCAATAGTGAATTCTCAGTAAGGGACATGGAGTATCTGAAAAGTTCAAGAGCTCACAAACCCTACTTGGAGGGTGGTAAAAGAGAACTACAGCTGAACTGAGCCATCCCTGAAGAGGCAGCTTCCCCCTCCTCCCTTTTAAAAACAAAACAAAGCTTTGATTGGGGTATTTGACAACTAAATCTCTGTTCAAACATAAGGAGTTAAATTGTGAGTCAGGATTGCTCATGGAAGTTACTTCCAGGTCGTTACTATTCTACAGTTAACTGTTAATATTTTTATGCCCACCAAAAGTGGGTAATGTGCAGAGGCAGCAGGTATTTTCGCTCTTGCTATCTCGCATGGACGCATTGCAGCCTTGGGTGCCACCCCCTGCATGTTACTGGTTGTACCCACAACTGATAACACATGCTGTGCTGGAGACCATGCTAAAGATTTGTCAGTTCTTAGATTTTTCCCTCTCTATAACCATTATTTAAAAGCATTCTGGGTCCGGTGGTGGGAGGGGGTATGGCAGCGAAGGTCTGCGCCGTGGTCTTCTGTTGAGGTGAGCAGATCACTTAAATGCTGGCTGAAGCCCCTCCTTTCTCCTCGAGAAAAGCTGCTACCAGGCAGACAAGGATATGCTGCAATAGGCAGTTAAATAATTTATATAAGCAGGTTTTGAAATATGGTGATGGCAAGGCAGAAAAATGTGCAGTGCATCTTTTACACATGATCCTTAAGGCACCAGAACTGTCAGAGCTAAACGCGTGTTGTGTAAAAACAGCTTCCACGCTTAAATGGCATGCGGTGCTTTGACTAGAAACATTGCTGTGGGTAAGTCCCATAAATACGGTGTATTTTAGAAATATTTCAGGTTTATAAATGTTAACTTTTCAGTTAAGGATTGGTTTGCGATCACATTGAAAGTCTGTGTATGTACTGTCACAGCTAGGCTCTCCGTCTTCCCAAAGAAACCTTACCGCTGCTGTGCTCAAGGTCTTGTTTATGTGCAAGGAGGAAACACCTCGTATACCAAGACCAAGACCTGATTGTTAGTATGTCAGCAACACGTACCTCCTCCTGATCACAGCACTTACTAAGCACTGGGGACTGTGGTATCCTCACCTGGGTACAACCAGAATCAGAGCAAATCTTGTCTGCAGGGACGACGTCCGGGAGGTAGAGGGGGTACGATTTTGATGGGGGTCTGGGGCTGGGTTGGCTGGTGCTGCCAGGAGCAGGGAACCGAGGGGAGGTCGGGCTCTCGCCTCTCCTGCCTCTGCCCCTTCCCTTCCTTGGGCTGCTGCAGCACCTCTTCCAGTGTCCCGCGTGCCTCTACCCATTCCCCACCTGCTCCAAACACACCTTTTTGCTCTCCGGAGACTTGTGCGCAGTGCCTGCCTCTTGTGCCGCGTTTTTGGGTCCGCTCCCGGGGCAAAGCATCTGCCGGCAATTTCAAAGGCCCAGCAAAGCCCCAGGCTGTGTAACACGCAGTGTTTATGCCATGTGCCTGCCTGCCGTGAGCTTGTGAGATACCTTCGCTATACATGGGATGAATCTCTGTTGCGCTCTCTACTTCTGTAGGCACAGAGATTTGAGCTATGCCTGCGGATTAGTCACTATAAGTAATGCCTTCCCGCCTATGTAACACTTATCTTCCCTGCCACAGCTCATTGCATTTTGCCTTAATTGAATTTGTAAACCTTCTGGGGCGGTTTGCACACAAACACCAGGTGTTGCTGCCTCTCACTTTGAATTGGGCCGAGTGTGCTGCTTAGGTGCATATTAATAATTAATGTCAATCTGCAGTAGCCCTATGGGGTAACGATGTCCAGCGTGTTTGTGCAAAGGGTGGCAAATACTCCTGCGCATGTTCTAGTTAGCCGCTGTTGGATATGATGCAAACCCCATAGCTCTTACGCATTTATTTATTTTTAGTGCCTTCAGCGAATGCTAACTGTAGATTTATTATTGAAGGATTGTAAAATTGCAAATCCCCCATGAGCTGGGCAGTTGACCTGCAAGCAGGTTGCTGCATATGCCCTGCATGAGGAGGTCTTTCCAGCTGAAGTGGTACAAAGTAAAGAGTCCTCAGATCCTGCTGGTAAGGACCTGTCTCTGTCCGCTGCTTGAGACTGGAGAGGATGAACCACTCCTCATGTGCTTTGGCTCTACCGAGGCCATGGATTAAGGGTATCTACCGTATCTAGCCCTTTCAGTCCATGAAACATGGAAAATAAAAAGCAAACCCAACCTCTTCTGGTAAGTCCATTTAGGATTATGATTTTGCTGAAAAAATAAAGCAAAAATAAATATATATATATAAAAGGTAAAAATAATGTAAAAAATGAGTGATAAGCATCTACTTTTGGACAAAGTATCTTTTATACTTTAATCCCCCTGCAAAGCTAACTTTGACTATCAATTAGCATTTTTCAGCATACCACTCTTGGTTCCTCTGTAACTGTCGTACTGTGAGTGCGGCACCCTGGGAAGGTAAGAGCATATCTCAGAAATACTGATATGCAAACTGCATTATAAAATATGGCTAGCAATCAGTTTGAAAGATTTAAGAGCACTTTTCTAGAGTCCTAGCTGAAGCTTGTAATTTCTACAGATAAATATTGATGTTGTTGCTGTAGAAGCCCTCAGTTCTTCATCAACTCCTGTTTTGGGTTTTGCTCAGGGACAGACTGGGGGGGGGAGAAATACATGAGTATACGTTAACTGAGAGCCAAGAAACACTGTGTAACACAAACTTACGATGTGTCACCCCTCCAATACTGCTTCCAGCTTCTGTTAGCTGAAATTTTTCTTGGAGCAATTGTTGAACCCAAGCAAGCTATATCATTAACCAGCACTTCATCCAGCTACTGCAACAGGAGTCTGGAGCACCAAACATTTTGTTTGCAGAGGAAGAAAAACAACTTGATGCCTGCTGAGATATCTTGGTATATTTCCATATAAATGTATAAAACATCTTGGTACTAATTCAAGATATCTGCTTATTCTGAATATTAGTTTGAGAGGGGATGTTTGGAAGGAGTGGAAACATGTTTTCAGTTCTTTTTCCCTTCTTATATCACTGGTACAGGCTGCTTATTATGGATGCTGTACTGCATTTATGTTTTGTCCCAATTAACCTGCCACCTTCTCTAAATGAAGCTTGTACAAATGTTGCCATGCATGACCACCAAATGTCACTGCAGCTCAGCACACTTAACAGAGTTGGCTGTTTTATGTTTTCTTTATTATAGCGTTAAATTGATTATTTATACATTGATTATTAGAGCAAGGTCATCAATTTAGTGCTGTAATAAACAGTATTGAGCATAGTTTAAGACATTTCAAAGTATAAAAATATGCATATGGCTGGACGTTTCTGAATTGCAGGAATGTGAACGAGACAGAGAGCAATGACTGAAAGCTATTTGTGACATTTAATGACCATATTAACATCCCTAATAGTAAATGACAAGGTAATTAAGGTGGGAAAAAATATCCCAACAAAAGTGGTTTAAGCAATTACAGTAATGTCATGAAAGTAAAAGAACACATCCAACTTGAGGAGGGGGGATCTTGGATTGTCCAAGTGAATTGATTATTCAGATTATCAAAGTCTCATTTAAGTATCTCTAGCTATATAACGTAATATATGAACTGGTACGTATGACCGTTTTAAGAGATGCAGAGAATTACAATCTCCACTGGGTGATACAAAAATGTATCTACAGGTGATGCAGGTACCGCAGGTACAGAATAGGTTAATATGGATGATCAAAAAAGAAAAAAAAAGGGAGTAAGGTTTTATATGGTTGCTGCTCTGTGGGAAATCTGTGCTGGACCCAGATTACTGGAGTATCTAAACCCAAACCTGACAGGAGGTTGTAGTGAGATGGCGGCTGGTCTCTTCTCCCAAGTAACTAGCGATAGGACAAGAGGAAATGGGTTCAAGTTGCGCCAGGGGAGGTTTAGGCTGGACATTAGGAAAAAATTTTTCACCCAGGGAGGTGGCTGAGCCACCATCCCTAGATGTGTTTAAAAGTCATGTAGATGTGGTGCTTGGAGACATGATTTAGTGGCAGACCTGGTAGAGTAGGGTCAGTGGTTGGACTAGATGACCTTAAACGTCTTTTCCAACCTAAACAATTCTATGGTTCTATGATTCTATGTATAGAGAGGAAGGTTATACTTGATGTAATAGGATATTTATAAGAACTATCAGTTTGCAGTCCAAAAGGTTGGATGATCTTGTAGCAAAGTTGACTGATAAGAAGCCAGAGATACGGAGATCTAGTTCTGCTACTGTGTTGTGATGTCTTTAGATAAAGATACGGAGAAATTCCCATGTTGCAGTATCTGCTGTATCTGCATGTGCCTTCTCTGTATCTTTATTTTCCAGTTAATTCTGGGCATAATGTATCCCTGTGACGTAGAAGTACAGGACATAACATGCTCAGGTGCCAGGGGCAGGAGGGTAAGACAAAGGTAGTGAAACTGGAAAGATACGTTTTCTTTTTGAAGTAATGCACCTCCGCTTGTGAAAAAGGGCAAAAATCTGGAAAGTGAACTTCTGGAGGGTGGCTCTGACAACATCAGCACTTTTCGTGCTTCAGAGCATTAGACACGTTTGTGTTCAGTTCTACACGCCACTGATCACTGTTTGCAAAGGAAGGAGAAGAGATAAAACCTGCCCTGTAATTGCTTCCAAGGGACCAAGCCCCAAAATACACAGCTATAGAAGTGGTTTCTTTTAGGCTTCCAGCCATGATATTTCTGCCTGGAATGGAAAAGTTCTATGGCTGCACTGAGTAGAGCTGAAATACTGGTACTAAAAATGGATTTGAGGACCAAAGGTAAGTGATGCAACTGATTTTGGGTGGGCTACAATCCCTTGGCTATCAGAAAGAAGGGTTCCAAATCCTGTGTTCATACCTGGATGAAAAAGCCAAGTGGCCAGACCTAGTGTACAAATAAGCCAGCTATGCCAGCTGTTTCCAGCTTCTATCGTCCAGCTTCCAAATGCAAATCTGTTGAAAGGCTGCGAGCAAAATCAGCAAGTCAACTGAAATCAAAGGTGGTGTTTAGCGCTGTAGGGCTTCGGAAGTGCAGCATGGGTGCCCAAAACATCTTGATTTCTTGATTTAAAGCTGGGGCCTGAGTCAGGGGACTTGAAGGCAACAAAAACCTTAGCTTAGTAGGTGGGGAGCAAGCCTGCAAGCCAAAGAGCCTTCTCTTATGTTTTTTTGTTAGTTATCTAACCACCCCCCCCAAAAAAAAAGGTTCCCCAAGGAACCAGAGGGACTTGGTTCCTACATCGCTTAAAGCTTGCAGCTCAGAGGTTTATTTCTGTAGTGACGTTGATACCACGGGGCTCATTCGGAGCTTACATCCCGCCCTTGGCCCCCTTAAATTTACTGATAGTTCTTGGGCAAGTCCTGTGATAGTCTTCTCTGTACCAAGATGAAAATGCGATGTCAGCCCATGGGAAACAGCCTTGTGGTCGGGACCCAAGATCCCACAGTTTCCTGCACTCTTCACAAACGCCCTGTTTACCCAAACCATGCTGGTTCCTCCGCTCCTTGGATTCCTCTGTGAAAATGTGCATAATGCTCCTGGCTTGTCCTCTTTTTTGTCACATGCGGTGTTGTTTTACAGCTCTGGAACAAGATTACCTCTTGCTAAATAGCTGAAAAAATACTTAGGAGTTTTTTATCCCACTTACCTCCCTGACACTCCCCCTCCTCAGTTTTCTTTCTGGATTTTAATTATTCTGTTATTTGACATTCGTATTTTTCCTTAACACGCATCCTGCTCCTTTTCAGACAGACAGAAGCTGAACTGTTATCTTTATGGGTGAAAGTGTTTTGACAAAGTTTTTCAAAAGAACATGGCTAAAACAAACTTCTAACTCTCCTCAGGTGGATGCAATAACACTTTATTGCACATCTCAAAATGCCTACAGCATGAAACTAAAATTCTGCTGGAGATCATAAACCTTACTTTTATGACTAAGTACAGTGCCCAAAGAAAAATATCCAGACAATTGGCCTGTTCTGTTCCTCCTCCCTCCCTGCACATGTACACACCTTTTGTCCTTCAAAACCAGGGGGGGCTCTGACATGAGCTCCTTAGCTTGTTACAATGCAAGAAATATATAGCACAAAGGCTTTTCGTGGATAGTTCAGGAAGAGATAATCTGGCAACTTAATTTGTTTCTATAGCAATTAGTTAAAAAAAATGCAACAAACATTAAGGCTAAATTTTTCTTAATATAATTGCACTGGAAACACATTCGAGCAAAAGATTATCCTGCCAAACTGACTGTCTTGACATCTTTGCAGTTGGTTTTCTGCACGTTAATAACAGCTGGGTTTCCTTTCCAAGTCTCTCATGCAGCACAACACTTAAATTCGGAGCAGCTAATGGGAGGAGTAGGGAAATTGTCCTCTCGCTCCCCCTCTGTTAACCCTACTTAGAGCCATGCTTGTGCTTTCTGCCGGGATGGTCAGCCTTGCTGCACCCCACCATCAGCTCTGCAGCTGAGAGCTCTGTGGTGGTGTTTTAGCGAGCATAAATCCTGCTACGCCTGAGGTACGTGGCTTTATAAGAAGTCTTGTAAGAGTGTCAGTGGTTCTGAAAGGGCTGCGTTCAAAGCCCCATGAAGTCAGCAGGTACCGGTCTGTTGCCTTTAATGCGTTTGGTTCAGACCTGTTCTGCTCTGTCATCCTAATGTCTCTGCCCCAGTCTAGTGCAGATCGTACCTGACAACACAAAAGGAACCATGTTGGTCTTATTACAAAATACTGAGCAAACACTACAGAGTTCTTTTATTTCATTTGAGAGGAGAAAATCACCTATAATATTTACAAAGGTACTTTTCCCAGCATCTGAAAGTGCTAGGGGAGAGGTTCAGGATTTTAGTGAGCCGCACTCAAGTGAAGCCAGTGCAAACTCTGATGGGGATTTTGGGCATTGATGGGCACAGTATTGTTCTCTCACTGCAGATACTTCATGTGAGACAGTAACTTCTTACATGGCTTATTCTCTCCTGGAACTGGGGAGGTCTCTTTTGCTCTATGCTATACGCCCGCTCTTTCTGCCAGAATGAAAATAGCAAGCGTGGGAATCCAAGTCTTTCTTACCCATTTGTAGATAACCTCTCTAAAGAGGAATGATAAGGGTTACTAGGGTTCTAGCCAATATTTAGGAGATTTTTCTGACTTGTGTTAACATTCTCCCTAATCCATTTCTGGCCATAGTGAAGCACAGGTCTTCCAGCCTGAAAGACCAAGCTACTGTATCCAGTGGAATTGTAAAGATAGCTTAGCTTGGAAAAACAGAGTTCACATCATAAATTTCCAAATGTATCACAGATTTACTTTTAATGTTTTACATTATAACACGGTAAGAAGAGCACCTAACTACTGGGACTTCTGTTTGCCCACACGTGAAGCAGAAGAATAGGCACACAGTGCTGTGAAAAAGCACAAAAAAGGAGAGCTTTATTTACCTTAAATACTTAACTCTAATGTATTGACATATTACCTATTTATGCTGTACCAACAGAGTTTTTGTGGGGCAAGGGGAAGAGGATTAAGCAAAATAAACCGTCTGCATTGTACATATGGTTAAATAGTTATTTCTATTGATTCTTAGAGCATTTATGTTCAGAAGGGCGGTGCATTGCTACTGATGATTGCACTCTGTTTTAATAGAAGGTGGGAATAAACGGCAGGAGAAACTCATCACTGCCTTGCTACTCCCAGCTGAGCATCTCCTTCTGGGTGCCTGGTGAGACTGGGTATGGGATGGAAGCTAAACACACCGATGTGCGTTTCTCCTGATTGATGCCCATCCTCACTGATGACAGGGTTGAGTACTGTGTGGAATAGTAAATGTTCAGCAGGAGATGAGAAGGAAGAAAAAACAGGTATCATGGTAATTAAGTGGCCCAGAGAAAACCGTTTCCAGACAAAACACCTTTTTCCTTCAGTGGCTGCAGCATTTCATCCTGTGTCTGTTGTGGTTGTTGCCCGTTTCATTCCTCTTTGTTTTAACATCTTGTTTTGAAATTTTATCATAGACTCACTGGAACAGAAAAATAACTGCTTAACTTTCCTCCCTCCTGCTGTTGTCCACATTTCCCCCCTCCTGCTTACTAATGAGGAATCAGGTCCCTTATATTTCCCTTTGCCATCCTGATGGGGTAGGTAGGACATGGCTAACTCACAGTGCTAGCTTCTGTCTAACTGCTTTGATTTTCCATCTCCATCCTCCCCAACCCCTTTTTTTTGGTAAGAGGCTGTACTTGCCAGCTCTCATGGGTGGGAGGCGACCAGGAAGAATAATCAGGAGTGCAAATGCCTAAATGCTGGGGGAAAACCTGCTCCTGCGCTCCTCTCATTACCCATGGGCAGAAATGACTTCTAGTTGGTATCTCCGATGCTGAATGACACAGGCTGTTTACATGAATCCATTTTGCAAGCTACCTGCGGCAGCACCACTGCAATGTAAATGGAGATTTTTGGCTCCCTCCTGCTATGTCTAATCAGTGAATAATATTTTAAACAGTCTCCATGGAACCAAAATATCCTCCCCCTTGGCAGTGTTAGGGCTGCTGGCACCTACCTGGTGCAGAAGGGCATGCGGGATCCAGAGGTGAAGCATCCCCGAGCGGGGTGTCTCCTTCTCTGTAGCGCACTGGAAGCATAGCCTTCATTGTGCATCAAGCTCCCAACTTTAAAAATGGACATTGAGTCTGGTCTTGAGTTGGTCTAGAAAAAGAAAGGTTGTTGCTGAACTGGCAGAGAAATTATCGGAGAGTTGATCTGTTGTTTGGTCTTAGTTATGTGAAGTACTTTTCATGTTCTGTGCAGGTGGAGCCTTTAGCTGGTGTTTCTGAGGACACTTTTTCAGAATGAGTAGGAAAAAGTTCTCTGGATTCATTGCAATAAACTGGTGTTTCACCTCCAGACTCAAGAAAACCCCTTTCCTTGCTATTTATATGGACAATTCTGCGCGTATAAGAGATTGAAACGCTGTCTCTTCAAGGGATCGAAGGTCTCTGACAGCAGTAATCAGTGGTATAAAAAATGAAGTATGGTTTTCAAGACCCGTTCATCCTTACGCTTCTCTCAGTGACATCCCTGCTGTCTCTTTAGGAAACATCTCTTGATGAATACATTTTTTCTCCTGCTGTTGACAGCTCTGTTTCCTGCCAAAAATCTATTTTCAGGAAACATACTTGTATAATATTTTGAGCTCTTTATCCTGATGAAAACTAATGAGACATGCTAATGCTCCCTCGTTTGTATTTGATGGGCATTCAAAACTTATAGTCTCCTGCTGTATTCATTTACAGTCTCCCCCAGCAATCGATACCATGAGCCAAATTCCCTGGGAATTATGGCCACTTTGTACTGTGCTGCTACTATAATCTTGTCCTAAAGCCTGCTTAACTTCGGTGGATCAACTGCGTTGATTTGCCAGAGCCACAGGGGCTCAAGGTAAGCCACCTCTCTGCTCATGACACGGGTCGATCAAGGAAAGCAAAATAACCAGAATACTTGTGGGGTTGCATTAATTTTCAGCTGTGTCGGGAACACCTGCGGGGCTCTGTGTCCTGCTGCTTTGGAGAGATGTCCTCAGAGAGGAGGTGAAGGGAGGGCAGTAACAGAATTTGTTCTGTCTGTAATGGCTTTGAGTAGAGATACTTGAAGACACTCTAGTTTGCATGTTAATCTAGAATCGTCCTACCGTTTTAATGGGTTAGGCTTGTACTCCCAGGACCACAGGTACGTATGTGAGTGAGGTCTTTCGTACAACAGGGATGTGTAAATACAGCTTGGTAAAAGGTGCAGTAAAAAGAATATAAAATAGCAGGTCAATATTTTTTTTAATAACAAAAGTGACAGAGGCCCTTGGGGTGAATTCACCCACTCCTGTTTGAATAATCCATTTATCAGATTTTCATGTCTCATTCATTCTGCATCTACTGTGCACATAGCACAGTATATATCATATGCAGGTTTTTCTGTCTCACTGATGAGGGCCTGACAGAAAGGGGGATAACAGACTCGCTCCTATGAAAACTAGTAACAGCCCTATGGATTCCCTCTTTTCAAAGCCTCATTCAGTGTTTTGCATGGATGTGAATTAGCACTATAGCCAGCGAAAGGAGGACGTCACATGCACAGTCCAGCTTCTTCTGCGCATGCTGTCCTCCACTCTGAAACGGTCCCTTCTGGGCTGGACTACAGGGTGCCATTGCTCAACTTCTACCTGCAGGTCTGTTCACGGTACGAGTCTTGAGAAGATAGCCTGTTATTGCCGGGTAAGTCAAAAGGCTCGCTGTGCGTTATGCATAGTTATGCTGATTGATCAAGTGACACAAATCTTGTTACTTGCAGTCAATAGCATGGATGTGACGGCTCTGAGTTGGATTCTCTGCTTTCTACCATCTGCCGTAGGTATTTCAGGATGCAAAATCCTGAAAGCAGAAACTGCTTCACCCAAAATGTCTACAACGCTTACTAATGTTGTGTTATAATTTACAGGAATCTAAAGGAGCTTTCAGAGGGAACATATATAGGAAATCTGATGTTCCCGAAAAGCAGAATTCTTACCAACACCATGTGATAATTGCTGCTTTAGGGTAGATTTGTGAATTTAGGCTACTAAAAGCTAATGCACATGTGTAACATACTGATTCTGTTACTAGTTTGCTAGTATAATTTTTCCATTTAGTTCCCTTGTTACCCGATCTGCAAATGCAAATCCCCATTTGGGAAACCAGTGGAAATAATGGAAAGAAGTGCTCACTTTGAACATGCACACCCATGGTTTATGTGTACAAAGTGATTATCCTTTGTAAATGAGGTCCTGGATTTCTTGAATATGACTTTCATCTAAGGCAATATAGATCTGCATTTCATTCCAGCATCCAGGAATGACGCAGTTGATTGTACCCTGAGGTTTTGCTTTGCTGAATAAGCCCTCATGAGCCCAGCAGCACGTATGACACTTCGGCAAGCAATGTAGATTCTCAAAGTTTAATGTCGGAGGAACCATTAATCTGGCCTTCTTTTCATTCCCATTCTTTATCTTACATCCATTTACTGAATAAGTGGACTTTAATCCAAATAACTTGGGGTTATTTAAAAGATAAGATTGTCTAGAGAATATGCTTCTGGAAGGAAACCCGTCTTGATTTGCAGGCATCAGGAAATACTTTCTGTTCCACTTTTCCCTAAGCAAAGAGAATAAATGCCAGCTAGGATTTGGTGAAGCGGTGACATTTTTAGAGATGTTAATGCTTCTTTCTTGGATCAAGTAATCAGGGAAGCTGAAGGAGGAAAATCAGCTGGTGATTTAGTCGTGAGTAGTTCATTGAACCTTGCATAGGATTTATCTGTAGAAGAGGCTATCAGTACCAGTGAACATACCACTTCTCTATTCAGCATCCTCAGAGATGAAAAATACACACACTAACACCCAAGTATAGTAACTTTTACCTTTTCTAGGGGCAACAACATAGAATAAAGAAAAATTATTAAAGAAGCCGCTTCCAGGGACATGGAGGTTGTTTAAAAATGCTCTATTAGATGTCTGGAGTAAATGTAAATACCTTTTTTAAAAAATTCATTTAGAAGGGCAAAAAAGCTGTCCAGGTAAAACAGAAGTGTAAAAGATGCCATTAGGAGTAATAAAGACACCCTTTAAAACATGAATAATATGTAATACTGGGAAAAGTAGAAAAAAACTTAAGTTCTGGTAGTTGAAATGTATAATCACAGCAGATGGATCAGAAAAGATTTCAAGGTATGGCTTCCGGAAGGCCTAAAATCTGATGATGGAAACCTTCACAAAACCTGGTGAGGCAGAGAGCCCGCAGGACGCCTGTGGGGCTGGGGTGGAGGTGGAGGAAGGGCTGTAAGGGAGAATCGCGGGCAAGTGCAATGGATCTCTGCAGGAGAGTTCATGGCAGAGGTGGGACCTGTGCCGGGCTGAGACCTCAGTAGAAAAATGTTTTTAAAGCAAATCAATACAATTTACAGTTACAAATTGCCAGGCCCGGGTGCTTTTTGCCCTAAAGCTCTCTGAGGAACTTAAATGTAAAACTGATGAACTATTACTAGCAGTATGTAATGTTTAAATATATCTTAGTAGCAGAGGGGAAAGTGGCAAACAACGCCAATCTTTAGAGGCCCGTGAGGAATGGTGGCGGCATTGCAGGAGACCTGATTTCTGCACCCGACACAGAAACATGAGCTATGGAAAGAAAGGGATGGAAAGACTCATGGATACGGGTGATGAAGTGGGGAAGAGGTGCCACCAATTTTGCACAATTCTCCACTGCAGTAAGAGCCAAGGTATGTGCACAGCACTGTTCAAGCAGTCTTAGCATCACGTGCATGGATTTTTAGGAAGGCTCTTCACCAAATTTTCTTACTGACCTGAATTTTTATGTCATAGAAGAGCAATGAAACTAGTTAAAAGGTGGGAAACAAAGGTGGTGATGAATTATCAGGTTTTAGTTATCCCAGCAAAAACTCCATTGGGATCTGTTCTGTTCAAGGTATTCATAAAAAAAGAGACAAAAAATGAAGCCAAGAAAACAACTAGGCTGATGATACAAAATTGTTTTGTTCTGACAAACCCAAAGCTGACTGCCAGCACGCTCAGAAGGATCCTGCAATCCTGGATGACTGGGCAATAAAATTGCAGATAAAATTCAGTGGCAATAATGCAAATTAATGCATAAAGGGGAGAAATTGTTCTGTTTTTTCGCGTGGTAGGCTCTAACTGCACTATTACTATGCAAGGGAGAGATCATGAAGCCGTTCTGGATTGTTCTCTGGATACTGCATGGAGTTCAGCTGCAAGAATGGCAAGTAAAACACTGGGGATTATTGAGGAGGAATAAAGCATAAGGAGGAAAACATTATTATGCAGTTGTAGAAATCAGATTTTTAGAAAGTCATCCAGAAATCTTTAATGCCATCTGTATTGTTGTCCTCCCTCAAAAAAAATGCAGTAGAACTAGAAACACCGGTAGTCAGAAATTTGGAGTATTTACTTTATAAAGATGATGCACAGAGGAAGTAAATGTGTATATTCCCAACATCTAAATCTTGAGACCTTAGTCAATAAAGATTTGTTAGAAATATTTCCCAGAAAGCATATGTATCAGAATTGGCCAACACTGTGAGTAAATAACAGTCAATTGTTATGACCATTACTAAACCAAGCGGAAATTTGGAGAACTTTGGTCAAATGAGGTCAATTATTGTTCCAGATAGAGTTGATACATTTTCACCCAAAATGCATTTATCAGTTTGTGCATTTTTATCCAAAATTTTATACCAAACATGAGTGAAGGATCTGCTGTGAGAGAGGTGATACAGGATAGATAAATGGAGAGAGCTGGCATAGCTGGCATTACATGAAGAATTAACAATCTGTTAAGGGTGAAAGGAAATACTTGGTTTGAGAGATGTTGTGCCCTACAGATTGTGGCATTTTTGCATTACTTTCTAATGGTCTAGCACTGTTTTCCTTGCTCTTTATTTCCACAAATAATGCCTTTGTATTCCTGCTACGCCAGGCACATGCCAAGTGATACAACGATACTGCTCCCTGGAGTGTCACTGTTAGAGGGTCTAATCCCTTGTGTAACATCACAGTAAATGTCAAACTACTTCACTGACATCCAAGGATGTTCCCAGTGCTTTATAATTCTCATGTAATTTCCAGACCTTTCTGCACTGTACTGTGCAAAAGTCTGACTTATTTCAAAATAAAACAGAAATATGAAACAAACAGCAGAGTCGTCCTCTTGTTATACAATGGCAGATAAACTAACTAAAATTAATTAAACTTAACTTTAATTAAAGTTTATACAAGCCAATAAAAATCTAGGTTATGAAACATTGTTTAATAGCATGATTTGTTTGATTTAATTTTATTGATTTGCGTGGTATAATTTATAAGGAATTCCCAGTTCTGGTATGGAATCATATGATAAATCGCAGCTAGATGAGGCAAATTGGAAGTTAATGCAACATTAAATAATGGGAAATGTTTTCCATTCCATAAAAATAAAATGGAGAAATGCTAAAGCATGGTCTAAACCGCCTCTTTCATCATGCTGTTACACAGTGTTAATACGTTATTAAAGTAATTTTTCAAGTATTTTACTGAATAACACCTATCTGTTATGGAGAAAAGAAGGAATTGAGGAAAACGAGATATAGAAGAAAAGACTTTTCAAATGAACAGCAAAAGGTCAGTTTATATTGCACGTATAAGTAAAATAGACACGGTCTGTGGCACTTGGACAAAATATATACACCTAGAAATGTGAATCGTCATTAATCTGCCAGGACTCTTGAACTGCAGCCCTGCTGACACAGAAGTAAGAAAGAACTGCTATTCAGCATCCTCTAAGGGAGACTGGGCTGCTTAAACCCCCCGAATGGAAATGTCTCAAACCAGGTGGCCTTACAGCCAGACAGCTGGGGTACGGCGCTTACAGCCTCCCCAGCTCCGCAAATCCTCGTGACAGAGCAGTTATTTCCTTTCCGCAGTTTAGGATCAGAGTATCTTAAATGTATTTAAGGACTTATTTACCTCTTAAAGTTACGAGGTACCTGAAGTTTTTTAGACACCGCAGGTATTTCCATCATTCCAGTTCAGTTGCCGCTTGTCTAGCGTGCAGGAGTTTGATTGTCTCTTTGTCTAGTGGTATCTCTCTGAGACATGACTCGCGGAGTCATGGAGAGATGGGGTTGACTTGGAAGTGCAACATGGGTAAGAATTCAGTTTCTCATTAAGAAAACAGTTGGTTAGGTGAGTGGACATGTCTGTCCAGTTGAAAATGAGTCTAATTTTAAAAGATTTTGGGTAAAAAGCACCATATGACAAAATTTATTTCTTATTGCTGCCAAAATGAGGGAGAGGTGCCCAGTTTACCCTTGATATAAATCCTAAGAAAGAAAGTTGGAAAATTACTGAAGATGAAAGACAAAAAAAAATGTAACTTACAAGCTTTATTTTTACATATGCTTAAAAACAACCAGCTGTTGAAAGGTTTTGCTCTTGAAACCAGATATTTTTTTTCCCCTGCACCTTATGTTTCTTCAGAGATAATGAGTAACAGCATGTCTTTGGCTTGGGTCATTTCTTGAAGACTAAAAAGATCAGAAAAAAGTTATTTGAAAGCCTTTTTCAAAAGGGCTCAGCTTTGGCCCGGGTAAAGGCAGTTCTACAAAACAAACATTCCTAAAATAGCTCTAAATGAAATAATAACGAAAGAAGGTGCTCAGGAATAGATAGTGTTATTCACAGGTGCTTTAGACCTAAGCAGAGCTGTGGGTAGTGTACAGCAGAAGCGGCTTGTGGCAGCAGAAGACCGCGGGGCTAATTCTGGTCCTGGCAAAGTGCACTTAACCTTCTCTGGGAGCACTTTGGCCAACTCTGCAGTGGGTTTACAGCTCCTGCTGTGAGACTAACAGTATATACGATGCTCTCTGAAGCAGCAGCAGCAGGCCTACACTGACATCTCAGCTGTCAAACTGGTTTGTTGGGGCATTTTTGCGCTTACGGTTACAATATACATAGCCTGTTGTCCTTTGCCTGAGCTTCACAAGAAAGAACCAGCCTCCTTTTTGCTGAAAACACCCCTATGGTTCTTTAATTAAAGAAGATGACAAGCTAAAGCCTTAGAGAAATTGCATCTTGGATATGTGTTCTCCTTCTGATACGTACTCAAGGACAAGGCAGGACGGAAACCTGTGTTAGAGTACAGAAGCAGTCCTTTCGGTGAGTGGGTAACCTAAAGTGCCTACACAAAAGGGAAAAGATGCTATGAAATTACTGCCTTTAGATACATATTTATACATGTCAAGAAAGAGAGGAATGCATTTCATGAGAGGTACTTGAAGGAAAATGGAGTTTGGTATTTTGTAGCCTGTAAAACAGAAACATGCCGGGTACTGTTATTACTACTGGAAACATGATAGTAAATCAAGGATTTTCTTTAACAGATCAAAAGTGAAAAATAAACCTTGGATTAAGACATTTTAAAAAAATCATTAAAAATTCTTATACAACAATGGGAGAAGAGTTCTAGTTTCATCATGTCTGTGCCATGAGAGAATTCTACAGCTTCTTGCAGAAATTCAAGGCATGATTACAGAACTCTTGACTTTTGTCCTCTTCAGGGAAAGGCCTGGCTGTAAAAGCAGTGAAAATCACCATGTTTTGTTGTTGGTTTTTTATCTAATGACAGTTTGGTGGCTGAGATTAGACTGTCTGAAGATATCACCCCAGCTCAAGATCTGTACAAATCATTGAAAATTGCCTTTTTTTGAGACATGGAATAGAAGTCTTTGATTATTTAAAATTTTAGGATGATTGTTATAGTGCAGGGTTGCAATCTGGGCTTCAAAAATCCCCCCTCTCCTTAAAAGGCAGCTAAGGAAGCTCCGTCAGCCTGCTTGCTCTGTGCTCTGTGCTCAACTGAGAAACGTTCAACTAAAATAAACATTGCATTTTTAAGTGTAACTCAGGGATGTGGGCAAGGGATAAATCTGAAATTGCCGAACAGAAATAGAAAGTGAGAGCACTAGAGGCAGTCGAAACTCAAAAAGACAACGTGGATACAATAAATTGTTCAAACCTCTGGTTTTCTGTATAGAATCACCCTCAGAGATCTGTATCTCAACCTGCATCTAATACAAGTGAGAAAAAACAACCCCAGTAAATAAGATTTTAATTTTTTAAAGGTTTTCGATACCCTTAGGAATCTTTGTAAGAATAAAGTTTGTGTGTGGAAAACCAAATTCTTTCCTCAGCGGTATGTCTCTGGCCCCTGCTGCATCCAGTTCTTGCACATTTTTTCATATGCACCCTTAGGGAGACTTCTAGTGCAGAAACTGCAAACACTTGTGAATTAGGAATATTTTCTTTATTCTCATTCTCATTTAAAATATTCTCTCAAGCAGTTAATAATGTTTATTTGTTTTTGTTTTGATTATTAAAGTTTATAACATTTGAATACTTTAGAGAATGGGTAAAGCTGTTTCCTCGGTGCAGTGAAGAATGGAAACATAATAGCATAAATTAAATGAGATGTGGAAAGTTTATCTTTTGTTTTGTGAATCTGTTCATTTGAAATGGCTAAATTAGTTCATTTTGCATTTTGATAGAACATCTTATTCAATCTTGGAAACCACGTACAGTACATTTTTTTTCTTTATTAAAGGTGTCTCGTGCAGTACACACCATTAGTTTGAGTGGTAGATGGTATTGTCAAAGGGAAAGGTCCAGGGGCAGATTCTGACTTGGCTTTGGATTATATATTTGTATACATCTGTCTGTGGAATTACGCTGGTTTTTTACAGTAATTCGTAAGGTCGGACTGCAGTGAATCTATTTGCTGATTTCATCGAGCTTGTGAATACTGTACCTCGCTGAATGATTCTTACATATGTAAGTGTGGCAGGTCACTATCTGGCCCATCATGTCTGGCTCTTCTGCTTTTGTTTTGCTTCAAATTGGACTCTTATGACTATATTCCTACCCAGGATCCTCTACAAATATACCTCTTCGCATTGCCCTTAAGTGTGATCAGTCAGTCATTACCAAGGTATACAATATTTCTAGTTCTGGATGTTTGAAGGGTCTCTGAGAATTGTGATGTGTGAAACATTCTTAGAAAGAAAAAAACCAAAATAACTTCATTAAATAAGTGACATGTTTGACCTAGTTATGTTGTTATCCTAGTTTTTTTTGTATCTCTACATATCTGTATCTATCTGTATATATCTTCTCTATATAAATATAGTACATCTATCTATCTCTTAGTTATTTGATCTAGTTGGTGTTGTTATCTGTGTTCAGTGTGGACAAATGTAGTTGAAGATGTAGCAAAGAAAGTATCTTATAGTTTTCCTGATGTCCTTTGCCTTTGGTTTTTTTTTTTGCTTTATTTGTCCTTTGAAGCTGGGAACCATGTCATCCCTCCTGCCCTGCTGACAGCCTACCTAAAAGAAAGGGTGATGGATAACAAGAATAAGAGGAGGAGTAAATCTGATGGATGGCTTGGATTCCAAAAATCTGTGATGAGTCCAACAATCCTCTTTGTCCATTATTTGCATTATTCAGAAATCATGTTAATCCTTTCCTTTCCTCATAACTAATAAATCAGATGCATTGGGAAAAATGTGCGTCCAGGTAGTGTGCTGCACATTCTACTGGAAGGTGGGACAGGGTCAGCAGGGCTGGGGCAATGTCATGGAAAGAAAAAGGTGTCCTTTTCAGGCTTTGGCCTCCAGCCTCATGCTTCCCATTATCTGCTTTTATAGTTGTCATAAGCATTTTACACAGGCATTGAAGATAAATCATACGAACCACAACCCTCTTTCTAGGTTGCTTCTGATGGAGGTATGTGCCAGTTCTTACTTGGACAAATTAAATACTTGGCCTAGATTTCATTCAACAGACCTGATCTCTTTGTTCCCTCCATGTTCCATGGCTTGCTTTGATTGATTAATCCTAGAAGTATGGGAATACTCATGAAATTCTTTTGGGTTTTTTGGGGGGGAATTTAATTCTAATTTGTCAGCTTAAATATCTAAAGCAACCACTCAACAATTTAAAGAAAGCAGCATGAGAAATGGGTGCAATCTCTCCAACTTCTGTCTTTCTGAGGGATCTCTCCTCACCGGGACGTATGGCCCCTTGCTCCTTATTCACCTTTCTTTCCCACTGACTCTTGAATTACCTTTTGTCTGTTGGTGTAACTTTACGGCAATACCTGGAATTCGCTCGTATGGATGGCCCCTGCAGCTGGCCACGCAGGGCACTGGGAGGGAGCCAAGGAGAGCAGAGGAGCATCTCTGGCTGCCCAGGGGACTTCTAAAGTGGCTGACGAGGCTCAGGGGATGAGACCGAGGCCTGGGGTGCAGGCTGGTTTGGTTCAGCATCAGGTTTTACTGGGTAGCTTTTCAGCTTCTTGTAGACCCACAAACACTTATATCACTATTCAGGCAAATCTGCTGGTTTATTTGCTCCACTAAGAAGAAATTTCAGGAATTGACACATTTTAATGCAGCTGGCAGATTTGCATTGATCAATACAATTTGGATGTGGTGTAGCTTACTTTGCCCAACACCAGCACATGCTTTCTTTTTTCTTTTTTCTTTTTTCTTTTTTCTTTTTTCTTTTTTCTTTTTTCTTTTTTCTTTTTTCTTTTTTCTTTTTTCTTTTTTCTTTTTTCTTTTTTCTTTTTTCTTTTTTCTTTTTTCTTTTTTTCATCACAAAGGAGCCAATACCTCAGAAAAGACAGTTGTTTATAGGCGTACCTGTTGTACAGGCTAACTAGGAGGCAGGCTCTAGGCTGCAAAGCCTCCCACCGAGCCTGATGTCCCACACTGGGACGTGAGTATGAGCCCTGGCATTGCCTGGGGGTGACGAGTGCCCCATCAGTGGGCACCCACCAGAGACACTCCTCCTGCAGCTTTTTTATTATTGGAGACTTCAATCATGGAGATGAACTTCCCGAACTCAAGACATTGTGGCAGCAACTTGACAAGATAATGGGTCTGTCTGCCCCTTAGGTCCAAGATACGATTTTTCTACTCATTTTCACAATGCCTTACAATAATTGTGCCTCTTCCCTTCTCCCCCCTGTCATTTCTTGGGTGAAATAACAGGGTCTGTAGCTGTCTGTTTGAAGAAAGCCCCTTCCCTGCTTCTGAAGAAAAGCAGACAGTACTTTCAGGATTACTTTCCAGTGTTAAACCCTAGTTTGAAGAAGCTTATGATTCACAGGACACGTATAAATGCTACCCACTGTTCACCACCTCTTGCTGTTATACAATCTCTCAAATCTGATAAACACTGCTAGGGCTTTGTCATATTCTCTTTGTTCAGGTACATGAACAGTCTTCTGTAGGCTAACACATAATTGATATAGTTTGACTTGCATTGTACTGCAGATTTAAATCCCCATGGAGGATCCTAGTTTATCAGAGGCAAGAAGTCTTCCATTTGGGAAAAAAAAGGGCTCAGTTCAGTACAAACTGCTCTCTAGTGAGGCTAAGGGAAGAAAAGAAAACTATTTTAGTGAAAAACTAAAGCTGGGAATAAATAAAAAGGTTTGTCATCAAGACTTTGAAGCAAATAATAGAAAAATCTTACTTCTAGGCCAGCAAACGCAGGCTGCTGCAGGAGAAAGCAGTTTAAAGGCAAAAAGGCCGCAAGCTGTCCAAGGGAAAAATTATCCTGTAGGTAGACCCCTTCTGTCCAGTGAGGGCCGTGTACCCACTTGCACTGCAGATACTCCATTTGGGAGTGCCATGGGGAATTTATCCCCGTGGATGGAAAGAGGACAAGTTAAAATGGAAGATACTTCAGTTGTCAAGCATGTAGATAACTGGGTTTGTGATGCCAGCTGGACGCAACAGTGGGAGAACTTGTAGACTTCGACAGAGACTTGTAGGGAGTAGCTGCATGGTGGTCTGCCTTTTCCCATGGCCATCTCTGCTGAAATGCTCTCAGTGCCACGTTTCAGAAAGACTGAAAATCAGTCTCAGGTTGTGATTTAGGAAATGAGGAAAAGAAATGATGCAGAGCTCACTGTCATCATAGAATCATGGAATCATAGAATGGCTTGGGTTGGAAGAAACGTTAAAGACACCTTCCACTAGACCAGGTTGCTCAAAGCCCCATCCAACCTGGCCTTGAACACCTCCAGGGATGGGGCATCCACAACTCCCCTGGGCAACCTGTTCCAGTGCCTCACCACCCTGACAGTAAAGAATTTCTTCCTAATATCTGATGTAAATCTACCCTCTTTCAGTTTAAAACCATTACCCCGTGTCCTATCGCTACACTCCCTGACAGAGTCCCTCCCCATCTTTCCTGTAGGCCCACTTTAATTACTGGAAGGCTGCTATAAGGTCTCCCCAGAGCCTTCTCTTCTCCAGGCTGAACAACCCCAACTCTCCTCAGCCTGTCTTCACAGGAGAGGTGCTCCAGCCCTCTGATCATCTTTGTGGCCCTCCTCTGGCCTCGCTCCAACAGGTCCATGTTTTTATTATGTTGGGGGCTCCAGAACTGGACGCAGTACTCCAGGTGAGGCCTCACGAGAGTGGAGTAGAGGGACAGAATCACTTCCCTTGACCTGCTGGCCGTGCTTCTTTTGATGCATCTGAGGATGCGGTTGGCTTTCTGGGCTGCAAGCTCACATTGCTGGCTCATGTTGAGGTTCTAATCAACCAACACACTGCAACACTCATCGGATTCTACATTTAGAAATGTTAGAAATGGAAAGTGGTATTCCAAATGGAAAAAGCTGTATGGGAGATTAATAAAGAACTGTGGAAAGGCATGTTCTCTGGGGTGAAGGCATGAAAAATTCTACATCTTCAGATGAGTGAGAGACATAACCCAGGAAAGAAACAGTGAAGATCAGTCTGAAGAAAAAGGTCCTATTTCAACAAGGTGCATGTGTGCATGTGCACACACAAAGGTAACTGTATCAAGGGGAATGTGCTTCTGTTGAAATGTGAGAAGTCTAAAGGCTGAAATCAGGGAACGGGTATGTTTGCTTTTAAATTCAGAAATTGACGTAGCAGACACCTCAGAACTGGAAAGAAAAGTGATAATTGTTGGTATATTGTAACACCTAGGAAATAATTGTTAAAAAAAAAAAGAGTGGCTGTCCAGCACTAACAGTGGTGCTATATATTAAGGAAGACATGCAGTCAAATCAGATAAGTAGGTTAAGTGTGTGACTCAAAACACAAAGTCACCATGGATAAAAACTCCAGACCTAAATAGCAAAAATGCAGTGTTAAGACTATGCTTCAGACCAGGATGGACGGAGAGAATGACTACAACATACTAACAGAAATTAGAGAGGTGACAAATGCAAAAAACTCAGTAAGAAAGCGATACATGACTTTCTTTATATAAATTAAGTATCTGTAGTGTGATTGCAACACAATGCTGGGAATACATTTGTAGACTGTGCCATAGAGGAGCTAGGCAGGGAAATGACAGGTAGAGCAGCAGCTCTGCACTGGATCCAGAGCTGTGCACAGACCTGGTTTTAAAACACTAGTGTCAAAGCCACCATGTTCAATTTGAAAAAAAACAACAACCAAAAAAAAGCCCCAACCAAACCTAATATAAATATATTTATATTTGTAAATAAACAGACAAAAGGGTGAAGTGTTCACAGGTGACATAGGAACTGTCTGGAAATATCAGAGACTTGAGCAAATGCATGATTCCTCTCAATAGCATCTGTAAGAAGACCAACAAAAAAAGCGACTATCAAACTATTGTGGTTCAAGAGTGGGGTAAGTAAGGCCATCCTTAAAAAATTGAACTTAGTGAAAAGGAAAAGTAGAAATAGACATTAACTCTGGGAAGGGAAATATAAAATCATGGTAAGGCAGGCCAAAAAGAAACACAGAGCTTAAAGCTTAAAAATGAAGATATCGTTTCTTAAACACATGTGAAGCAAGAAACCTATCAGAGAATCTATAAACACTCAGACTGCTGAAGAAGTTCTGAAAGAGTATGGGTCTATAAAAGAAGGACATAAATTATTTGCCTTGTTTGTTTTAGTGGAGGAGGTGGTGTTTCTTTAAGAGCATGAATGTTGGAGGATCACTCTTAAATCGGACCACCACAGGATCACAGGATGGCTCAGGCTGGGAAGGACCTCAGGAGTTCTCTGGTCCAACCTCCTGCTCAAAGCAGGGTCAGACTTGAGGTCAGACCAGGCTGCTCAAGGCTTTATCTACTCTAAAATTAGTAGAGAAAGTTTTACAACATGGTGCTTAAATCAGTGGAAGCTGCTTAGTCTTTGTGAAAGAATGTAAAGGGCATTTTGAAGTTGCTAAATAATAACTTGTTATGAATGTCCTGTTGATTAAAGCTGCCTCTGTGACAGAGAAGCTGACAAATGTGGCTCTGATTTTCCACCTGGATTCTACAGCTACCCTCAGCAAACTGAAGGGAACTACAGTAATGAGAAAGATCAGCAGATACATGGACAAACATGGACTTGGGAAGGACCAGCAGATCTTTTGTAGAGTTTGTAGCTAAAAGCCAGTGAGATGGGAGCTAAGGCAATCTGGTTCATGTACCTAGGTTTCCAGAAGGCTTTCAGGAAGATCCATCACTAAAGACTGTCAAAGATTATAAGTTGTCAAGGATCAAGGAGCACATTTGCTCATGGATTAATAACCCATTAAAAGATGGGGAAAAACGAAGCCAGTGATATAGAGGTATTGCAAAGACTTCTGAATCCTCTGTGGGAGTTATTTAATCTCTTGCTGGAGGTGGGGAACTATTAGATAAGTATTTTGGGGTGGTCATAGCTATACTTTCATTTAATAGCGTTTCCTTCTTGAGTGACGTCTGACAAATGAAGCAAATGTCTTTTAGTTGCAGAAAAGCAGTAACATGTCAGGACCTTACAGGATTTCATTCAGTTTCTTCTTTTCCAATTTCGGTCCGGTCAAGTTGTTCGGTGAAAGTGATTCTGCACTGTGAAGACTCATGGTTTTCCTCAGCCATCTAAAATCTTCATTCTTTTTTTCTTTTTTTTTTTTCCCAATGTACTTGGCTAATTAACTGATTAGAGAGGGTTTTATTTTGAAAAAAGAAACTCTTTTCATAGAATCATTTATTTGGAAAAGACCTTTAACATCACTGAATCCAACTGTAAACCTAACACTGCCAACTCCACCACTAAACCACATCTACCCGTCTTAAATACCTCGAGGGATGGTGGTTCCACCACTTCCCTACGCAGCCTGTTCCAATTCTTGATAACCCTTTCGGTGAAGAAATTTTTCCTAATATCTAATCTAAACTTCCCCTGGCGCAACTTGAGGCCATTTCCTCTTGTCCTATCGCTTGTTACTTGGGAGACCAACCCCCACCTCACTACAACCTCCTTTCAGGTAGTTGTAGAGCACGATAAGGTCTCCTCTGAGCCTCCTTTTCTCCAGGCCAAACAACCCCAGTTCCCTCAGCCACTCCTCATAAGACTTGTACTCTAGACCCTTCACCAGCTTTGTTGCTCTTTTTTGGACACACTGCAGCACCTCAATGTCTTTCTTGTAGTGAGGGGCCCAAAACTGAACACAGTATTCGAGGTGCGGCCTCACCAGTGCCAAGTACAGGGGCACAATCACTTCCCTAGTCCTGCTGGCCACACTGTTCCTGATACAAACCAGGATGCTGTTGGCCTTCCTGGCCACCTGGGCACACTGCTGGCTCGTGTTCAGCCAGCTGTCAACCAACACTCCCAGGTCCTTTTCCACTGCGCAGCTTTCCAGCCACTCTTCCCCAAGCCTGTAGCATTGCATGGGGTTGTTGTGACCCAAGTGCAGGCACTTGGCCTTGTTGAACTCATGCAATTGGCCTTGGCCCAGTGATCCAGCCTGTCCAGATCCCTCTGTAGGGCCATCCTACCCTCAAGCAGATCAACACTCTTGCCCAATTTGGTGTCATCTGCAAACTTACTGAGGGTGCACTCGATCCCCTCATCCAGGTTGTTGCAACATTCTGATGCCTCAGGGCCCACAGAACAAGAGCAAAGGTCTGATCTCTGGTACTGAAGTCAAGTCAACAAAAGTCAACAAACTGTTCTATAGATGCTGATTTTATGTAGTTTCCAATTTCTCCAGAAGCAACACAGCTATGCAGTCCTTCACTGTAGGCAGGCCTCTCTCCAGGGTGGTGTCTATCATCGGGGGTGCAGTTGATAAAGATATTAAAGAGAACTGTCCCCAGTACTGAGCCCTGGGGAACACCGCTTGTGACCAGCCACCAACTGGATTTAACTACATTCACCACAACTCTTTGGGCCTGGCCATCCAACCAGTTTTTACCCAGTGAAGAATACACCCATCTGAGCCATGAGCAGCCAGTTTCTCCAGGAGAATGCTGTGGGAAACGATGTCAAAGGCTTTACTGAAGTCTAGGTAGACAACATCCACAGCCTTTCCCTCATCCACTAAGCGGGTCACCTTGTCATAGAAGAAGATCAGGTTAGTCAAGCAGGATCTGCCTTTCATGAACCCATGCTGATTGGGCCTGATCTGGTTGTCCTGTACATATCGTGTGATGGCACTCAAAATTATCTGCTCCGTAACTTTCCTCAGCACCGAGGTCAGACTAACAGGCCTGTAGTTCCCCGGATCCTCCTTCCAGCCCTTCCTGTAGATGGGCATCACATCAGCTGGGACTTCCCTGGTTAGCCAGGACTGCTGATAAATTATGTTGCTTCTATTTAGGCTCCTGAAGGTAAATATGATAATTCTAAAAGTTGACCTGGCTGGGGATCGCAATAACAAGCATGCATTGATACGTCTCATATCTCAGGACAGAAAGTGCCCTGCAGGACAGCCTCTGGAATGTACAGCACTATCACTTCTGCAGCTCTGCTCAAGATGGAGGTCTGTGCTGTAACCTTGTCTGATGGCCTCCACCCCTTTGCATGAAGAATCCCTGAGCCCTGATGCCTCCTAAGGCCCATATTGATGTCATGGAGACAGTGTGTCCAACATGTTGGTGTACGTGCGGTTTAGAGGTTGCTGTGATGGGCATTCCATTGCAGGGGCTCCTCTCAGGTGGGTGCTGTGCTGGTCAGGGCCAGTTGTGCCCCAGGCACTATGGGGACATGGTGCAGAGGTCCCCTGTGCTGTGGTCTGGTCGGCTACATTCTGATGCCTCAGGGCCCACAGAACAAGAGCACAGACCCAGGCTGTCCTCCAGCTGAGGGAGAAGTGGCAGGAAGCCACGGATTCGGGTATTTGGGACCCATTGGGCTGGCTGGTGATGCAGTGCTTAGAAACACCATTTAGGCCTTTTCCACAGGTTGAAACAGGGTTTTCAAACTCGGCTTTGGGTCCAGAAAAGATGAGGGCAGGGAACTGAAGTTATCTCCTAAGTGCTGAGGTGGCTGCGGTGAGAGGCAGAACGCAGGCTCCACTTACTTCCTCACTGCGAGCTACAATGAATGCAAACCAATCATCTCTCAATGAAAATTTTAAGAATGATTAAAAAAACCCTGGATACGTTTTATTATTAAAATAAACCCATGAAAAATTAAAGTAGGTTGTGACAAAAACTTTCAAAATGTGTTCTCTTATTTTGTGTAGCCTGCATCATAAAGCTAAAAATGATACTTATGTTTCAGTGTTGCTATGGTTACTGATACTATTCTTCTGAGTCTTCAGAGGAAATAAATTGATTGTGTTAAGGAGGAGGCTGTATACAGGAGATAACCTCTGACCTTCATGATGCTTTAATTTATATTGGTCTAATTTCAAACTTTCATGGCCTAATCTGCACTTAGCGGAAGCAGCTGTAGTTTCATTTTTCTGTCTTTGTACAGACAAGTTTGAACTCTAACAGACAAGGTTGAAAGTTTTGGCCTGAACTTCCAGAAGACAGAATTTGTTGTTCATTTGCTATTGCTCCCTAAAGTATTCTGGGAGATAGATAACTTGTTGAATGTCCTGGTAGACTTTCCCATTTAATTTGATGAATTCCAGATATTTAAGAATGCAGAAGGTATTTTTTGTAGTAAGGATGACCTTGCAACCAAAAATATTTGTTCTCTGAAGCCGTTCTCCATCCCCTTTCTCCCAAACCTGCACTGACTCCATGTGCTATTTGCTGTGAATCACAGCATCACAGGACAGCTTAAGCTAGAAGATCTCTGGTCCAACCTCCTGCTCACAGCAGGTCAGCTCTGAGGTCAGACCAGTCTGTTCAGAGCTTCATCCAGTTGCGGCTTGAAAACCTACACGGATGAAGTGTTGGTCCCTGCCTCGAAACACCTGTGACTTCCAGGTAATGAAAGACAAAAATGCAGAAGAGTAGCCAAGTCACAGGAGGGGATTAGGGCCATACGGAGAGCTGGTGGCAGAGCCAGGAGCAAAGGTCTGATCTCTGGTACTGAAGTCAAGTCAACAAAAGTCAACAAACTGTTCTATAGATGCTGATTTTATGTAGTTTCCAATTTCTCCAGAAGCAACACAGCTATGCAGTCCTTCACTGTAGGCAGGCCTCTCTCCAGGGTGGTGTCTATCATCGGGGGTGCAGTCATAAGAAAATTAAGAAGACCATTTCACAGCTTCAGTGCCAAAACTGAATTCAGGCACATTTAGCTTGTGGCCATGCTGGGAGAGGCTGAATTCATTAAAGCAGACATGGTCCTGCATTAATCCTCCTACCTGGTTGTGCTGGATGGAGTGGCTTACGGCTGTTAGCATGGTATGGTGGAGTGATGCCCCGGGGGAGGAAAGACTAGAGGTGCTGCTGCTTGACAATAATGCCTTTCAACAAAGAACTGCAAGTGGTTTGAGGTGAGTGTGTGGATGATTTAAAGCATGGAGACATGCAGAATTGGCCAATAAGGTACGTTTGTGCTGTAATCGCACTGCGCTGATGACACTCAGCTTAAGCTAATGTGTTAGCTGCGTTTGGAGCCTACTCATGGCAGCTTGGAGCTAATGCACGTCTCGTCCTACAGTCTCACTTAATAATGAGACCATTTGTTTCTCATCTGGAGAAGGTGAAAGCACATGCATGTTTTAAGACTAACACAATATTGTAGGGACAGCTTAACTTTGTCTAAACCTAGTTTAGCTGAAATCAAATGGGTAGTTGTTTGAATTCACACACACAATGCTTGTGTTGTTTGCACTAACTCTGTTTGGAAATCACTCTGGCTAAATCAGGGCATCCCCTGGTGTGATATAATGAGGTCTCTCCTCAGATCAGTTACACTGATATAAAGCAGCTATACAGGAATGGTCAATGCAGCATAAAACTGTCTGTAAACAAGCCTTAAGGCACAGCAGATTAAGATGGCCTGCTCCGGGATTTGCACTGGTTTAATTAATTTGGTTTGTTAATTGAATTCCATTAAATTACAGAAAGTTTTGATTTTAGACAAAGCCACAGGCCCTGATCTTCCTTTCGGACCTTTTAGTAGTGCTGCCTGAACTGCTTTTGGTGAGTGCTTCATTTGCAACAGTTCAGTGTTGGTCATCACCAGACTGTTAGTGAGTATGACCCAATTTGCCAAATGCTTTCCCTGAAAGGCAGTTTTGGGGGCTGATGAGGAGGTGGTCTCCTATTTAAGATCTCTAAACTCACCATCCACAGCACGACTCAGGGCGTGTAAGACCTAAGTTCACTTTGAATCCTCTATCTAAGGGGTTGTGAACCGATAGCTCCTTGGCTGAGCAAAAAGGTTTTCTTCCTCCTCTGCCTTGAAAGCCGTGTGCCCTGCGCTCGCCGCTGTAATGCCATTTCTTGTAGGGTTTGTTCATGCAGCAGCTTGGAGTATCCTGGTTGCGGTTGCTCCGAGACCAAGGAAAATTAGAGGGAAAGAGTGGGAAAGCAAGAGGAACATACTGACTGCAATCAGGAAACGCAGCTTTGTCAGTGCCCCTTCTGGAGACCATGTTAGGTAGGTGGCCGTGCCTTGTCTGAGCAAAAGCTACAGGTTAGGCTGGCTCCTCCTTAGACATGGGGTGATGCTGTAACCTGGACCAAAAGAGCCATAAAAGGGTTTTTTCTCTAGAAACTAATGTGAAGATCGGGTAGGGAGAGACAAACTTATGTTCTAACTCAATGGGTCACTGTTTCCATCACTGTTTACTTGAGCCATGTTAAAAACCAACCAACCAACTTAAAAACTAAGAGTTTGGGACAGCAGGGTAAGGCACTGTAGCAGGGACCGGTGTGTGGTACAGAGCACAGCCGTTGTTTCTGTGAATCGCATACTTGTAAAAATGCAAGAAAAGGCCTTTATACCATGTAAAAGCATACACATTTAATGTAACTCGATTAAGCTTTGTGTGAATAGTACATATTTTCCTAGAGTGCCAAATACGAGCAAAAAGAACCGGGTGAGTAAACTGCAGCATTTCCGAGGAAGCGCTGCTGTGTGCTGGCTCCCTAATTCCTGATCCGGGAGGTTTCACTGACAGTGATGATGGCACATCTTCTGAGGGTCTAGAAATACCACTGGACAATCATTTCTTTTGGAGTATTTTTGGTTTATTTCATCTCTCCCTCCCCACCCTGAACATTTTTGTTCCAAAATGTTGCCTGAGGCATGTTGCCTGTGCCTCATGGAAGTAGCAATTTGGGTGACTAATCCTCCCATTTGCCTTCTCAGGCGGTGCTCTCTGGCTAAGTGAGGCCTTCCCAGGGCAGCATGTCTCCTGGGACACCTCGGGGCAGGGGGATGGCCCCTTGCCTCTGAGAAACAGATGCAATATGTCCCAGGAAACAGCTCCTCCAAACAGCCTGGCCCAGGGAAGAAGGGAGCAGAGGGCCTTCACCTGGGGCAAGGTTGTTACATCTTTGTGTGCCTATTTGGTGCCAAGTGGGAAATAGCTGGCATGACATGGCTGATAACCATGTTTCATGTGCTTGGAGCTCTGAGGCGCTGTCAGGAGGAGGTGAGACCCTTTCCCTGCCCTGGAGCCAGACTGCGTAAAGAAGGAGAGCCTTTCATTTTGCTGGTTGAAGGAGAGATGGAATGAGATGCCAGGAGGTGTGTAGCAGATGGAAAGTTGGGGTATGTCCTCACATGGCTGGTGGTGGCTGGCTTCCCCTGGGTCACGGGCTGGGCTGCGTGTGGGGCTGAGCTCCGCACCCTCCACAGGGTTTGTGCTCTGCTGACTTTGGCACGGGCTGTGCTTGCAGCCACAGTACGCAGGCACAGCCAGGTGAGGAAACCCGGCAGCACTCCCTTGGAAATTTTGCAGTTTACTCATGGGGTGATTCCTTTTTGGTGGGGTGCTTGTGTTCGGCACTCTGTAAGAAAGCACGAACCCAGCTGCACCCATGTGCTGTTGCACGGGACGGGCATTGCTGCCGGGGGCACCCCAGGACCCCTGGGCCCGCTGGGACAGGCGCAGGGGCGTTTCTGCAGCGGTGCCTGCAGCGGGGCAGGTCTCACGGGTGGGTGCTGGGGTGGGGACCTCCGGCCAAAGGGGCGGCGAGGCGGGTCCTCCTGCGGCGCCGGGCGTTGTTCCCGCTGCCCAGCGGCGGGTGTCCTGTGCACACGCAGGGCATCTCGCAGAAAAAGCAGATTTGGCGTCTAACAGGGGTTTTTTTTTTTCAGCTTTTAGGACGGCACCGTCTAGCGGGCTGCGTGAGTATTACTGACTGCCCGAGGAGCTCCCGGCCCAGAGCATCCTTTCTCCCAGCCGGTGGTGGAGGACAGGCAGCGCTGCGGCATCGCTCGCACCCGCATCCCCCGGCCCGGGGCTGCTGCGGACCGGCCCCGGGGTGCTGCGGACCGGCCCCGGGGCTGCTGCGGACCGGCCCCGGGGTGCTGCGGACCGGCCCGGGGGTGCTGCGGACCGGCCCCGGGCTGCTGCGGACCGGCCCGGGGGTGCTGCGGACCGGCCCCGGGGCTGCTGCGGACCGGCCCGGGGGTGCTGCGGACCGGCCCCGGGGCTGCTGCGGACCGGCCCGGGGGCTTTGTGGCCTCAAACCGAGCTAATGGAGTCAGTGCGAGCACCCTCCCCCAGCCTGCTGCAGGGCTCGCTGCTCGCTGCGTCCCATATCCTCAGGGAAAGGGTGGGGATTTTAATCCGTCATTCAAGCTGGTATGGACAATATTAATAATTCTGCAACAATATAAGTAATTCTCCCCAGTCATGTTTTTTTTCCCCCCACTTCGTTCTGGTGGGTTTCTAGTGCTGCTCTCCACTCAGCCCAGCCTCAGCCCGGCCCCAGCTCAGGCAGCTCTCCATAGCGGCCAGAGAGCATGGAGAGGAGAGGGAGAGGGAGATGAGAAAGCGAAGTTGTTGAGATCTACCAACATGGATGTTGCAGATGGAGGGGAGGGAGAGTCATAAAGCCCAGAGGCCTGTGCAGTGCCTCTGTGCCTGCGGAGGTGCTAGGCGAGATGTGGAATAGTAATTTCAGGATCAGAGGACAGAAGAGACAAGAATTACTCACTGAAAAACACAAAGTCTGAAAGGCCTGAGCCACCTAATGTTATTTTGAAGTTGTCTCTGCTTTGAGTGGACACTGGACTACATGACCAGCAGAGGTCCATTGCAGTCTAAATTATTCTGCAATTCTACAATTTCGCTCTATGTCTGCATTTTAAAACAACAAAATTCTCCTTTGGTGATGGGTGGTCTTTTGGGAATCATATTACTGGCATTAGCCTCATAAAACTGACCAGTTACTTGTCTAAAGTACTGACACATCTGTCTGCAGCATCGGCACATTTCAAACGTTACTGTGGTCCTTGGAGTTACAGGATGCTTTCTAACAGCTTTGGAAAAAAAGAGAAAGAGTACGCTGCAGGGTCCAGCTGTCAAATTAGGGCTTTGCAGATTGATTGCATTCTTGAAACTATAGTTTAAGAAGTAGAGAAACCTATTTGCTGACCACAAAACTGACCCCATGCAGGGCAGAAATGAAATGTTTTGGATTTGAGGGAGATGGACACAGTGGATGTTTCCTGGCTCTGCAGAGTTTGTAGCAGCAGTGCTATTCCATACAAGCAGGGAGAAGACCTACAGATTTCCAGAAAGGCAGCAAGTACATGTTCCAGGAACACTTAAAGTCAGTAATAGTTGAATTTCTGAAGAAAAATTGCAAGGTCAGTTAGTGCCTTCTGTTCGCACAAGCAGCATGTAGAGGAAAGTCTTAGTTGACTTTTGAAATCAGTTGGACTTGAGAGCACAAAGGGCATGTGGCATTGTTTGTCGCCCCCTCCCTGCTGGATAAGTGATCCTGCCGGTGATTTTGTCCCCTGGCAGGGGTTCAGAGTCACACAAGTTTTTTTGAGGGTGCAGTGACCAAACAGCTGTCAGTGCAAGCAGATGAGAGCAAATGGCAATAGAGCTGGGCCGTGTTGCACAGGTCAGGATGCCCCGCTCACTCCCGCTGTCCTCCCCCGTGCCCACAGTGGGTATGGGTTTTACTGCTTCCCTCCTATTCCACAGGCATGATTTCGAATAGCTGCATATGCTTAGGTTTACAGGCACATCAGAAAAAGGCACCGTTGTGCTTTTTCTGCATAACCGAGATATATGGGCAGGGAGAGGGAAAAGAAATCCCTAGAGGAAGACCACGGCTGTAGCTGTCTGCAGCATTACACAGCTGTGGCACTCCCTGCTCACTAAAAGCACATTTGCCCTTCAGTAGTTTCCACATTATAAATGCTTTGGAAGAAAAGGATGAGCTTTGCAGAGATTTATGCGATTCGGGGCACAGCAGGTGCCCAGATGTGAGACCACACTAAGTGTCAAGGCAGGACCACACCGGACCCCTCAGACCCGCTGGCTCTGTCCCGTCTCCAGCAGCCAGCTTTCCCTTGGGGTGACATGCCCCCCACAGCCTGCCCCTGTGTGCTCCCCCAGGGCAGAGCAGCCCCCTGAGAAGAGGGTCGGGGAAGGGGCTGGCTGAAGATGGCAGCCGGTACCTGGTTGCCGGCGGCAGTGCCGGACCTGCTGCTGTGCAGGCCGTGGTCCCGCATCCTCTGTGTGCTGCTGAAGCTTGAGAAGAAACAAAATCACTGAATTAAAAAAAAGAAATCCCCTCAGAAGCAATATAAAGAAAAGGGTCTGCACTCCCCTGTGCCTGCTAATATAACCATGAAGTGGAGCAATTTTGAGTATTTATACTCTTACTCTCCAGGCACCTGCTGAATATTTATTATTGTAACATCTCTCGTGCCTTCCTGTCTGTTCATAAACAGCTCAATACCAGTGATTTGAGCATTCATTGCTTTAAACTGAAGCCAATAGTTACTGAAAGAAAGTGCTTATTCCACACAAGTTCCCCGTATCTTCCGCAGAAAAGGTGATTAAGGGACAACTGTAACTCAGGGGCTCTAGAATATGATAATGATGCCCTGCCTTTGGGAATGAGCCACAATTAATTACCTGCCTCAGAGTGATTTGATTGTTGCTGGCGGGTTTCAGACAAGCCAGCTCCCAGGTGCAAACCTCCTTTTCCTTGTCGGAGGGGACACATCTGTGTAGCTGAACACAGCATTTCACAGCTGGGGGTCCCGGAGCTCTGCCGGTCTCCAGCAAGTGATCTGCAAGTTAAGAACAAGGACTTTACATGTTTGCATGTAGGTGAGGAAAGAAACCAAACGAGTGGATATAAAAAATAGTAAATAAACATTCAAAGCTTTTTTTTTTTTTTTCCATTTTTCATTGGAAGTGAGAACTGCACAAAAAGATTGATTTCCGCTCCCGCCCCCCAAAAGTGGCAGTTGGCCTTGATGGAAAAATGATTTTATGCTCACTTCTTCGCTTGGGCTTCACAGTTTTTTGAACATGCATTATGAAATCTTCTCGATCAGATCTGTGGGATGCTGATGAAGACACCCAGACCATGGGGTGCGTACTTAGAGCTGAAACTGAGCTGGATACCTGCCCGAGTTCCTGCTGATTCCCAGGGAGGCAGCACCCACATCCTGGAGCCAAACTGGCCATGGGAGCACCCCCTGCCCTGGTTCCTGCCAGCACAGCTCCCACGGGATGCTTGTCTTGATCACTCCTCCAGAGCTGTGGCCTGCATTAGAGCAGTGTCTGTAATCAGAAGAATTCTTCTCCATCCATCCTGGCAGAATTTCTGTCTTCTCAGAACGCATTTGGGTTTTCTTTTGGGGTTGTTTTACTGAGTTTGGTTTTGTTTTATTTTCACATGGAATGGTGGGAGAATTGGTGTAGGAGACAAGGCCAGTGGATCCAGACCAAGTCTGTGAATCACTGTTTCTTGGCTTAATTTCCTCAGGAAGTGAGGTTTATGGGATCATGCCATTGCTCTGTCCCTCTGTTCTTCTCCCCCTAGTAACTTTTGGATCCAGTTTGAACAAAGCTGGACAGGAGGGTAGATGTATCAAATAATACAAGATGTCAGCATGCGTTGAGTGAAAATAGCTGGAATAGCTGGAGAATCTTGGTTTCTTATGGAGGGAAAAAAGAGGGAGGTCCTGCCTTATCAGACATCAGAGAACATAGACCAGTGGCTGGGATTGAGAGGGAAATGCTGGATATGGGGACACACTGGTTCTGCTGCTCAAACAGGCATTGAGTCAGTTCAGCAGTGGGGAGACACAACCCTGACCACCTCCAGTCACTTGCCAGCAGGGCACTGGTCTGAGCAATAAGTCCTGCTCTCTGCTGCAGTTTGTGGATGGGAGCTTTGGGCAGTAGAGATTTAGAGGAAGGTCTGGTACCACTGCTTGAACAGGGATGGTCAATACCTGGCCCAGCAGTGGCTTCAGCACCTTGTGGGACAGACCGTTGGACCCTCACAAGGTGGCTGGACGGTGCAGTCTTGGCCCAGCCACCCCACCGCAGATGGGGCCCATGGTGGTGACATGGTGCACGGGTTGGCTGTGCCCATTTTTCTTAGAAGGGGGATGGAGGCAATTGGTGGGAGAGTGTTTTTGTGTGCACCAGAGGAGATAATCCAATGGGATGTGGTGTGTGCTATTGCAGAAACAGAAATAGCATACCAAGCTCTTAATGCTATCACTATGTTCAGAAGAACAGGGTAGGGTTTAAATATGATGTTCATCTTCTTTTTTGTCAAGCTGGGTGCAGTGCTGAGCCAGATGGGTGCAGTCTGTATTGACAAGGGCACTCGCTTTCTAAGAAAGAGTTTTGTTCATCTATCCATCTGCTTTGTATCCATGCAACAGTGAAATGGAGCAGCTTTTGCATATTTATACCCTCGTTCAGCCTGCAGCACTATGAGAACCAAATGACATGATCACAGGGAAGTTTGCCCACTTAGAAACACTCCAGCAACCACAGCAGAATAAATGTGAAATGAATGTTATCATTGAATTATTTTTAATCAATAGTAGAGCTTGGCAAATTCTGCAAAGAAGTATCCATTAGTGTTAGCTCAAACAAAAATTGTGCTTTTGCTTTGGTATGCACTCTCCTTTTTAATGGTGTTCTGAGAACATGCATACAAATGATTTGTGCTCAGCTGAATGCAAGTGTGGTGTGGAGAAGCCATTCTTCAGAAGGGAAGGTGGCCTTGTGATTGAAGTGCCGTATCTCAGGAGCTTGGGGACAGGTACTTAGTGCTGTTGCAAACTTTCTTTGTGACCTTGAGCAAGTAATTTAGGGGAAGCATTTTAGAGCACGTACTGGATCAGGCACTTGGCCATCAGTTAGAATTTGGGTGCCGGATCCTACCTTATGCCTTTGAAAAATTTTGCCCTGTACGTATCTAAATAGCTTCAATTCCCCTTGTGCAAAATTTGGATAATCTTATTTCCTGTCATCTGTAATTTGTCTTGTCTGCTTACACCATAGACTGTTGCAGGCAGGGGCTGTCTCTACCTGTGCACTTCTGGGGCTCACAGAGCAACTCTGAGACCTCTGGAGCCACCGCTGCAGAAATCAATTTGCGCAGAGTGAAAAACCTTACCAAGGTTCCTGAAATGGCCATTTTCAAACTGCTTTGATTTCCTTGTAGCCGTGTGTTGTTCTGTTCAGGGAGCAGAGAGCATGGGAGCGTGTCCTGCCAGGTCTATATGATCCTTGTTGGCTCCTCCTGAGTTGCGACGTCTCAGGCCCCACCTCCAGGGCATGCATCCACCATGGCTAAAAGGTTTGAAATCCTGGAGGTCGAGAAAGTTCAAAGCACCTGGCACAGCGTTTTTTTACCCCACTTAGACACAAGAAGAAGGTCACACACTGTATTGAAGAGGAAAGTACAAGACCAGGCTTAAGACAGGACAGCCTTTGGCAGGGTGAGAGCGACTGAACAGCTCACCGACAGTGCAGAGATGGCTCCAGTTTTGGGGCTTTTGAACCGTTTCCATTAAGCGACAGATTAAAATAACTTCTGTGGATAGTTCCCAGGCACAGGAAAGGGCTGTTGTAAGCTGCTAAAATATTGGCTATTGGCCACTATTGTGTAAATGAACACCACAGCTAACTCAACAGTGTCTTTTCTTCATGCTGCAGCAGGATACGTATAACATACCTTCGTATATGCCCGAGATACATGACCATATGCATGTTCAAAAGAGGTTATATTGGACAGAGGCAAAGTGAATATGGTGTGTAGAGGCAGAAATGGCACATTTTTTGAAAAGTTCTGTATTCTCAAAAAAAATTCCAGAATTATCTCCCAATTCAAACAAAATCTGTAACCTCTCCTTTTCTCTGCAGGCTCAAAGGCCAGTGCAAGTCAAGGCTGAATTGAGGTGTAAAGATTTCCCCAGCAACAAACTCTCAAGACCAGATCTACTGTGCCATGAAGGACAGCAGACCTGGGCTTCAACGAGAGCGACCTCAGCCTGACTGTCGCTTCTGCGGGCTGCTGTCACTGTCCCTCCGGCTCACCCTGTTTGGGCAGCGTTTGGCGTTCATGAAGAGAGACTGCGAGCAGGACATACACAGCTCCACACCTTTCCACATTGGCGTTTTCTCCCTAGCCTTTGAGCTGGTTAGTGATGCCATGTCAACACCCTACCTCTGTGTCACCTTTGTGTCCTTGCCAGGCTCTGCTCTGTGGATGTCTCACAGCTTCTCCTGGTGACCGTACAATGAACACAGCCACCTGAGCTGCGGCTCTGCAACCACAAGGGCTGTATCAGAGCTGGGTTTTGGGGCCCTGGGTGCAGGCGGTTGGCCCTGGCCAGGGATGAGGAGGTGACAGCTGGAGTTGTGGGCAGAGGTTGCAGCTCCCAGCATCTATGGCCTGATACCATTTGATTGTGGATACTGTCACCACCTGATATCGTTTGATCATGGATGCCACCCCCATGCATGGTGTTAGGGCTCCGTACCAGGCTGAGCCTCCGCTTGCACTTCTGCCGAATGGGCTGCAGCCACCAGCCGGGATAAGGGTCTCTGCGGGAGCCAGCCTTGCCCCATTCCCTCGTCCGTGCAGGGCGTGATGCTGCTCTGCTCCCAGGCCTGGAGCTGCACTCTTACGTCGTGCTCTCCGCAGCCAGCCGGCTGTACGAGCAGCTGCTGCGATGTTCAAGGAACTGCGACATGGTGGACGATCGTGCTGAAAGTCGCGTTAGCTGTTTGGAGGGTGTTTGCAAAACCTGACAGTGTTCCTTTACCTGACAGTGCAACCTTAGTGCTGGCAATGTGAAGACATCAGCTGTGAATCTTTCCCTCCAGCTTGGACATATATAAATCAAAGTATGCATATCATAAAGCATTATACCACGTAACAACTTCAGACATAAAGTGGGTTGCACTGATGTTTAACACTTGTTCTTCAGTGATAGCAATGTTCACATTTGTGTATTTTCTAATAGATACATAAAATATATGTGTCTCACCTTATTATAATCTATGCAAACATCAGTAATCTATATAAACTCCAGTAGCTTGCAGTGACAGGGGGTGGCACCAGAACTGATCATACATAGAACGAGTTATTCTATTGTAAGTCAATTCATGCAGCAAAGCAAATATCTTATTCTAATTTATTAGCTAATATTCCAGCCAGCAAGGCACTATTTCTCTGTGGTTTTTTCGCTTGCTTCTGTTCTTTATTTGCTTGATATCCATCAGTTCCCTCTTTTTCCACTAGTAAACAAATTTTCTTTATATTTGGCATGAATAAGCAACCAGTAACACCAGGGTGACGTTCTAGTGTAACACAACAACAGCTACTGAAATCTCTGTGTTTTCTAGGCATAGTCAGTCTTACTGCAGAGATCTTTTAACATTGCTTCTTAATGTTTTGTTGCAGCTTGGACGGAAAAAGATTTTTAATGGCTAGGGTGTTCAATACTATTAAAATTTGGTGTGTTTACCTTTCTTTCTTTCCCTCCAAAAGAGATGTTGATTTAAAACTGATTAAGGATTAAGTTTATCAGTTACCAATTAAGTTTTGCAGTTAACCGTCTGCATTTGAACCATTATGCAAATTGCCTTGTTTAAGCCCTGGTTAATAGACAGGTATAAATTTCCTCTAATAGCTATCTGTACTATCTGAGATTGCTACTTCTGTCCCAATTCAAACATGGTATTTTATTATTTATTGCTCACCTGTCCTAGATTCCTTCCATACTTTACACACTTGCTTGACAGGACTTACTGGAGTCAAGAGTACTGTCAGTAAGTTAAACTGCTTCCCTTCGAGTTCTTGTCCCATGGTGGACCACCCTGTAATACAACCCAACAAAACCCATCAAGATGGTTATTATATTTTTGAGTGCATTTTCCCAAAGCTTGAACTAAGATTGATGAAATCTCATCTTCCAAGATGGGTTTTCTCTTTGTTTCGGTATTTCTGTGTGCTACACCGCAGGGCTGACAATTTCCATGGATACAACTGGACCTTGCCCTTTCCTGGAAAGACCCTGTGGGGTTTCATGGCACTCTTGGTAGTTTTGGGGTTTTGCAAGTCCCTTGCCTTTTTTTCTTTTTCTTTTTTTCCTTCCTTTCTTTCTTTCTTTTTTTTTTTTTTTTAAACTTGTAGCCTATCTCAATAGCAGTATTTCAATATTTTGCTTTTTTTTTCTTTTTACAATTTGTTTTATTTGAATATGTAGCTATTGAATACTTAATATTTTTAGTTTATATTCATCTGGTACTTCGCTATCAATGCATGTGGCTGAGGTGTCTTATTTTTTGGCCAGTCATTGCCATGTGAGAAGAGGATCTATGTACAATGGGGGCAGAACATAAACCATTAGACTGACTGGAAGTTTTTCATCCCAGTCTTTTCCTGTGCTGCTGGCCATGCCAAAGCTTCTTTTAATGTTCAGTTCACGCTGCCCACTGAGCCAGAGATTTGGGAATGTCCTTTTATGTGAAATCATTACTTGACTCCTAAAATGTTATTCCATTTTGGAACAGCTGCTCTATCTCTGTGTCTCTGTGTGCTCCATGGCTCTTAAGGCTGCAGCCTTTGCTAGTGCATCCACTTTGTTACCTCAGTCCACTCTTTTCATCTGATTTTTGGTGGGCTTTCACATGCATTACTTGTTTATCACCATTTCTTTTCCTTAGGGTTCGGGCCACTTGTTCCCAGAGGCAACATGTAGTATTAGCTTGCCATCTCCTGAACATATCCCTTTGTTTTCCCATGTTGGCAGCCAGACAGCAATAGCTTGGCCAATATTTGAAAACAGCAAGTAGTCAGTCCTCATTTTATAGTGTTTCTTTAGCAGCCCAAGTTTCAGCTGCTTGAGCTGAATGGAGGAGTACTTTCATTTTTATGTATGTTTTTGTGCTTATCCAAATAGCTGCAAATCCTCTTTCAGGTTCCCAATATTGACAGCAACGGGATCCATAAGTAAACAGTATTAGCCATTTTTCTTCCCTCCTATTTTTTAAGTCCGAGTCTGGATTTAACAGTGAAATTTGCTTCCTGGTATTTTCATGTTCAGATCTTCATGTTTGGTAGAGGTGCTAAAACATTTCCTCTTCCCAGTGTTTTCCCCTGACTCATTAAATCTGGCGTCCGCACACTAGCTGTGGTTTTGAGCTTTCCCAGCCCTGTGTGTTTGCTAGGTCTGTGCCGGGGGTGACTTCCCCATGTCCCCTGGCCTGTGTCCCTGGTGCGTGCTCTTCCATGCGGTGTGAGAGCTGACTGCAGGGCTGTCAGAGCTCTTGCCCTACACAAAGTTTTTCCTTTTATGTCAAGACTACCCCCACCTTGTCAGTGATGGGTCACTGAATATGCAAGAGGTCTCCTATGCCAGGCATGCTGGTGTAGGAGCCTGAGCAAAATCTTCCTTCAGCCATCTTGGTGCCCCTGCCTGGTCCGAGCCCCATGGCCACTATCTCTTTTCCTTGAGGGACATGGTCAGTGTCTGGCTTTTGCCTGTTAACATGGGAATAAAACCTCTGAAAAGTTAAATATTCCTCGCAAGGTCCATAATCCTGATATGGCTGAGCATATGTGTGTGTTTCAATGAGCTCTACCTGTTGTATATCAGCAACCTGTGCTCTTGACCTGAAATTATACCCAGCTTTTTAAGTTCCCGCTGTACCAGTTGGGCCTTTGGTCACCCAAACTGAAACCCCATTTCCTCTGTTACCTGCAGCACTATCTCTTTATTTGCTCTCACATCCACACAAGAGGGTCCATGGATCAAAATACCACCTACAGAAGGTGCAACTGAAGCTTGGCTGTTTTCTAAAAAATTCTTCCACTTTTCCATAACACACAGAGGACAAGTTGTTGGAGCATTAGGATGCCTAAAGCACTGCCTGCTCCATCTGAGTATAAAACAGTCCTAAAATCTGTGTTTCTACTTCATGTCTGGGTATAGGTCATGGCTGCTTTGCTTGGTGGGTCTCTGAGGTGCCCAAGGGCTCTTTCATTGAGCCAGCTGAGGCTCCTGCAGCTGTTAGCATTTTGGGGTTGTGTGTGTTCACTTTGTTGTGATCAGTACTCCAGTTGCTGGTTGCCCCTGTAAAGCCCGGACAGGTCTGGGCAGGAGCAGCTGGAGGTTTTGAGGAGGTGGGCATCCCTACTGTGCAGAATCAGGTCTGTCTGGGTCAGGCTTTACCACTCGTTCCTTGTCCAGCACTTGTGGTTTAGTTAATTGAGGTTGTTATTCCAAAAAGGCACTAATGAGTGCCCCTCTCCCAGCACTTATATTTCCTCCTTCAGTCCTCAGCTCCGTGACCCGCTGAAATTCCCTCTTCCGTCTATGTCTCCAGTACTCCAGCCAAAACGCTGGCCTTTGCCTCAAATTTGAAATACTGGCTTTTCTCTGTTAACCTTGTTCTCTCTGGAACAAACAATTAGTGGCAAATGTTACTGCTTGGACTGTTTCACAGACCCTCTTCTTACTCTTTATATTTTCTATCTATCTGTGCCCTATAAAATTGTTCTGCCTGAGTGACTTTCCTCTAAGCTAGAGCCAAGTTGAGTGTTGTTGATTTATGGGTTCAGTAATTGCCCTAGCAGTTGGTACCAATCCATCCATCATTCCAGGTTTAATTTTGAACCTCAGTGCTAGGTTGCTGTCTTGGTCCCTCCTGCAGGAAATCTGATCTTGTATTCCATACCTGCATTCTTGATTAAACCCCCCCTCTCTGGTCCTTCCTCAGCTTTCTCTTCTTCCAAAGTGAGCGACCGCACCACAGTTAGGGAGGGCAGCAGTGCCTCTGCAGGCCTCTGCACTGGGCCCTGGTGTTCTCCCCCAGCTTCATCCCCTGGTCCCGTTGACACTGGCACGAGGTTGGGCAGTGCTGCGGTGGGGTTATGATCACTCACACCGGTTCCTGGGGCTCCTGTGAGTCCCACCACCCCTGTACAGCAATATCCACACGGGGTCCTAGCAGCCATTGTACAGCTCTGGCTTCTTCCAGGCTCTGACTCAGGTCTGGCTCAAACCTGCTCCAGCATCCCTCCATCAGCAGCTGTGCACCAGGGGTGACCGGGGACTTGAGGAGGGTCGGGGGTCCAGCACTTTGCTGAGGAGCGGTCAGAGGGAGGGGCAGGTGTTGATTAAGTAACCTGGTGACTCCACATGAGCCAGCCTGGGATCAGACTAGCCAGCCCCCTCCCCAGCCCAGGAGTCAATATCTCCCTCCAGGAACCCCTCTTGGAGGGCCGCAGCCACAGCCTGCTGCTGCACTGCTCTTCCAAAGACTCAGTCATCCTATGGCAAACCAAAGCATCAGATCCATGCTGTTGAATCTCTTTTGCCATTGTCCTCACTGGTGCTCATTGCCAGTCTGGATCCTGATCTCAAGTTTCTGCTGTATTAACTCTTGTAAGCTGTCCATCGCGTGCTGCCCGGGCTCGCTCCGCCACTGGTGTGGATGGCAGGCTGTCTGCTGCAGAAGCACACACATTTCTGCTTCAGTTCCTTCAGCAATTTAGTCTCTTATTTTAAATCCATTCTTCCCTTTTCTAGACCTGCAATTTTCTCTCCAAGCCCTCCCTTTACCACTTTTAATAGACTAGTCAATGTAGCTGCAACTTTCCACAAAGCCCATAGCCAGCAACCTTAGTAAGTTTTCACTTCAGTGCTCTCCTGGCAGACTGTAAATGCTTTTCCTGCCTCCCCCAGAGCACTTTCGCCCATGCAGTTCACCAGCTGCTGTGGCTGGGCTCATACTGCATGACCCAGATCCTAAACTTTGCTGTGGGTGGGAGAGTCTGTCCCCCTGCAACCAGTCTTGTTTGTGTCTGGGTTCTGGTGCTTAGTACAGGAGCCCCACTGAGATCTGAGCCTCCCCCCAGCATCACTCTGTTTGGGCATCCTTCAGCACATGCAAGGAGGTGCTGCAAGCAGGACACACGCACCTCCAAAGAACAGAGCTAGTGTTTGCCAGCTAACACACACGGGATAGCTGCAGCTTGATGACCTACCCAGCTGAGCACAGGGAGCTCACCACCCCGTATGGCACCCTGCACCTTTGCTGGCTGCACAGGCACCACCTCGGGGGGAGAAGAGTTGGTCTCTGCAGCCCCAGGGCACATCCTTGATGGTGCCGAGTTTCCTTATTTCACCTCCCTGTTTGCTTCTTGAAGGCTTTATACCTTCCCACAATGGTTTTTTTTTTTTCCTCATGAACACTTGAGCTGGTAACGATGCCATCTCAACCACCCTACCTCTGCCTGTGGTGTCACCTTGTGTCCTTTCCTGGCTCTGCTGCACAGATGCCTCATGGCTCCTCCTGATGACTGTGCGATGCCCGCAGCTAAGCCACAGCTACAGAGTGCAGGCAGTTGGCCCCGGGAGAATGAGGAGGTGATGACTGGGATTGCAGATAGAGGTTTACATCCCTAGCTGCTGCTGGAGACAGTGCAGCAGCTGCAGGTCAGGGAACTCCGGTGATTCCCCGCTTTGCTCACGTGAACAAACAGGTGCTGCTGGTACCAGGTCTCCAGGACTGCGATGTCTCCTTCCTGATTCCAGCAACATCAGTTTTAGGATGGGTGCTGCGCTCCACCATGCGAGCTGTAACACACCTAGCAGAGACCAACACTGGTGAACACTAGGAATATCACTACGATTTTTCACTCCTGCGCAGAATAAAAAGGTTTCTTCTGAGCAAAAGAACTGGCAGTGATTGGGGTGTATGAGCAGGATGTTTGAGCAGCAGTGGTTATAGGAGGGCTGAGTTGCAGTGGTGTGGAGAGTACTGTAAGTTGTAGTTTTGTCTGTGTATGCAGGCACATTGCTTTTGTAGCCACAAATCAAGCCCATCTGTATAATTTACTTTCTCCTCCTATCGTCTCCTTTTATTAAGTTAAATTAATCATCCCAGTGCTCTGTGATTTATGGCTTAATGTTTTGCTGGGAATATGTCACAAAGTGAAAAGCAGAAGTTCTGATGTATTAGTAAAACCAAACTTGTCTGCCTAGGATGAGATTGGAAGAATTTAGTTTCCTCTTGGGTGAATTCTGACTAACGATATAAATTTCCATCCCCCTCCTCTTCTTCGTCCTCCTCCTCAACCCACACCTGGCTGTAGAGAAAGGCATTGAAATAGGTGGTGGCCAAGGCTCAGCCATTTCCCAAACTGTCAGCCTGTCCTGGCACACCTTGACCTGCACCCGGCAATACCTGTGGCACTTTAGGGCTCTGTGGCAGCCCTGCATGAAGCCATGGATGGATGCATGGATGAAGCTGAAGAACTCAGCCCCACCCCAGGTTGCCCTAATGGCCTCCAACAGCCAAGAGTGGCTGGCATCAGCCATGGCCAACTGAGGGTTCAATGACTCCAAGGACAGAGATGCCATCAGCTAGCTGTCTGGGCAACATTACGTGCTATGGTCAGTCTTTGTCTCCACTGGGGTTCACCCAAGGAGAATCTGACCAATGTGGGAGACCTTGTGCTGGGAGGGAATGGAAAAGGAGTTTCCCATTCAATTGGAGGGGGAAATGGCTGGTCAAGTACCAAGGCCACAGTCTGGGGAGCACTGTAGTCCAAACATGCTGGCTTACCCACCACCCCATGTGCTCTCCACTCCAAACGTGGACATAGAGTTTTACTTTTGTGTTGGACGAAAAGGCAGAGGGGCAGGTATGGCCCTACCATTGCACTGTTCCCTCTTTCAGAAATGGAGACATCGTCTTTCCCCATCACATCCCTTTAACTGTGCTGAGCAGCTCCTATCACCCCTGCTCTCTCCACTATGCCATGGGGTATGTGTGGCCATGGGCCTTTAGAAGCCCTGTGTGAAGGGTTTACACCTCCTTAGACCTATTAAAAAACCTTTTTCCCTGAGGGAAGGTCCACTGTGTGTCTAAATCACCTCTCCTTGTCTCCTGTTTTTCCCAAGGGTGGAAAGCATCTACTCCCCAAGTCCAACTCTCCTCCTTTGGATTGGAGGATTGAGAGGTAGCAGACTGAGATGGTAATGATGTTTATTAATTAAGAAAAACACACCTTTAAAAAGCTCTTAACACCTGAACTACCTTATAAACACACCACCTTTTAGTAGCGTAATTCACGATTATGTCACTGCAAATAATGCAGAGTGACAATTCTGTTGCTTATTACTAGTATTAGTACTGACACATAATTTTATTACTACAAAGAAATCTTATAAATCAAACACTTATTAAGCTGCAATTCTATTGCCTTTCTTCCTGCACTTAGTATTAAGGTACCAAGTCTATCCTTCCTTATAAGTTCACGCATCTTTACTGCATCCTCCCACACCAAGGCTTCTGGATCAACCTGTTGAAGAGACCAGCGTGTTCTCCAAGGGGGGTTTCCTCTAGCATCCCCGGTGTTGTTGGGTCCACAGCTCAGCTTCAACATCTGCATTCCTTCTGTCAGAAGCTTCCCACCCTTCTTTGTTCTCCACCTGACCTTATACCTCCCTGCCCATTTTTTTCCTTTTCCTGAACGCACATTTTTGCCTCTCTTGCACCCTTTTTTACCCTTCAGACTCCTCCCAAGTAAGCAATCCCTAATTATTCATTGGTCTCAACTCTGTTGTATTCATACCCATATGCTTTTGGGGGCAGAATTATCTTACTCTACCCTTACTCCCCTACCTAAGTTGAATCAAGCAGAAGCAGTTTCTCATCTCAGGCGCAGAGCTTGCATACCACAGCAACAATATTTGTCCATTTTGCTCTCACAACCTGTCTCTGTACTGGAACAGTTTTCAGCACGCTCCCAGTTCACATCAGAGGTCTCGGCCAGTTTTGGAGCCTGGTGTCCTGGCAGGGCCTCTGGCTCTCAACCCCCAGCCCTGTGGCAGACCCCACACCCAAGTCTCCACAGAGCTGCTCCAAGAAGACATCACTGTGGGTGAGCCCAGCTTGTTGATTCCCACAGAGGCCTGGCTCACCTCCCTGTGTTGTCCTCTAGTGGCTTGGTGGAAGGAGACAAGCCAGCTGTTCTACTTTTTGCTGCTGAACTGCAATGTTATGGTGGGGTGAGGGGGAAGCCCAGGTTTCACTTTGCACCAGGGCCAGGAGGACCCATCTCTTCCTTCCTTTCTCCATGAGCTTATAGCACCTAAACTTGCCTGAGCTTTAGTGCCGTACAACTGTGTGTTCCACTGTTACAATAGTTTGTGTGTGTGCATGTGTGTATATATATTTATACATGTGCATGTATGTGTGTATATATAAATATATACATGCATATATAAATATGTACATATGCATCTATATTTTTGTGTATATATATACACACACACATATATATAGTGACTAACACTAGTAACAAGCAGTTACTATAGGCAGAATAAAGTATGTCTGACTCTAGAATAGCAATGCAAAGAGGTGTACAGGCATGGGATGAGAGCAAAAGCCTTGAAAATACAGGCACAAGATGATATTCAAGGCTCCAGGGCTATAAATTGCTCACCAATTGTCAATCACTCATCACTAGAGGAATTCAACCTTGGGAACTGGGATCGAGTTTGGACATACCAAAGAAAAAAAAATTGGGCCCAATAACGAAGCACAGCATGTACTTCTAGGTCTGGATGAGCAAAACTGAAGACCTGATCTAGGCCAGCTGAAGGTGTGACTTATTGTCTCTCTCAAGGTGCAGAGTCCCCAAATATGGGTATAAAATGGGTCTTCACTGCAGTTGTGAAGTGTATCTTTATTGTGGAAGTACCACTGCTGAGCCATGCTGCAGTGCTGCAGCTGCTGTAAATTTCTTGCTTTTGCTTTTATTTCTAGGTGTATTTTTGCTTACATTGCTTTTGCTGCCTTGACTATGCTATCACAGGTATTAGGAAAAAGCACATATACTGTACTAAGCATTAAAACGGGGTTCTCTTTCCCTCCCCCCTTTCAGCTGACTGTGTTTTGGTAACCTGCTCTGAAACTACGCAATAAATTGGCAACAAACTGAATGGTTGGGGGGGAGATTTTTGTCAGGGAGAAGCAGGCGTGGGGTTGTTCCACCCAGGAAAATGAGCTGGGAGCAGAGGGTGACCCCAGCAGATGCAGGACAGTGTCCCCACAGACCAGGCACAGTCCCACAGAACCTGGGTGATGATCAAACAAGGTGAGGTGATGCGACAGGCCCAAGGTCAATGCAGGAAGACTAGTGAGCAAATCAGGATTGTCAGGGCACAAGGCTGGACACCAATGCACATACAATATAACTCAGCCAGGGACAGATGGCCCAGGGCTGAGCTTAGGTGGTGCTCCTGGACCAGTGAGCAGTGGGTGCATGGGTGGAAATCCTGGGTGTGGTTGGTCAGGACAACTAAGGCACTCAGGGCGCTGACAACGGGGTTGGAGAAGCTGCAGGCAAGTTAATTCCGGGGGGACTTAGCAAGAGTTAGGTTGGTCTCCCCTGGGTGTAAGTAGGGCTATGAAGTTTGCTGGTCTTCACAGCTGTCTTCCAGATGGAAACAACATCCTTCAGTAGTAGGTCTGCACTCAAAGTGCCTGTCAGGTTTGCAATGGAGGCATCATCTTGCCTGTCTTCCAGGAAGGATATGAAAATTTCCTTTAACCTGTGGGTGAGACAGATTATAATTCAAGTGTCTGGAGGACTGCTGGGTTTCCAAATACCCTGACCTTCAGCAAGCAGTGCTGTCGGTCAATGACAATCCCCACATTGGGGTTTCTCATTGTCCGGTATAGGGGGCACATTTTGTTCCCCTGCATGATCCTTCCCTGCCCCAGGGCCAGACACATACTGAACTGTATTAACAAGAATGTAGCCAGCTAGTTAAGGAAAGTGATTTTTCGCCTCTGTTGGCACTTGTGAAATCACATCTAGAGGATTGTGTCCGATTTTGCGCTCCCAGTACAAGAAAAACATTGACCTTCTGGAGTGAGTTCAATGGAGCACAACCAGTATGATTAGAGATCTGGAGCACAGAGCATATGGAGGGAAGGTAGACAACTGGGTTATTCAGTCTTCAGCAGAGAAGGTAAAAGTGAACTCTAAATACATCCTTAACTACGTAGTGGGAGGGTGTCAAGAAGATGAAGCCAGACTCTTCTTGGAGTGTCCAGTGAAAAGACAAGAATTAACAAGCACAAGATGCAACAGTGGAAATCCTGACTAAATATAAAGAAAAAAATATTCTCCACATGGGTGGTGCAGCCCTGGACAATCCTTGGAGATCGTCAGAACACAAGTGGAGAAGACCTTGACTAGTCTGCTGTAGCTTTGAAGTCAGACCTGCTTGAACCAAAGGGATGGACTAGAAACCTCCAGAGGGCCCTCCCAGCCTAAGTCCCCATGATGGTATGATTTTCAGTGGTTCTCTTGCTTCCCCATGAGATGCCAGATGAATTGAAGGTGCTGGGGTTTCTGCTGTATTTTACTCCCACTTCTCTTTACATCACAGTAAGACTCGATGATGCTTATCACAGCTGCAGTAAATTCCACTTTTGGAAGGCATGGCCCTTCTCTCCAGCAAGCTTCAAGAGCCAACCTTAAAAGGGACTTCAAGACCCCTTCCATCTGGGTCTAAAGAACTGGTACCTACCCCTGGAACAAACCAGGAAAAATCTGCCCTTACCCCCACTGTGGATCAAAGCTATCCAGAGGCACAATGATCATCTCATGGAGCTCAATGAGGAACAAGTCCAGGTTAACTGTGGAGAGTGTAGCAGTCAGAGCCGCCTTCCTCTCTGCACTTAGCTCCTCTTGGTACTCCTCAGAAACCAGGCAGAAGGGATTCTGCAATGACAAACAACGTCAGCAAGAGGACAGCCTGGGACTCCCTGCGAAGACCATCTGGGGGCTACATCTGGTGGAAGAACCGGAACTGGGACCCTCTTTGTTCTTGGCTCTTGTGTCAGGGCCACCAGAGACCATAGCGCCAGCTGCTGATGTGACCCATGCCAGAAAGCACAACTGCTTCTAGCACAGATCTTGTGGATGGCCCTTTTCCAAGCGTCTTACATGACTGAAGTAGATGAATATTGTTTGGCTCTTTCTGAATGGTAAGATATTAAAATAATAATAATAATAATAATAAAATCCTATTTTTTCCTAAAAATTTCCCAAGTTTTCCACAGAAAATCAACATTGTCAAAAAGTTTCTCTTTTCCCCTAGATCTTGTAGACTGTTTTGTGAATCAGGCTGTCTCCCTCACCTGATTCATCTGCACCAGCAGCACAGATCTCTTTGCTGACAATGTCTGCCACAGAGACAGGATGTGCTTCAGCTGAGTGTTTGGTACCACCTGGAGAAGGAGAAAACAAGTGGGCAATCAGTCAGACAGTTCTTGCTCTTCAGAAAGGCCATGGCTGAGCTGCCCATGTTCTGGGTTAGTTCACAAAAAAGTATGTGACTTAAAAGGTGATGTCTTAATCCTTAAGGGAGGGTATGAGGGATGGAAATGTTCAGCCAATTTCCCATTCACTACAAGCAAAGTGCTTTGCTTACCGGCATGTCTCTGAACTGTTCTACACTTGCATCCATCTTCAGCTCATTTTTTACATACTCAGATAACTGACGCTCTGGATCCCCGCCGGTCACGGCCAGGAACTCGGCAGCCACTTTCAAGGTGGCAAGCGTTTGAGAAATAGCATTCACTGATCGGGCTTCTTCCATGATCTGTTTCATCTGGTTCACACTTAATGATTCCTATCAATAGGAGAAATATAGCCAGACTTGTTGCAGTCTTACACTCCTGCAATTGTGTCTGTACAGCAAAGTGATTGATTTTTGGCGCCAACCTTTGGCGCCAGTTCTGCCCTGGAGAGTTAGAGATACCTGGGTGACATCCATGGTTTACTCTACAAGAACATGGGTTCCCCAGCCTAGTTGCAAGCAGGAACCCTACTGCAACCCTACAGTTGCCACCTGTGCTGATCCACCATGCCAGTGCATGGTGTGCTGTGGTCACCATATTCCCTTGGTTTAGACACTTGTACAGATGGGTCCATCTGAGTGAGTTGCCTGGATTCCCTTTAGAGCCAGCAAAGAAAATTGACTCCTTGTGAGGCTCCAGCCATCTGCCTGACTTGGAGTTGGACCCTTCTACACATCCTGCAGGTCTCATATTCGCTGTTGAACTCTCTGTTCTCTGGGGTGGCTTGTTAATAAGCATTACAAGGCAGAAGAAAGCTTGGCTGGAAAAAAAGGGTAGTAAGTTCTTTTCATACCTGTTGCATCTGTTCTCTCACTTTTGTTTTTGTGTACTGCAGGGTCTTCATGCTGTTCAGTGCAAAGGATGGAGCTGTCTGGAAAGCAAATGAGTGGCTATGAAGACACAAGTATTGGCTGGCACAGGCCACACGGGAAACCCATGACCATGCAGCAGGACACAGCTACCCATGTCTTAGCTGCAGGGCCCGTGGCAATGACAGCCTAGTGTAGGAGGTATAGGGGAGGCAGAAGCAGGGAGGGGCTACCCAAGTGGCATATAGAGACATTGCTTGGGCATGCAAGGATGGAGTTAAGAAAGACAAAGCTCATCTGGAGTTGAAACTGCTGAGGGATGTGAAGGCCAACAAGAAGGGTTTTTACATCAGTACATTGGTAGCAAAAGGAAGACCAGATAAAAACTGGGTGCACTGCTCAACAGGGAAGGGGACCTACTGACAAAGCACATGTAAAAGGTACTGAGATACTTGGTGCTTTCTTTGCCTCATGTTTTACCATAAAAGTCTGCTTTCAGTCCTCTATGTTTACTGGCAAAGCTTAAAGGCATGTCACAAAACAAAAGGGACTACTGAGATAAGTTACTGTTGTGGCAGCTAAGCACCACAGAGCTGCTCACTCACTTCCCTCCCATCCTTACCTGCAGTGGGATGGCAAAAGAGAAGAACAGAAGAATAAAAGTGAGGAAACAAAACAAGTGATACAAAAGCAACCACTCACCACCTCCCATGGGCAGACTGATGCCCAGCCACTTCCTGAGCAAATGATGGCTAACCTCCCTAAAACCCCCTCTTCCCCATCTTATTGCTGACCATGACATTATACCTCTTTGGTTAGGTTGGGTCATCTGCCTAGCTGTGTCCCTTCCCAACCTCTTGCACATCCCCAATCTATTCTCTGCAGGGGAGCAGAATGAGAAATGGAGAAGGCCTTTGATGCTGTGCAAACACTGTTCAGCAACAGCTGAAACATTAGTGTGTTATCAGCACTGGTTTGGTCTTAGATCTAAAATACAGCACCATATGATCTGCTATGACAAAAATTAACTCCATCTCAGCCAGACCCAGTACAGTTGGATATACACAGGTCCATGGGACCAGATGGAATGCATCCAATAGTGCTGAGGGAGCTGGCTGATGTCATTAAGATACTTCAGCAACAACTGACATGAGAGCTCAGCAAGTTTGTGGACAATACCAAATTGGAAAAAGGAGCTGATATGCTGGACGGCATGGCTGCCATTCAGAGGGGTCTGAACAGGCTGGAGAAATGGGCCAATGGGAACCTCATGAAGTTCAACAAAGGCAAATGCAAAATCCTGCGTCTGGGATGGAACAATCATATGAAAGAGCATAGGCTGAGAGCAGACCAGCTCTGGAGCAGCTTTGCAGAAAAGACCTGTGTGTCCTGGTGGACAAGTCAAACATAAGTCAGCAGTGTGCTCTTATGGTGAAAAAGGCCATGTGCCCACCAGGCTGTATTAGCAGAAGTGTAGCTAGCAGGACGAGGGAAGTGATTCTTTCCATCTATTCAGCTTTTATGAAATTAAATTTGAGTACTGTGTCCAGTTTGGGATTCCTCAGTACAAGAGACATTGAAAAATTGAAGTGAGTCCAACAGAGACTAACAAGATGATGGAGGGGCTGCAGAACAGGATGCAGGGGATTGTTCACCCTGTAGAAGAGAACTCTATGGGGAGAATCTAATTGCTTTTCCACTACCAAAAGGGGCACCGCAGTGAAGGCAATAAGGACAAGGGGCAACCAGGGATCTCCTACTTAAGCATGCAGAAAATATTTTCATGGCGAGGATGTTAAAACATCAGGACAGAGGGGTAGAGAGGTGGTGAATCTCTGTCCTTGGAGATTGCCAAAATTCAACTGTACAACACCCTGAGCAATCTGCTTTGAAGTTAGCCTTACCTGGAGAAAATGGTTGGACAAGAAACATCCAGAGTTCCTTCCAGCCAAACTCCTTCAGTTTCTCTGTGACTGTCTGTCAGTTTCTCTGATTATTCTACTCTACTACTGGACAAGCATGTGGACCTGAATCACTACATGACAGCCATGTTATAATGCCCTTGAACCCATTTTTCTCACTTCCTCATGGCCAGATATTCACATTTCACAAATCCAAACACCCAATAGGCTCTTCCTCTGACACAGGAAATAGCTGGGGCAACAAGCAGTCATAGGAGAGCCCCAGGCGACATTTATGTAACCACCTGAGGGTTATGGGGAGTTTCAAAGGGGCTGAAGGGACTCAGGTACCTAAATTCATTGCTGTCCTGCCAGACTTAATTTTTAAGGTATGTATCTCTGGCCTGCCTTTTCAGTTGGTAATAACCATTTGCAAATCTGGTCCCCCGAGAGGTTCTGGACGAAAGACAAAGGCTAATGTTAGTAGGTGAAGATGAATACCACAGGAGAAGACCTGCTTCTCCAACATGGTTCAGAGACTTCAGTCCTATACTATGCCCAGGAACTCAACTCTCTTGAGTCTTTTTAGATGGTTTCTGACTCCTCCTTGGTTATAAGAAAATCCAGGCCAACCTCCCCTTCAGGCTTTGAACAGAAAGGCTCACATTGCTTTTCACAACATCAAGGTTTGCTGAGCACAGTGTGGTTTTTGACCACACAACTGTTCCAATCCAAGCAATGCAGACAGATGCAGAGTGGTGGGCTGCTGCCAAACGTACAAGCACCTTCATGTGTGTTTGCTCCAGCTCTGGAGAGGTGAGTACCAGGTGCTGGAAATAAAATCCTGCACCCTCTGTTGGCCTGAAGCACTGCAACTTGGCTTGTGCTGAAAGTGCATTGTGCTAAGCTCACCTGAGCTTTGATGGTAGGTTTCCCACTGATAAAACGTTGGATCACTTGCCGCTGCAGTGTCTGGAAGTCAAAATGGGTTGTCTTGGTGCCATCTTCCTCTACCACATATTGGGAGTTGGCCAGCGTCGCAGTAATCAGATCATTCTCAGTTATCTTCAGCACTGAAGATGGTTTCACTTCTTCTGCAGAGATGACCCTGGGAGAGAAGAAGTTACCTTTCGCTGTTAAGGATAGCAGCTTGCTTCTTACCTCATCCCACTTTGCAATCAGTGACACATGCAGCTCTAGACAAGTCCTGATTTGCTCCAGAGGGATGGTTTGAAACGTACCGTTGCTTTTCCTTTGTGATCTGTGTAGCTGTGTCCACACAACTGTTCTGGAGCTGTATGAGGAGCCTCGTCACAAAGTAACTGATAGAAAGCGGAGTTGGGAGGAGTTTCAGGACAGCAGTGTTGGCATTGATGTCCTTTGGCAACTGGTCCCAGGGGACTCTGACATCTGTGACGAAATGGAGGGTTTGTCTTCTGCCTCATGTGGTGTTAGGAAGAATTCTCCCAAGGGGGAGACTCAGGCTAGCTTTTGATAAAATCTTTTTGGAGGTTTTTTTATATTTGTTTTGTATTTTTGGAAGGGTTTTTAATTTATTTTCAGCTAGAGGGTCAAAACAAAGGAAGTTCAGCAACTGGCATGTGTTCCAGCCTTCACCAGTGGCTTAGGAAAGGGAAGTAACAATACCTGAGAAGTCAAAATACCTGAGCACAGTGGTTTCGTTCTGATATTGCTCCAGACTTTCTGGATGGTCCCTATAGCTTGGCAGAAAGCTGAACGCTGGTCTTCTTCAGGCACAGAGAGGAGAGAAAAGCAGCAACATCAGTGTATGGTCCCAAGAGAAAGAAACTGAAAAAGACTTATTTTGTCTCCTTGAAAGATATACCTTATGGTGTGCAACTGCTTGGTAAACTGTGTTAGGCTGGGCCTTGGTTGCCTTTCACAGCTGTGGCTCCCAGCTTAACCAGTTGATTTTTTTCTAGTCTATATTATACCATATCTAGCATTAAGGGGTACCGAATCCCAGCTCATGTGCAGCATGCTAATACACCTGCTTACCGTCTTAAAAACCTGTCTCGTGTATTTGCCCATTTATGGGTGAAATAGCAGGAAAATCTCTACAAGTTTCTCAAGTCCTGATGGCTATACTGACTCTGAGGGTGGGAGGCAATTTGCCCAATAGCCATTCCAATGTTCTAGAGATTATTTCAGTGTCTCAGAGATCTCTACCCTCTCCCCCAAACCTCAAAGATGGCCATGAAGATGGAGATGACTGAGAGTCACCACTGTGAGCTTGTGTGAAGGCCCTGAGGGCACTAATAGGCCTTAATAGCCCTGACCTTTGGACTCTACCTCACCAGGGAGACCCAGGTAAGCTCAGGGCAGTGCCTGAGTTGTAAGCAGCCCTGTCTCCTGCTCTTGCAACATACTGACCAAACTTCTTAACCTCCTCCTGGACTTACTACACTGCCTTGTGTTATGATCATTGAGCTGTTGACAGAACCTGGCTCTATCACTATCCTGATCTTGCCCCGATACTGTGGGACTGCACCCTGGTTGCTGCCTGGTCTTTCCCATGGTCACCCTTAGCTCCTGGCTCATCTTCCCTCAGGGAGTAGTGTTTGCTGCTCCCTCAACAGCTTGCAACACAAATCACAGGTCCTGCTACAACATCAGAGCAGAGCATGTGGGTGTTGAGGAGTAGTAGAGGCCAGTTTACTGGGATTGGAATAGGTCCATGTCATACCTGAAAGTTCATGTTGGTCTAGGAACTGTTGTACTGAGTATATTTCCCCTCCATGGCTGTTCTGGAAGAAGTGGATCAGGGCTTTCTGCAGACTGAAAATGTCAGGAAGGTGTTGGACGTACTGGATGTTTTGGAGCTGGAAGGGAAAATGCAGCATGACTTTGTTATTCATGCACTTATCTGAGGAACCAGGATTGTGTCTGGCATTGTGTGGTATTCTGGGTACTGGGAAACACAGTGAAATGAGTCAACTTAGTGCCCTGCTGACACCAACAATGGTGATTCCACATGGTGCCTGTCTCTGCTTTGAAGGAGGAGGAATGTTTCTACAGCAAACCTTAGACATGAGCTCCAGAAGAACAGGGTAGCGGTTTCCTTTGCCTTCTCTGTGTTCTTGCTGAAGGAGATGCGTCAGGGTCTGGATGGATATTTTCTGTTCAAATCTCCACATGTCGGACAGGCCAATAAGACCAAGGTTTGGCTGGTCTTTAAAAGGAGTCATCTGGCCATAAGCTATTTGCAGGAGCAGGTTGGAGCCCTGAGGATCTCTCATCCTCTGCTGCTTGACAGAAGTAAGTCTGTGTTCCAAGGCCTGTGAAATTTGAAGGGTTGTTAGGAGCTGTCAAGAGGGAAGACAATGGCTGCTCTGAGGAAAGGGAAGAGACAGTAAAAACTTCCTGTTGAAGAACGAAGCTGGGACAAGAAAATAATTGCCCACGAAGAAATCAACAGGGAATTTTCTTCCCCTCCAAGGCATAGAGCCAATTTTTTTATAAAGGGGATTTGAATCAGCATATAAAAAGCATATTAAAAAAAAGGTGATAAACCTGTTTATTACATGTGGGAATGTCCCAGCTCATTGGATATGTCTGGGTATTCACCAGAGCCCCTGTGGGCTCTGCACTTGATCCCTAGCAAAGTGGTATTGTTTGTATATGCGATACCTGGAAACACAATGACCAGTCCCTTGCGTACCTGGAAGAACGTCTGAGTCAGAGTTTTAAAGCAGGTTTCCCACTGCCTTCGGTCTTCTTGCCTAAGCAAAATGTTCAGGTCGATGTTTTGTTCTGTAGGAAATGCAAAGCAAAATAAGGACCCTCTCCCAGTAGACACTGGAGTCTGTGCAGAACAGCTGCAGTCATGGGATAAGAGCCACCGGTTCCAGTGGCCATGTGAAAACCAACCTGATGTAAACCTGCTGGTACCCTCCCAATGTGTAGAATGTACCTTTACTTGTTGTACTGTTGCTCAAGTGCTGGAGAAACAGATGGACAGTCACTGTGGCATCCTCCATGTTTCTGCTAAGTGCCTCTGCCAGGCATTCAATATCTTTTTCAAGGTGGTCCCAGAAGAATTTTGCCACATCTTTTGGCTTCTCTGTCATCAGACTTAGAATTGCCTGGAAGACAGGGTGATTTCTTAATGTAGCTCTCAAGAAAGCTTCCTCCCGCAGTAGGGCAGAAGAGTTATTCATCACGTGGAAGCTGCAGGCTAAGTGAGGTGGAGAGACAGACAGGAGGTAAGGGAGAGAAAAGAACCAGGAGCTGTTTCACCTGTTTATCTGTATGGATTCCCAGCAGCATGGATGAATGCAACAGAGCTCTTGCAAGACAGACAGAGGCAGGCGACAGGTCCCTCTCCAATTCAATTCTCCGTATCGCAGGGCTCCCAAGGATGTATCCTTTTCCTGTTTTATCCTCTGTGCTGTGATAAGGAAATGTAATTCAGTTTACACTGTCAATGACTGGGCTCATCTCATGGAAGTTAACATTGACAGAGGCTTGGCCATCACTGGGTAAGAACAAGTGTGAACTTGGGGTGACATGAGACTTTTAGAAGGGAAGAACTGCTGCTGAAGAAATGCCCTTTCCAGCTGTTTCATGTTACTCATGCTTTCTCTCCTCTCTGTTCCCCCCAGCAGGTATTTCCAAGATTTCCTCCTGTGATTGGACCCTGGGTCACAAAGATCTTGCTTTGCCCAGGTACAGTGTTACTCCTGTTCCCAGAAAATGGAAAGTGGGTCAAGCGGCCACAGCGCTGTTCATCTCTTGGGCTGTAGGGCAGGGACTGCCAACTTACATCTCCTTCCTCACAAAACCTCTCTCAGGTTTGTGATTAATTCCTCCAACTTTGGCACCACATAGGCATTGCTTGACTTCCCAGGGACGCCCGCACTGTAGGTAAAGAAATGATAGCAGTGTAAGATGCAGGGCAGAAAATCTAACAGCAGACAGAAGACCCTCAGCATCACAAAAAGCCAGAAGACACTTACATTGGTGATGATCCAGTATGATCCACACTGACAAGCTGTGTATGAAAGGGAATTAATTAGTCAATTGTCTCCCATTACAAAATCCTCCATGATGTAAGCACAGCCAAAAATTCACTGGGAGAGCAACAGCCCAGGCCATTCCCAAGTAAGACCTTCTTCCCATATACTGGGATCTGGTCTCACAATATGGTTCTCACAGAGTTTGCCATAAATGGGCCTGGAGTTGCTGCAGCCAAAAGGAGATCGGTAAAGTACACAACAGAAGCACAGAAGTATCTTTAAAGAAAGCCACCCTTCCCTCCATCCGCCCATTCCTCCTTTCCCTCCATCCCCAGGCCAGCTGTCTCAGGGCACATTTCTAGCAAGTTCCCTGTGTCTACCATCCATATAGGAGCAGCTGGGCTGTACTGAAGTAAAATTTCCCCAGCACTTACTCCAGAGTGTATCACATTGACCAATTTTCCAGTTCTTCTGATCAAAAAGCAGGTCTCCAGGCATGGTGGGAAGGTAGGACCCCTTAGAAAGGAAACACAGGTCTAAAGAAGGATTTGAGGAATCATGTAACCATTTTCCTAGTTTGCTTCTCATCTACTGGAGAAATAACAGTTCTGGAGATAAACACATTAGGTGCAAATGGGTACATGAAAAAGCTTAACTAAGACATAGACCAAGGGACATAGCATTGTATCAACTGGGGATACACTGGGGATGGCTGGGCTTACAACAACAGTGATGCCCACGTTAGCATCTTTGTGACTTCTTTGGTATCCGCCTACCAAACTGAGAACTCAGAGGGAAGGAGCAGGATCTGGACACTGCCATTGTCTTCACAGCCAGGAGACGGGTAATGCACATCTCAATTGCTTTCTGCACTCCTCAAATAACAGGACCAATTTATGCATCATGAGATGCAAAGGGGGTCTAGTCTAGTAGAGTTTATCGTTACCTGACAGCTGGTGTATTTTAGGTCAGAATGAAGAAGACTGGGCTAGGATTTGAGTCATATAAGCTCAGTCGACAACTAGTATTTGGCAGGCCCCTAGGCTCCCTTAGACTCACTAGAGAGAGATGAGCATCGCCAGCAGGCTGCGTCCCCCACTTTCAATACAGATAGTGATGGACAGTCTCTGCTCTCAGTAGACTGTCCGGTAGGGAGTGGAAGAACTAGAAGGCTCCATACGGAGTTTACAACAACCCAGAAAGCTGCAAACTGACCCAAACCAAATCTGGCTGTAAGCTGACAGAGTTGGTTGTGTAAAAGGCACCTGACAGTGTTATCATGAAGGGAAATATCTGTATCCATACATCTTGACTTACCTTCACCACACAAGGATTAAAGCAGATATTTCTGAAAAGTTGAGTGAGGGGACTTTGGTATAGGCCCAGAGTCAATGCAGTGTGAAACACCACCTCCATCAAGACCTTGTTTTTGTGTCTGCACAGAGCATCCACCATCTTATTAATCTTGTTTTCCAGAGGCTCTTCTGGGAGCAGTGGTATTTGCAGGATGTTTTCCATTTGCTTTATGATAGGCTAGAAAAGAAATTGAACAAACCAGATGAAATCTAAGGAGACCTATAAGGCACCTCTTGATGGGGTGCCCACTGGTAGGCTTCAAAAGTGGTGTTTTATATAAATGTGATGATCCTTTTGTCTCCAACTCAGGAGGAAATTCCTATAGCTTTCTACAAACACCCCATAGAAATCTTCTGTAGGAAACACAATGGATGCTCACCATCAGTCTCTGGACTTCCTGGGGATCTTTGGTTTTTATTTGATTTTCTGCTCTTTCCAGCACCGAAAACATCAGTGTTATATTTGACCAGGCACCCATATGCTGTGAAATACAGATGTAAGTTACGTTATCATAATGAAGATACCACCAGCATGTAGAAGGCTATCTCAAGCCCACTGAAGCATTCAGATGGACCCCTCACAAATTATCGTGTTATTTTTGTGTTGTGAATATTACAAACTGGTTTTGTGTCTTTTAAAATCTGTATTTGTATCATGGGGGAAAGCTTGGGGTGCTGCAGAGATATGGGGTCTGAAATCTGTTCTGCTCCAATTTTACTGTGCAATTGTTTAATTTCTGCAGTCTTCCAAATACATGAATAGGTCCCTCCAGGGGAACAGTCATGTGCTAAGCAGGTATGAAGGAGGGATGAATTGTTCTCTAGAGGAGCTTATATCTCTCCCCATACTGGAAGAAAGCCCCCAGGAAGCAATTTTTCATTACTTAGGTTGGGTGATTCCTATCCCATCGGCTACACAGGCTACAATATAAGATGTATTTCACCTGGCAGGGCACAAGTTAGCCAGCTGTACACCCTCAGAGCTGGCTGCAAAGAAAAGCCTGTGTGTATCTGTGTCCTTGGGTGCCACAACTTCAGTGACCTGTAGATGGGCTTTTGGAAGATACTCACCTGTGAAATTTCAACCCCTCTGGGTAAAATCCATTTTTCTGCTTGAAGGATCTTCTGCATTGGGATGAACCCGTAGTTGTTATAGAGATTTCTAATGAGGAATATTTGAGGCCATGGGGTCTGTGCATTTGCCACCAGCTTCTTCATTGCATTCACCAGGTCTTGCTCCTCTTGCTTGTTCCCACCAGGAGATTGTATGTTTGGATCTGCAGCTACCAGTGAGATTTCTCATTAGGTTTACTCCCGTTCAGTCATATAACAAAAATCCTTTTTGCAAGCACATCACCCAGTTAGGTTGCAACAACATATTTTCCCCAAGAGCAGAAGTATGGCCTGCAACCATAGTATCCTGGGCTTCTTAATACTGCAGCATGCAGGGAGGTAGAATCTAGGCAGTGAATATGGGGACTGAACAGTCCACTGTCTTCCCATTTTTGGCCCTTATAGGATCTTGGTTGGGTATTCTTCTCTAGCATCTTAGGTCAGAGAAGAAAGCTCTCACAGGCTGTCCAGAAGGTAGAGAGCAATCTCATGGCTCTGTTCATGGTAGCTGAGAGAAGTGGGAATTCTCTGGCCTGTTTTACATCTCAACCTTATAAAGGGTCTCCTGTATCTCCATTGATTACACTGGTGGAGGTAGGATTGTGTTGGCCTCCTTACTCAGACTTTACTTGGACACGCTTCAAAGCTGACAAAGATGGAAGGAAGTGAATCAACAGAGTTTCAGGTGCAATACATCCGCTTCTAAACCAAGAGTCTCACACGTGTTCAGTGTGAGCTCCATTGACTCTGCCTGTCATTTGCAACAGACAAATGAGAGAACAGAGTCCCAGCACATGCACCTACCTGTAGATACCTAAATGATTATCGTGATACACTGCTGCACACCACCCCTGTATGGAGAACTATTTATTCAGGGGAAATGGCAGTATTCAGTAAAGTTTCTTTTAACTCTGAACAGAAATTAGATGTTTCATTATTGGGAAAGTAATCCAGAAAAATGAAAATGGTTTCAGAGCAAGTTCTAGGTAATATATACATTTTGGGCGCAACATACACATCTTTGGATGCAACCTGTTTGTATACAAAATTTAGCAACTTTAACTCCATTCAGTTTCAATATTACCAAAAAATAGTTTTATAGCATCAGAACAAAAGGGTTAAAAAATGATCTAGATTTAACAGAAATAAATTAGCCCTTCTGATCCTGAATCACCTCTTGAAAATTTGCCTGTTAAACCCCTTAAACTTAGACAAAAGTTTGCCTTTTTTTCTCTTCTTTTTCCCTTCCTGTCCACTCCCCGCCCCCCCCGAAGAAACCTCCTATACTAGCAAATGTTTGGCTTGTTCTAAACCTGCTTATGAGAAAACACAAATCTCATGCTCTATGTGCTAGCAGCAGGACTCACCGGAGAGCACCTGTCTGCCAAGCACAGTGGCCACATGGCTGATGGAGAACCGGAGACGGGCTATGAACTGGAGGGTGTCAATTTTTGAGGCCTTGTGTGAGCCAAAAGTGGAAAGGTCTGCAGTGGAGAGGCAGCTTTCAGCAAGCTGGTTGACATCGTCTTGGGAAGAAGGATACATAAAATCCTGTTCAACAGAAAAAGAGAGAGAGGGGAAGTTAAGAGTCCAAAGCTGCCATAGGTTCTGGGTAGTCCCTTCTTCTTTCCTAAGCCTTTTCACAAGGTGCAGAGCTCATTTCTGATGTGATGATGTACCCTGTGAATCTCAAGTCCCCCACAATGACCTGCTTTGCAGGTGGACTACTTTTCATCATCTTTGAGGGTAGCCCCAACTCTGTTTGTCTGGCATGACAGGACTGCCTCCCTTCTTGATTCACTTGGTGGAGAATCACATGTTGAACAGATGTGCTTGTGCATATCTGTAGTGCACCAGTTCAAAGTGGAGCAGAGACCAGGGGCTGTTTGGCTCAGAGTATCAGCTGTGCTTAAGGGAGGCTCTCGTGGCTTACAAATCAGGTTATGGGCACCCCTGGGCTCCAGGAGCTCCAGCTCCAAAATTCAGACTGTACATTGGACCTTATTAACTCAGGCCTGGGTTCTTCCAGACGACACTTAGGCACATAACCAAGGGAGGTCAGCAGCCTGTTCCAGACCACCTCAGGAGCCAGCAGGGGGAAAGAGAGAGGAAGAGTGTGATCTGCAAAGGGCAGGACAGGAAACAATGGTTAGTTTGAGTATGAATTCCAGGCACATCTCAAGGATATTTGCATTTACCTCCAGACAATGCACCACCATGAAGTAGAAATGGTTCCAGGTCCTTTTGTTGAAGGTCATCTTTTCCTCTATCTCAGAAAGGTATTTTTGCAGGTGAACCTTTATGTTGTTGAACCTATGACAAAAAAAGACATAGGATGTGAGCATCCATGAAGCCCGTGTGGCTCAGTGATCGGGTTCGGAGCTAGCTCATGCTAACCCATGACGCAGAAGCAGTTTCAAGAGGGAGGACTTGATTGTTGGACTGGTGTCCATGCACTCTTCAAAGGGTGACAGCTCACTTTGTGACTTGCACACTAAAAATGAAGGATGACATTCATTATTTTTCTTTAGTACAAGATCAGGTCAAGGTCTCAGTGAAGTCAGGCTCTTACCCCTTTTTACTGCCTGGTGCTCAGGGCTGGATGGCTTGCAGGCCACAAACCGGATCAGTTGAGTGATGACTTCTGGGGACGGTGTGCCTCTGTCTCCCAGGACAGAGGTGGTGACAAACTCCACAAAGAAGGAGTTACATTTCCTCCTGAATTTGTTGTGACGTGCAACAGCTTCCCTGTAGGGAGGAATAAAATCAAGATCTACCATCAAAATGCAACAAAGCAAAGAAACAACTTTGCTTTTCTGCCTCTCTGAATTTGACCAGGAGACCAGGTACACCTAGACTGTGGAGAATAAATACACTTTTTAAATAGAGAGGGGAATGAACCTCCAGAAAACCCACTACAGCATTTTCCCTGGAATACTGAGGACAAACTTTCTTCTTACCCTGTACTCTCCCTCTCTCCTAGCTCCACTCAAGATAGCTAGAGAACAAAGAAAAATGGATTCTCATGTAGTATACATGCCTCGATAGACTGCCTATTGAGACGGAGGTAAAAGGGCTGGAATTGACCCCAGATCTCTTCATGTGAATCCTTTCACCACCAAGGGTTTGCTACACATGGTAAATACTGACATTTCCATGGAGCTTACACGTTAATGACATTTGTGCAGCCTCTGCGCTGGTAACTATTCCAGTATTTTATACAAAGTGATAAGAGACTGAAACAACAAAACTAGTTGTTTTACTAGTTACAGGATACCTTGTGGCTGCTGTAGCTGTGGGTGTATAATCCTCTGGGAAGTTATCCTTGCAGATCTTACACTGTTTGCTTCTCCACTCACGGATGCACTGTGAGCAGAAAATGTGGCCACAGGGTAGCTCTGCTGGGTCAGTGATCTCCAGTAGACAGCTCTTGCAGTCCTTCACACCCTTCCTGAAAGATGCCACCAAAGGAAGACACAACTCAGGGCTGATTTTACACTGGTGCCAGACTTGAGGGTGGGCATGGGATTCTCCTGCCCAAAGTTTGCCATGGACATCAAAACTGGATGGTCATTTTTAACTAGCCTTACTGGTGAGCAGAGAATAAGGGCAACACCTGCTAGTTTAATAAGGGAGTGGCTCCACCAAGGACCATCCCATCTAAGAGATGTGGCCCATCATGCTAAGCGTGGCTGGGTGAGAGGGATGGGCCTTATTCACAGTCTCACTAGGCCTATAAGTACCTACATCAATTACACCACATTTTATTCCAGGGTTGTCTCTGTCACCAGCCAGGCATGACACTGCATGCGAAAGACTTTGCCCCATGACCTTCTGAGGCTGGGTATTACATGCCCTGGCACTGGAAGTCTCCAGGAGGAATACTTTGGTCTGAGGACATTCATTCCCATTGACTAGGGACGATCTTACCCTGCTCCTTACAAAAAACAATTTTGATGTAAAATGTCCCAAGAACAGCTTTTTTTTTTTTTGCTTTTGGCTTGGACTTACACAAGGTACACGGTGTCAGCATTTTGGTTGCATTTCTTGAGCACTTTTGTCACCAACTCAAAAGTTTCTGCTGGCTCAAAATTTTGTGTTTCAGTCAGGCGCTGTAGGAAAGAAAGGATGGTGAAAGCTCAATGTAACTATCTCGTTGGCATATGAAAGAGGAAGAAGATGGGATGTCAGCACCACAAAATTACATAATAAAACACCAAAATCAAATGACGCACCATGTATCTTTCCTCATGTAATGCTAGGGATAATTGGCCTGAAATATGTCTTAAGCCTTCAAGGACACCTTCCTTTAAAGAAAATTCTGATTTTGGGGTGCTTTCATGATGATTCTGAAATCTCAGTGTTTTTTTGCACTGGATGGTGTTTCCACCCTCTTCCCACCCTCTTCCCATTTCTATGCCCTCCCTCAAGCTGGGATCAGAGGAATCCCTGGAAGGTAAGGCTCCTTCCAAACTCTGCGAGTCTCCAAGGCTATAAATTGTCCACGCAAGCACTACACTGAGCTCATACATTCCAGATGAAAATGAACTGCTTCACAAGAAGTCTCAGAAGCTTCTCATCTATTTGTGTCTCGTCGTGCAGCAGGTGGTCAAAGAACATGTAGACAATGTTGGTGCAGGTCCATTGGTGTCTGGAAAACACACACACACACAGACTTCAAGACTTGCCAGAGAAAGCCACAGGTGACCTACTCTGCTGTTGACAATGGTGCAATTTTAAGTGGGAGGCTGGCCTACAGACCTCTGAGGTCTCTTCCAACCACGATTTCTATGAGAGGTCCCAGGTACTGTGAGATGATTTGAGCACACAAGACCTCCTGGGCTAGCTTTGGAGGACTAGACTAAGCAAGGAGAGAAAAAAATGGCATGGTCGTGTCTGCCTCACTTGTTGGACTGTCCCCAGACCAAACTGAGTTATTGGATCATGACTGGGTTTTGTCTATAGAGATACCTACTCTACTAGAGCAAGCATCCTGGGTATGATCAAGCATGTGGTCAGATGTTCAGGAAAACAGGTCTTATTGTCAAGGAATAATGGGTAGTTCAAAATGTGTAGTTCTTAACACAGCTTTTTGGAGTGATTTTGCCAATGCTTTTGTGATAATCAGACAGCAGAATGAGCAGAGGATTAGCAGGGAGCCAACAGTTTCAGAGATAAAGGTTCTCAAACTAATTGCTACAGCTTCCCAAGGAAAGGATGGATCAAGCTCACAGTGTAGACACCTAGCTCATAGAAGAGGTGAGATAAGGCTCCATATATTTGTCTGACATCTTTCAATTTGCTGAAGCACTGGATTAGGAACTCCAGGGAAAAAGGGTAGGCTGTGAGCAATCCTCCACAGACTGTATTTTTAAGCTTCCAGCATTTTAATTTTCAGATCTTTTGGTGAAAGTTGGCAGAATCTTTTGGCAAACACATGCCAACAATTTGAAGGAAAAAAATTTGGCTTGTCTGAAAGAGGACCTGTTACTTGAAAGACAAAGATAAGGCTCTTGAGAAGGGTTGGACTTACAACACAGTCCTCAGGAGTTCCCTTTTCTTCTGGTAAAGATGAATCTGGTAATTGTCCATACTGATCCACTCCATCCAGGGTTTAATGGACTTGACCCTTCTAAGCCATTCTGTACAGGCCTCAAATGACAGAAGATTATTTGTGGGCTGCACGTTCTTCAGGAGAATGTTCAAGGTGTCCAGAGTGACAAACTGAAATTATATTCAAAAAGAGAGAAGAAAAAAATAGCTTTTGTAGCTGACCTAGCCCCATTGCACCTTAGGGAAAAGAGAGCTTTGGAGGCTGCAGTGGGGAATTCTCTGAAAATCTTAGCTTAGTGCACACAGCAACAAATACCACAGTTCTTCCATTTCACAGAGGGATGTTTAAGATTATTGAATGAACTGTTCTTTGGAAAGACTTAGATATTTAGGTGGGAACCAGTTGCCCAGTTGCCAGGTCTCTGCTTTGGATGTCTGAGACACCTATACGGAGCTGGTAGATAGGGCACAGGGCGTACAGGAGACTCATGCCCTACTGCAGCAGCAGCTGGAGGCCAAACAGCATCTGAAATGTGAGTAGATGCCTACTTGTGGGCAACTGAACGGCACCTTTCCCTTCAGTCATGGGTCACTCTCCACTGTCGCTGTAGCCCATGTTTTCACTAGAAATCACAGGAGATCAAACAACCATTGCAAATGTAGACACATCCCTGTAGACATGTAAGCTACAGTGTCTGAATCCAGATATGAACCCCACCCCAGAAGTTAAATACTATGACCATCACCTATAATGTCTGAGGAGAAATGAATGTCATACCCAGAATAACCCAAGCAAAAGGATGTGTTAATATTTTTCTACACAGTGTAGATTAAACTATAGTAGTTTTGAACACCAAAGAGTATAAATGGAATTAAAAAATGGTTAGAGGAGGATGAAGGATAGGTCCTTTGGTGGGGAATGAGCTGGATATGACCACTAGCTCGGAAACTCCCTAAGACATACTGGAAGCTGGAAAATACTTCCAAGGAAAGATCCCCTGAAGTCTTGACTCTTTTCTTACACCCTTTCACTGAGTATTTGCTAGTGACCATTGCTAGAAACAGGCTGTGCCACTTTGCTCTGCGAAACACCAGCTGTTCCCTTTTGCTCACCATTTCTGGTGGGTCCTTCTCGTACATTTTTTGCAGCTCAGTTGTTACAGTCTCATCACTTTTTACCAAGTCAACAAAGAGTTGATACTCCTCTCGTAGATAGAAATATTCCATATGAAGCCAAATGGGGGAAAAGCTTATCTCCTTCTGCCCCACAGAGGAACAGAGCTGTTTTGCATTGACCAGGAGAGCTTTTGACAGAATCTGCAGATAAAATAAAAGGTGTTATTTCTGCTCCAAACAAACAGCAGGGGATTGAGGATGGCATTCAGCATTGCTGAAGCAGCCCAGTCAAGCTTCTACATCAAAAAAACTTTTTCTTAAGGTGGAATTAAGACTGAGCACCAACAGTTGTTGGGAAGTGTGCAGAACATGAGAAGCTAAATTTTTTCCCCGGTTCTTGGAACCATAGATATCTGCAGCCCTGCAACTCAAGCCAGTGCCATTTAAAGCTTGTACTCCACCAAACCCCATTTACCTCATAGACAGAAAGATCTTGCCCAGGAAAAGTCATCCTTAGAAAGTCATTGGTGTAACACTGCATCATTTCTGGATTATTGCCATCTAGTGTCAACACATTCTTGATCAGTGTTTGGAACAAATTGGCTGGTTCCTTCATGGGCACTTTTGGATGACCTAGAGGACAGGACAGAGATGTCAGGTAACCAGAAAATAGAAGCTGACAGGACAACAGATGTTCTAGGTCATTATGGCTGTGTTGGGAACAGAATTGCTATGGTTGCTCCTACCACAGCCTTTGGCTATTGTGGGAAACTTTGGGTTTCAGCTTCAACTGGGTTAAAAAACAATACCTGCTTCAAAAGTCTGACGTTACCTTTCATATTATAGACTGTCTCCCATAGTTCCTCCAGGTAGGCCTTCAAAACCCAACTGAATGGGAACTGGCAAAACACAGATGTGTTGGGGTCTTCAGTCATTGACAACACAGAAATCTTAGCATCTTGTTTCCTTAAACAGCACAGAATGAAGCAATCATGTAATATGCTCTATGTGTACTGAACTGAAGCATCACAGAGAAATTTCTGACAGCCACTGGTATATGTTCTGCTTAAAAGTTTAAAAAGCGCAGAAAGATGTTTTGTAAAAAACTCAGGAACAGTGAAAAAAAAGCAGGAGCAGAAAAAGTTCCTGTCACTGGGAGCTGAAGGCTAAAAAAGACTGCAGCAGGGGAAAGGCAACTGAGTCAGACATCATTTGTCTTGTCTCTGACCACAGCTGCTGTTCAGAGTAAGCTGATTGATCAATTAAAATGTGATTGTTGGACACTAACTGCATTTTGTGTTGGGGAGGGGATTCATCTGCTCTGACCTTAGGGAAGTCAAATTCAAGTTTCTGAATTCTGGACCTATTGTTTCTGACTTTACCCTGTGCCTATTGCTATTCCAAGGAACTGGAGTTCCTCGCTAATGTTGCTGAGTTGGTGAAGATTTAAGAGAATAGGAAGGTTCTGATTCCAATGTTATGACACAAAGGACTTTTCATGGATAATTTATGAGCTGTGTGAGTTTATCTTAACTTCAGACTTGTTTTTTTATCATTTCTTTCTGCAGAGGGTTGAATTATGAAAGCAGGCTTTTAGTCTCCTAATGTACATACTGTGTTTTTCCACCAAGTCTCTTACTTGCTGGTATATTTAATTCTCAAGAATGATTCTTCTTTGAACATCTGAAGCCACAGTTCTGAGAGTGGAGACAGTGGAGAGAGATGATCGAGATTGTTGTTCGCATCCACCACTGCGAGAATTTGAGCAAACAGATTGGCCAGGATGTCTTCTAAATGCACCCAGAGCGCTTGCCTAGAAGAGATAACATGGCTGGTCAAGCGTCTTTCTTGTACCTGACCAATCCCCTATTCATCAGAAACTCACATCCATTTCTGTATACGAGCAGTATCCCTCCTGGTCGTCATATCTGAGCCCCATTAAGTATTGTGCTTCACGCGCTGCAGCTTTTTTAACGTTCTCAGAAACAGACCTGTTGTTAGAAATTTGGAAAGGGTTGCACAGATAAAAGTACCTGAATGAAGAGTCTTCAAGGATGAACTCACTGGAGACAGCTCTGCGGAAAATCCACTCCCTTGGCTCAAGGCTTATTTTCTCACGTTCTTGTAGGAGGTGGCAAATTCTCCTTTTCAGCACATTCATAAAATTACTAGAAACTAATTATAAAACAATGTTTATGAAAACATTTGAATGAAAGGAGTTTCCATGCAAAGCTTTCAGTCAAAGTAAAGCCGGTCATAGAAAGTGACCTCTATGAAAGTCCCTGGTTTTCCTCCACAATAAAATCCACGAGCTTTATATTCTATCCTAGTCTCTTCCCTTTCCTCTTTATTTCTAGTGAGTTGGGTTTTGGGGCAACATTTAGTAAAGACATGTCATTTTTGATAAAGGAAAGAAAATCCACTTCTCTCTGTCTCAGTCTTTTAACAATAATGGTGTGAATTAGGTTCTTCAGTGTATAAATACTATGATATTCATATTCATATGGAGAACTGTTTAGTATTGTATGTCACAAGAATAGTCACAGTGCTGCAGAAGGGTTGACATCCTGTTCTTATCTATATGACACTGGTATCAGTATAAAATAAAATTGATGGGATTGTTTCCATTTCAGTAGCGATATAACCACAAGCAAAATTCATCCTGCATTGTGCTGAGGAATGAAGGTGTCACTATGCAATCACAAGAAAACTTCTTCTCCTGAGGGACATTTTCTTATAGTCAAAATTTAGTACAGAATAATTCTGGTTTTGCCATATGACCACAAGGACTTCCCAGACACACCACATCTTTGAAGTGGCAACATGGTCTATTTTCTTTGAGAAACATCCTAGGCACCTGACTGGAACCTATTTCTCAAAGAAGAGCAAGTCATGCACTGCAGTGACGAAGTCTTCCCATATGCAGGTAAGAATAATTTCCCAATGCACCTACAAGGATTTTGGTGCTTGGTTTTTGATGAAACTAGACCCTTTCTCGATTTTGCTCAAGCCACAGTTTTCTATCAAGACACCACATCACCTGCACAAATAATTTATATCAATTCTATGTAGAAATCAGCTGGGTGGCTTTGGACTCCAAAATAGTCATGGGATTATAAAGTGATCTCTGCCTCAGATTTTTCTACCAAGGTCTCCATCAAAGGTCATGCAAAAAGCTGGATGTTTCAGTACAGACTCTGAGAACACACAACATGGGGTGCATGGAGAGCAGAACAGGCCCTGAGCAAACCTAGTCCTGTCTCCTTTGGGACACCCCCCCCCCCATGCTGGCCTAGATGGGCACCAGGTCAGATCATTAAACCACTCATTTCATTCCCCCTGTTCCATGGTTTGTAATATGCAAGATGCAGCCATGCACAAATAAAAAAACTCAACTCACTCTGGGCCTTGATTTGTACTCACATGTGCTTCTACTATGATCATGGAAAAACAAGTTGTGAATGATCATAATTCTCTCAGTGGCACGCCGACTGTTGTCTGTCTTGTCTTCCAACTGGATCACAGCTTTCTGGATGCTCTGTTTGATCATTGAGTCCATGCTGAAGAGCTGTGACTGAAAAAGATTGGAGGTCAGTATATTGCCTAACACTCCATTGCATTTGCTCTGTCAACTCCTACTTAACTTGACACAATGGACTCCCAGGTATACGGCTACTTCACCACCTCATCCCTAGTAAATCAATCTCAACATTGCAGAGAAGTACTAAAAGCTGTGGCAAGGGATGGAGAAATGGGGAAAAAGATTTCATGCTTTGTCAAAGTTCACAAAAAGCTTAAACGTGCCTACTCTGGCCTTGTGCTGGTCTGTCATAGAGTGGGGACCACTTCATCCTCACCGTGTGACTTGCAAAGACCTGCAACTACTTTTTTCTGTGGCAAATGTACTATTCAAACCAGGGACTGGATCCCTAAATGCCTATGAAATCTAATGTTTTCTAAACCAGTTCCTGTGTAATGTCATGCAGCTGAAATAAGAAAAGAGAAATAAATCATACATTTCCTTCTGGAAAAAGACTGGAATTGGCTGGATCTTCAAGAGCGGCAGATTCCTCTGGAGAACCTGAAATCACAATCACTCATAAGAATCCTTTGTAAAAAATGTAGCAACCTGAAAAATAGATACCTCTATCTAAAAGAAGCATCTGGAGTCTCTCAACAATCAACAAAAGTTTACAAAGCTGTCAATCTAAGAAATGTTAACCTGGACTTTGTCCCCTCTGGGGCGAATTGCCCAGTAACCATATCTCAGTTTTGGTTGGCACCCTGTAGGAAATGTGTGTGTGTCAGGACAGGACGTGAAGTCCCTCCACAACTGCTCCTGCCTCCCTTTGTCCATACATCCTGAAAACAATGGCAGGGATGTATTGAGTTGGATTTGAACTCACCAGATCAGGAGCATTTAGCAATTTTATTTGGGCAAGGTGGGCAGAAAGACTTTCTGGGACTCAGAGTGAATAAGTGTGTGTCTACTGTGTGCTGAATGCCACAGCAGTACAGACAATTTGCTGTGGTAACTGCAGAATGAGCTTAGGTACCCTGCTACCCTACAGTCACAGCTTGCAGACCAGGAGGAAAAAAATGCAGTGCTGTGAGGACTTCAGAAACAGCAAGTACAGTAAGTCCTGCTGAGACCCAGAGCCACTGCCTCCACAGACCACTTGATCTTGCCTCCACAGACCACTTGATCTAGCTGTACGTAAAGCTGTAGATGGAGCAAATGGGACACAGAGGAAGGGACAGAGCTGTGCAGGTAGTGGGTGAAAAGCAAGTGTCTGGTTACCTGTTGCAAGATGCCCCTGGAAAGTGGTCATGAAAATCTCAGCAATAGTCATTTTGGCGAGCTGGCCTAGATTGGCTGTAAAGTTGTCTGGGGGCATCAGTTCATCCAAGTGGATCGACATCCATTCACCTGAGGAGGCAGTAAGCATGACAGAAATAGTAGTACCGGACATAACTCCTGTGAACAGTTGACCTGCCCTCCCTGGTGCACCACAACCATCCAGAAAAATCAATAAACTTTGGCTGCCCTGACCTACCAGTAGCCTGGATAATAAGATAGTGAGAGATGGAAGATTTACCACCTCCTGTCTCTTTTTGCTCTGAGGGAGGACACGCTTCTCTTATATCATTCTGTTCCTCCCTCTCCATCTTCACAGTGCTAATGGGCACAAATGCCCTAACTGTCATTCTCATCCATTGACTAGGGAAAAAAATGATCCTATAACCCAAAAGGTGTTTGACCACCTTCAACATAAATAAGTTTTTTCTTATGTTTGAATGGAATTTCTTGTACTTCAGTTTGTGCCCATTGCCTCTTGTCCTGTCATGGGATACCACCGAAGCGTTTGGCTCCATCTTCTTTACACCCTCCCGTCATGTACGTATACACAGTGATAAGATCCCACGATTCTCTTCTCCAGGCTGAACTGTCTCAGCTCTCTCAGCCTCTCATATGAAAGATGCTCCATCTTTGTGGCCATTCACTAGGCTTGTGCCAGTATGTCCATGTCTCTTTTATGCTGGGAAGCACAGAAATGGACACAGCAGTCCAGGCGTGGCCTCACCAGTGCTGAATACAGGGGAAGGATCACCTTCCTCAACCTGCCAGCAATGCTCTGCCTAATGAAGGCTATGTTGGCATTCTTTGCCACAAGGACACATTGCTAGCTCATGTTAAACTTGATGTCCACCAGGATCATCAGGTCCTTCTCCAAAGCCGCTTTCCAGCCAGTCAGCACCCAGCCTGTACTGGTCCTGGGGTTATTCCTCAATGAATGCAGGACTTGGCGCTTCCCTCTGTTGAACTCCATGAAGCTCCTGTCAGCCCATTTGTCCAGCCTGTCCAGGTCCTTTGGATGGCAGCATGACCCTCTGGTGTATCAGCCCCCCCTCTCAGTTTTGTATTATCAGCAAACTTACTGAAACTTACGGAAGGTACACTCTGTCCCATCATCTGGGTCATTAATGAAGATGTTAAATGGTACCGGCCCCAGTATCAATCCTTGAGGTAACAACACTAGTGACTGGCCTCCAGCCAGACTTCGTGCTGTTGAGCAAAAGCTCCTAAGTGCAGCAGTTCAGCTACTTGTCAGTCCAACTCACTGTTCATTTACCTAGTCCATACTTCGTTAGCTTGTCAGTGAGAATATTATGGGAGACGGTGTCAAAAGCCTTACTAAAGTCAAGATAAACACCATCCACCATTCTCTCCTCATCCACCAAACCAGTCATCTTATCATAGAAGGCTATCAGGTTGGTCAGTCTTGATTTCCCATTCATAAATCCATGCTGACTTATTGCTTTTATGTGTTTGGAAAAGGTTTCCAGGATTATTTGCTGCATCATGTTTCCAGGGATCAATGTGAGGCTATCTGGTCTGTAGCTCCCCGGATCCTTCTTCTTGCCCTTGCACAAACTCTCCTTTCCCTCCCACTCTCTCCCTGATCCAAAGTAGCAATTTCAACCTTACCACTGTCAAACGCCAGGTAGCTGCACCCTCCCAGAACTCGTGGGACTTGAGTGGCAAGCACAACATGTGATACTCCTGTGCCTGTTGATTTCCTTCTCTCGTCTATGATACAGTACCTAGAATCAGGACAGAGAGGCTAAAAAGTCCATTCTCCCTGTCAGTTGGGCAGAGAATCTCCCAAAGTCACCCACTGCCTTTCCAGGTCTCAGGCAGTGCTTTTGGAAATATCAACAGCTCGAGCTGTGGCTGCTCTGCAGTGGTAGAAAGGGAAGAGAGAAGGTCAGCTCAGCCCAGCCCCACTCTGGGAAAGCCAAGAGCCAAGACAGTGTTGGCTACTTCAGGACTCACACCCATATACCTCCCCTACACCTTCTCCAAGCAATGACTTAGTCACATGACTCAGCAAGCTCTTTCATGACAAATTTCCCTCCCTGCTGAACACTGAATCTTTATTTTAATCTGAATTTTTTTTGTTGTACGTATGGGTCTCTGCCCAATCATATGTTCTTTCTGTCAGTCATGGGAATAATGTTAGCAATATCTGCCATAAACATACAGACAAATTAGACAACAAAAGCCACAACACAGACCAATCCAGGGGATTGCAGGGAGACAGGCTAAAACCCAGCATAGCATAGGACCAGAAAAGTTCAAGTCCCTCTCTAGAAAAGCACAAATCCACCCAGAACAAAACATTTCAGGAGACAACATGCATATTAGCTGAGATGGTGAAGAAAGGATATGAACAGGAAATATAGGAGAGTGAGAAAGGTGGTAAAAGGGATCATATTGGTATGTGTCTGGCTGGGGGAGTATGTCACTAATGTACTCAAGGGCTTGAGAGCAACCTCATATAAGACTACTGTCAGTGAAGGCTCTGTGTCCTACCAACCAGTCCTGAGAGGCGTCTTGGATCCCTAGGATGTCTCAAATGGCATCAGATGTCAGTTTAAGTCTTTTGGTTTGACGATTAAAGGGAAAAAAGTCATCTGGTGTTAGGCGCTGTTTGGAGTAGTTTGTGCTGTGTGAATCAACCACGCTGGAGAAAGGTGGTTTTGATGTGGGAAGGATGTGTAAAGCATGCTCCCAGAATGAAGAAGATGCTCTTTTAGACAAACAAAAGCTGAGATGCTAGGGTTGTTTCATCTTAACAAACACAGGCTTGGAAATTTAAGCTACAGAACATAGGCATGAGCGCACACACACAGATACACACATAAAGATATATGAGAACATCTGCAGTGACTCCACTGAACAGGTCACTAAAACCAACTCTATATCCCATGGCTATTTGGCCACTGCATCTTCCCTTACCATTGCACTTGACTAAAGAAATACAGAAGGAAAGAAGAAAGAAGAAAGAATGTTTACTTAGCACAAGCTAGAAGCCTTTTGCTGCTCTGTGGCTCATCAAAATGAAACTGGATGAGGAGCAATTTCTCTTCTGATGATTGTGCAAAAAAATTCCTGCAGACAATGAAATGGTCTGTTACTGCTCTATTCACAAAACCACCTCTGTTCTCTACCCTCCCTGCTCCCCCTTGGCCCCTTTCCCCAAACCCTCAATCTATAAAATTAACAAACAAAGGTAAGAAGGAAATCTCTCTTCACCTGAGTTCCTGGCGGAAAGCATATTCAGTGTCAAACTGGCTTAGGAAGAGGCAGTGGATTTTATTTTGAAGTTTAAGTGTCTTCCTTATCTCTTCTAAATCTCTCTCATTTAGAAGTCTTGCATGTGTAGAAACCTGCAGTGAAAGGGAAATAATTCCAAGGAAATATTGTGTAGTTATATTACCATCCCTCATGGGTGGGAAAATTGAAGTCATCTCCTTATGGACCTTTTCAAGTGCTTCCTAAAGGCAATACTCAGAAATGTTCCCTGCTTACAGGGTGGGAGCATTGTTAACAACCAGAAAAACCCTGATTCCTCATGCTAGAAGAGGCCTAGACTTGAACTTCATCCTTAGGAATGACTCAGATGCTGTGAGGCAAAGGAATCCTGCTGGGAGATGCACACGAGCACTTTGAACCTTGAGGGCTGGAAGAGCCTTTCCATGCAATGTTATGGGCCTAGCACAATGGTCCCCATATGTGACTTTACTGGGCTGACTCTCTCCCAAGGTTGTGGGATTCCAGCACTGTAGAACCTGTCTGGGGATTCAGCTGCTACCCTTTTAGGTGCCTTTATGCAACACAAGGCTCCTGAGTTCCTGTGATGGCCACTAGAGAAGTGATCAGGATGCTTTCTTTGGAATGGACAACAACGCCTGAAAATAGATGTCGGGGGGCAGTGGGCATGATCCAGGACCTGCGGAATTGCCAGAACCACCTAAAGTCCTGCTGGAGGCTTGGTGGGATCCTCACAGCATCACCAGTGGTGCTTGTCACTTGTCTGCAGGCAATGAATAATGCCCTGTGTATCTTGGCCTTGAACCTCCAGAGCCTTCAGAGTTAGAATATGGCACCCACTGCCTGTCTGTTAGCAGATTCACCACATCTGGGTCAAGAGGAGAAGCAGAGCCCACCCTGACTGCAGAGGACCACAAGGCAGAGGACAGGCACATGTGTGATACAACTGATGGGGCAGAAGCCAAAGAGGAGAGGTAGAAGCCCATCACTGTTCAACAGTGGAACTTATCCAGTGGCTTAATGAAGGTTGTGTAGCAACTTCCTTCATCTGGGAAGTAAAGACCACTCTCACTGCTTTACAGCGAAGCAAACATACCTGCAGGCAGAGCCCAGTGGTCCTCTCCTTCCTTGGCTGCCGGTTAACTGTTTCTCCCAAAACACTCACAAGGCTGTTGTGTTTCTGCTTGTGGAAGTACAAGTCTTGGATCGCCTCAGCATCATCCAGAAGGGAGTATTTAAGGCGCAGGATGGAGTCAGGGGTTGCACACTGAACAAGTTTCCTTTTGGCAATAGAGAGCACTGGTTCCTCATAAGGCTTAAGGTCTCCCCAGGACCTGCTCTGAGTGCTCTCCAAAGCAACAGCTGCAGATGTGTCATTGCTGAAACCAATGAATACATCCTGTTCCTTGGGGCTGAGCTTGGTGGACCAAACATTGGAGAACTTGCTGCTGTCAATGGAGATAAACAGCCTGGCCCAGGTATGCAGGTCCTGCTTCAGCTGTTGCTGCTGCCAGTTCAGAACAGTGTTCATGTCCAAGCAGTGCTTCTCCAGCCGGTTTAGCAGCGGCGTGGGGAACTGGGTGTAGACTATGTTCTTTTCCTCTATCACAATGAGTCTGAACTCGTCCTTCACACGGCTTTTCACTCTGTGAGTGCCAAGACCCAGGTCCACATAGTAATTTCCCCCCAGGCTAACAAAGCACTGGTTAAGTGCATCGTAAAGGCTCTCATAAAGGTTGTGTACATTTAAAATAACAACAGGCCTGCCTGTCTCCATGCAGATCTTCACTCTGCTGACGGACCGGCATACCTGGGAATAATCTTGGTCTTGCGGAAAACCAGAGCCAAATATGATTTCACAGTTCTCGGCATCTATAAGCTGTGTCATCTGGATGATGTGGAAAGCCGCGTGGTTTGTTGTCAGCAGCAGCAGGTATCGAGACGTGAGTCCTACCTGCTGTTTGCCCATATTTTCCTTCAACAAACGAAGTGTGTGGCTGGGTTCCAAGTCAGGGGGAAGATACACCTCACTGATGCAGTTTCGGAAGAGCTCAACAGGATTGATATCACTGGAGCCTCCAAAGTTTCTCTGAATAGCTTTTATAATCATCTCCTCTTGAGAGACACACTTCTTGTCCTGGGTATAGGACAGTATCATTTTGATCAAGCTGTAGAAATCACGGAGCCCAAAGAACTCATTTTTTTGTGTTTTTAGCACCTTGCAGTAGAATTCTGCCAGCAAAGGGAACAAATATTCAATTCTTTTAAGGTGAGGCTGTGCAGCACAGATGCCCTTTGCAGTTTTAACTAGCTCTTCTTTGCTAGGATCTGTTCGAAATACAAGAAGACCCCTGTTCATTTTGGCAGGGTCTAGGGCCCAGTTTGAAATGCCCACAAAGCCAACTTTTTTGTAAGGTTCTGGGTTTTCATCATCAACACATCCATCTTCAAGAAGAGGGTGCAGTGTCTTCAGTGGCATCTCTGGTGAGTCTTCCGCGAGGCCGATCTCATCCAGGAGAACCACAGATGCAAACTCATCTAGATTCTTCTCCTTCTGGAACTGTGCACATTGTCGGAAAGTGGAGATGATTCCTTCTGGCTTTGAATGGGGACTGCACTGAAAAGATACCAGCTGGATCTCCTTGCATCTTTTGAACAACTGGCTTTTGGACCGCCTTCCCTCCATGGCATCCACAGCAATGGTTTTAGACAGGGATTTTGAGCTTCCTGGCTTCCCAACCAGAAAGAGTGGAACTCGTAGGTCCATGCATACAACTATCATGAAGATGTTTTCCCTCAGAGCATCGTTGCGGGCTGTTGCCTCGGGAACAGAGAGGTTATCGAGAAACACCTCTTGGCAAAGCTCAATCTCTTGCTGCAGCAGGGATGCAGGCACAGAAAAGCATTTTGCGACCTCCTCCAGGTAATCTTTGCGGCTCTCCAGAGATACATAATAGCAAGCTCCCACTGAAAGGACCAAGGCCCTTTGTGCATCATTTAAGATTGGCTCCTGCTCCTTCTTGTACTTCTTCTTATCAATCTGAGGAAATAGCAGGTCTCTTAATTTATAAAACCAGAGCGTAATGCTTATGCAGCGCTCTATATCCCGAAGACTGGCAACTCTGCATTCATCTTTCTTATTCCTGAGAAACTTCTGGGAAGTTGAAATGACACTGGTAAAGATGTCCAAATTTCCAATGGCGATCTTGTTCTTCATGGTGGACTTTACAATCTCTCTGATGTACAGGCTCTGTGTCTTTTCATTCAGCTCTCCAAAATCCCAGACAAGAGGCAATAAGCTAGGTGGAAGGGGCTTGACCCGATACACCAGCTGCCGCAAAGGAATGTAGCCCAGTTTCTCCAGTGTGTCTTCACTCTGGACTCGGTACCCCAAGCCTGCTTTTTCAAGTTTCTCTACAGTTTCCTTGGTGTGCCTTTTGTAAGGGTTGCAAGCAGTTACTACTTTTAAACGGTCAGTGAGAATCTTCTCTCCATTTACACTGCGATCACACAGCACCTCTTTGATTGCAAAGATAGCTTCTGATGTGTTGGCTTCATCAAAAAAGAGTACAGTGTCCACATTGTGCCTTTCTTCATTGATGCGTGCCAGCTCAATTGCCTGCCTAACTTTCTTGTGGATGGTCTGGGAAGTAGTGCCACCATGGACGCGTACCACCACCATGTTCTGAATGTCCCTGCCTGCCCTTTGCAGGCTGCACATGAACTGCACAAGCTTTGTCTTCCCACAACCTGTTTCGCCCATTATGATTACAGGGATCCCACACTGGAACCGCAGGTGAATGGCAAGCATCTTCATGGTGTTGTCCAGTGTCAGCTGATACGATTCATCTGGATCTTGGGTGTAGCTCACACCAAAAACTCTGCAGAGGGCCTCCAGCTGCATTGTTCTGGGCAAGTCTTCAAACTTCTTATTGAAAGGAACATGCTGGGCTTTCAAGGTGTGGTACAATTTACCTTTGATAACATTCCTTTCCAAAACAGCTTGAGAATGGGCATCAATAGCATCCAAGTTATTGTTGATGTGGAAACCCAAGAATTCCATGGAGTCATTGTCTGCATGGAAGACTATATAGGGGTGGGACTCTTGTTCCCATTTTCGTCTTAGCTGGTACTGTCTCATAATGCTGTTTTCCTCATGATCATTTTCTGCACTTGCCACACTTTCATCAGAGATGTCAAGAGAGGGCACGGCAAAGTCCTTGGACATGGTGATCATGAACTTTACCACAAATGTTTTAAACCCCTGGAAATCCTCTCCAACTGCTGGGCTACAGAAAACTGATTTCTCACACTTGCTTAGCTGGAAGTTTAGGAAATGAGCAAAGTTGCTCAGCTCCATCCAGGAAGGGTTGTGTCTCCCACAGAACTCCAGTAAGAGCTTCAGGCACTCTTTCTCTGTCCCCTCAGTCTTCTCAGGGATGAAAAGGAAGTGGTCAAGGTCTTGCTCCCTCTTATATCTGCTAAGGTACTGGTAAGACCTCTGGAAAGCTTCACTCTTTAACTTAGCTTGGTCAAACTGCTCCTCTTTCATTTCAGAAAGGTGACCACAGATGGGGTGTTCCAGCAAGTCAAGTACTCGCATTGGTGATACACATTTCACTGCAGGAAAAAGATCCAGGAACTTTTCTTCAGTTTCACTGGACATCTAAAAGAAATTCAATAAGGAGTGCACAGATTACAATGAGGACAGTTGCCCAACTTTCTGCATTTGCCTACAGTTCAAGAGCTTTTTTTTCTGCACGCAAATAGGTCAGGAAACTGGGTAAATCACATGTAGATCAAATTTTTTCAAGCCTGCATGCATACTCCTAGATGGATACGTACTGATGTGCCCATAACCTGTAAGCTCCTGATGCTGAGTGGATGTCCAATGAAAAGCTAGAATAGAGCAAGCGTGATTATTTCCAGCCACCAAATGATCTGCCAAACAGACAGGTTTCAGCACAGGGTACTCTCCATCTTCATCTGTTTTCTCTAGTTTGTAAGCCACAATGTCTTTCCCTTCCAAATACTTGGCCAGCCTCACCTTGCACCTGTGTCAACCTGTCAAAGGGGGCACACACAGCCCTCTTTGGCAAGGACCCTCACAGGTTTATGACCCATACCATGAAGAATTACCCCCTTCTCATTTGTTCTAAGATAATCTTGTTAACACTATTTAATGCTCCTGGTTCTTGTGCTGGAAGAGAGGGTGGATGCTTGCTCCCTATTCATCCTCTCCAGGCCATTCAGGATGTTCTTACTCTCCATCGTATCCCTAATTTCCTCTTTTAGAATGTCCTCCCTCATTTCTCATACAGGAGGCTTCTATTATTTTTTGAATATGTGGGACGTCTACATTACACAAGGAATGAACTGAAAAAAGTCCCAAGGCCCACACAGTGCCTTACATTTCCTTTCCAGAGTAGACACATGCTGAGACTGCTTGTTTCTATGTAGATGAGCCATAACTCCACTGGAGAGACAGATCTTAAATTATGCATAGATTTCAAAGAGACTTTGGATTTTAGCAGATTTACTGCAGATGAAGACCTGGTTATGTTAACACCCTCCCTTACTATTCCTCTGACCTGTACACCATCCCCAAAGCAATACCTCTTGTTTCCTTGTTCTACTAACACCTTTCCCTTTTGCCAGGTACTCAATCAAGTAAAGATGAGAGGATTTGCACTTCCAGACCAAGCCGCTGGGACTCTGGATGTGTCTTAGGATGCATAGCTCAATCAGCAGCCGATAGAGACCTGTTGACACCTGACAGGGAAGAAACATTTGAAAATTGGTGAAAGATATGTCTATCAAAACATACTTACTCCACTACCCATGGCAGGTAGTAGTACCTGCAGCCAGGCTACAGCTTTGCTCCCATTCTTGTGCAGGATTGCTATTCTAGCACACACTGAGGCAGCTGCAATTGTTAATATGATCGGATGCTTGGTACTCTGCAGCCTTCCGAGGTAGGACTAGGTCATCTGGATTCACTCTCTGCTCTAAGCCCACTACCTTTTGTTTAAATAAAGCCTTGGAACTAGATGATCTTTAAGGTCCCTTTCAATCTAAACCATTCTATGATTCTGTGATTCCAGAGAGGTACCAGGCTGGATGTGAGCTGGAAAATCCATTCCTTTTTCTCCCTGTGTATGGGGGCTTCTATGTCTGATCACTTGGTTTGAATTCAGCCATCCTCCAGTGCCCTACATTCTGACTGATAGCACTGTAGGAGGAAAGATTGCTTTTATGAAACGGGACCCATTTCACACAGCTTCCACACCTGTGGGCATGGAACAATGCAAATGCAGGTACCTGAGTTTCCAAACTGTACCCAGAACTCTTGTTGTTCACTTTAACTTTTAAGCACCTGCTGCTACTACTGTATATGAGAATAAGTCAGCACAAGAGTCTGTGCAAATACCCTCCTCTAAAAAAGCCTGTGAGGTCTGGGGCACTCCATGTTCAACCACCAAGACAAAGACTCTCACCGCTGGTGACACATCAATGTGGAAGACGGTGGGCTGAGTTTCAGTTGGGAATTCCTCAACAGAGAGTAGCTCCTCCAGAAGGAACTGGAAGTCAATCTCTGACTCCATCAGCCTAATGGTTTTGTGAACCACTGGTAAATCACCCAGCTGGGCACGGATCTTTTGGAGGGTGTTGTCCACAAAGAGAGACTTCCCTAAGGAACAGAAGAGACAGCCAAGATTCACCCTCAGAGTCAGTCTGCCCTTTCACATGCATGGGACAGTTTTTCTCTAGACATCTGAACTCCCTCCAAACCAAGTGGCCACCTCTCAACAGCCTCTTTAGAACAATACCTGGGACCAGGTCTCAGTCACATGAGGGTCATCCTCTAAAACTGTGCTCACAATGATAGCAGTATGGCCCATCGCAAGAAAGGACTCATCCCCCCACTCCAGCCCCGCTGAGGTTACCAATACAGACATAGCCAGAAGCCCTGGATCCTGACCAACTTGCCTCAGATGTGCCCTACAAAATGTCAGAAAACCTTACTGTCTGAAGAGACATGTCTTGAAATGTTCCAGAAATGGTAGGAAGCATGAGACATCCCACTGAGGCTTGCAAAGGGCCTACAGAACACTTATTCCAGTCTGGAATGGCAGGTGGAGGCCAGTTGGGCTAGCCTATGGTCTTTCAGAGGACATCTGGGCTTATTTAGGCTCCTCTCACTCTTTCCCAGAGTCCTACACCATTATTTATTTCCCTTTAGATTGGACAACTGTAGCTCCCTTGAAGCTCATGTTTTCTAGACTGCATTGTCATTGTCCTTTGGACTCTTTCCAGGTGGCCTAAAATCCCTCTTGAAATTCACTACCCAAAACTAAAACATGAGGAGAGCGGAGGGCTCTCTGTTGCATGCCACTTTCCTCTCAAGGTCTCCTGGTTTGAGACATGACTCACAGTAGGACTACTAACACCTACCCATTCCTGCTCGGTTTGAAAATATGAACTTCACGTTCTGCTGATAGGGCTCTTCGAAGGCCTGAGCAACAGGGGCTGTCCCACAAGGCACTTTGAGATGTGTGCTCAGGTATGCTTGGATTTCCGTCTTAGAGTAGCATGGGATAGTAACTCTGTAGGTGTCGAAGGCTGTGATAACATAAGAATTGTGAGCTTTGGCATTGCAAAAGATAATGAACCTGTAGTCAGGGACTGTAGAAGATTGCAGCAAGCGGAAGAAGTGGGACTCCAGTTGTTTGGAAACTTTGTACACTAGTTTCTCAGCACCCAGCAAGCAGTAGATTTTCTGGTTTTGAGAATCAGATGAAAGAGCTCTCCTAACAATCAGCTCCACTTCTTCCTCCTCTGTGTCAGGTGTGCACACCAGGACCTCATCATACGTTGGGAGAGGTTCTGTCTTTGTGTGTCTGTAAACGGAGAGCATGTAGAGTAACATTTCCTCTTCTTTACACATGATGAGAGAAGGTTTCCTGGCTTCAAGGCCTACTGGTAAACTTCTCTTGATACACGTAGTTTCAAGAGCTGCTAAATGCTTCAGTGTTTCACCGAAGACATCCAGGCTGATGTATTTGTCTGACACAAGGCCAGTGAATTTCTTACAGTAAGCGTCCCAGAGCAGATTCACTTTGTCACAGATGGATGGCAAACTCTCAAAGGAGGTGGCCAGTTCATCTTCTGCAAGGGTGCTAAAAGTTGCCTGGTCAACATCTCTGTTCTTGTTTTCAAACTTCCTTGACCGCTGCAGAAAGGCTTCTCGCTGCTCATCATATAATTTGCTCAGATTTTCAACCTCTTCCTTGTTATCACCTCGTTCAAAGGCAAAATTCATCAGCTTCTGCTCTGTAATATCAGAGTTTGGAAGGCAGCTCTGCAGGGCTGCCTTTGCCACTGACGTATCGTAGCCAGATTCAGCTAGACTTTTGATGAGCTGGGGAAAACGAATGACATAGTCATGCCAGGTAACAGACCGCTTGTCTCCTGCTGATGTGTTGACAGAGTCGAGTGGAGTCATGAGGGCTTGCTCCAGGGCTTTTATAATATCTTCTGCTTTAATGTCATGCTTTATGACAGAAAGCATATTAAGAATCTGTGGCTCTATTACACTGTTGTGGGCTTTGGCCAGTTGGCTACATAAATAGAAGAGCTGGTGTGCAGTGAATAGGTTGAGATGGTAGTAGGTGTCCCTTTGAGTCTCCAGATATTTCTTCCACTCTATCAGGCAGTGCTCCATTGCTTTGAAAAGGCCGTCCAGCTCCTCCAGGACAGGTCTGGTGCTCTGAACAAGGATGCCAGCAATTCCAAATTCTGTGTAAACTTTTACTCTGCGTTGAGGATTGCAGTAGATGTCAGCCTTCCAGTCTATGAAGAGGATATTGCCAACACTGAGAAGCTGCAGGTACAACTTTCCAACCATTTGAACTTTTTCCAAGATCTGTAACATGCCACAGACAAAATAGAGAAATGGATTATTGTGTGTTTTCAACCACTACCGAATACTTCTTACATTACATTTTCTTCCAAAGATCTATTAAAAACTGTTAAACAAAAAGAAAAAATGGATTTGGCTCAATTTTTATCTACAGCTTCTTCTCAAGATACATTTCTTGGCCAAGGACATGATCTAGAAGGGCATGTTTTCCTGGAAGACTTCTACTACTCTTCAAAAATACCAGTTCCATGGTAACTAGCACATGTCTACTGGGGGAAGGAAGTCCACAGATGAAGCACAGCTCCATTGTCTCACCCCTAAAGATTATGATGAACCATATCCCAATCTCAGAATCACCACCTTTGAGATATTTGTCCCTTGTGAGGTTTCTTCATCTCTGACTGAAGCACTGCACTGCCTATGGTTGATCAGACAGCAAGCAGTTGAGGTGGTTCCTCAGGTATGTAAGAGAACACCTCACTTCAAACTTCTGAATAAACAGCTTGTATAGGAAATAAGGAAAAGGCGGTTTTGGTATGTGAAGCATCACCACAGCAGGAGCTTAGGTGACTTGCTTGGGTGGAGATATCCACATAATTAACATGCAGGTGAGGCCAAGACCTCAGAGAGTTGGACTTCTACACACTCCACCATCACCTTGCAAGGGAATGGCTGTATTTATAATTTGCCTTACATGTGAGATCTGGGAGTCTGCTACCTCTGTTCATGAAGAGTCAGAGCTGAAGGTCAAGGATGAGTCTCCATGAAAGAATTCTAGCAGAAAACCCCAAGCCTTATGGACACAGTTTTCCAAGCACATATTGGTGTTGCACTGTGGCTTACCTCCAGAAAGCGGTTTGCCTCCTCTCTGCCTTGCTCAGCTTTGGTGGTGATCAACATAAGCTTGTTCTGGAGCTCTGTGAGCTGAGCCAGGTTGTATTCTTTAGCGTCCTGATCTGTCTGAGATGCTTCCTCTGTGGTGTCCTTCAGCAGTAGCACTGAAACACAGTCCTCAAGGGCAGCCTGGAAAGCACATAAGAGGATCAGCCCCACTTTACCTCTTCTCTGTGTAATTCTCTATGCTTGTGCAACAGGCCTTCAAGAATAGCAGTAGTACATCTCTGCGTATCACAGCCAAACATCAAGTTTTCCCATGTCTTAGATGTGGATCATTCCTTCCCTCTTCAGTTGTGCAGGGCTCACTCTTTCAGAGTATGCTGCAAGCACCACTCTCCTTGAATAATGGAGTGGCAGTTCTCATTTTACATCTTTCCCTTTCCTTTTTTTTACTTTCTCAGTGATCAGGTGACTTCTTTTTGATATTAAAATTTTGCTTCCTCTCCTCCCTGGGGACAAAAAAAGCCTGTTTTGCCTTGAAAATGACTAAGGGTCAATGGAAAATGTGACATGAGGTTGTGCTTCTTTCAAACCTGACTAGAGAGCTACCAGCCAGCTGACATACTCCTTGGAAATGGATTTCAAGCATGTTAATTTCTTTTGGCAGAAACAACCTCCCCAGAAAGCACTCTTCAAAATATGGAGAACCATTACCTTGAATTTTTGAGGTGCTGATATGATAAAAATCCCTCTGCTGTTGATGTCTCTGGCTTGAGAGATTGAGGAACGCTCTATGGAGCCATGAGAGTCATGAACGATCTGTATCCACGCTCTGTTACCACAAGAATCTTTCTGTTAAAGAAAAAACCCAACACAACAGAATGAAACCTAATAACAAATTGGCAGCTCTGTAAGGATGATTTTGGTAAGAATGGTGTTTCTTGTGCCTGCTGCGCCTGAAGTGACAAAGCACAGCTGTTGCACCTAGAGCTGCATCTATCTTACTAGCTTTCTGAATGTCAAAGCCAGTGAATAAATATTTTGTGAAGCTGCCAAATTGTCTTTGGCAATTTGGAGGAAGGGTGCCAGTGAAATGGTACCCTGAGTAGGATGTTATAGTTTCTGTGGAGAGGATTATGCAGGACAATGCTAGATGAGACTTTACTAAAACACTGAGTATTGGATTCACTTTCTTCTGCATGTGACACCTAATGGGTCTCCTCCATTTGCCCTCACATAGGCATGTGAGGTCTTTTGAGGTGTTCCAACTGGACTTCAGTCCCAGAGAGCATGTATTTCTTATAGGTCTTACGTCATATCCACTACGCCCACTTGGATGTCTTGACTTCCCTGTGGCATGGCACCAGACTTTGACAATTCGTTCTTCTAGCACAAGTCCAATTAATTTTGGAACCTGGGAATTGTAGACTCACCAACTTCTTGGGCAGATTCTTGTCTTTTGCAGTGGCTTCACTGATGAATGACAGGGCTGCAGAGAACTCTTCAAATCCAGATGTGGGTCTCAGGTCAAATATAATGGGTGCTGAAGCAGCCATGGCATCACGGAAGAACCGCACTTTGTCAATATCTCTGTCATTTTCACCTGCAGAAATTGATGCCAGCTCCACAAATACAGGGATTTCTGTTTTGTCTGGAAAAAAAGAGAACAAATAAAAAATTCAAAATTGAAACACATAGTTGAGGAGTTTCGTACTTGACTCATAGTTGAGGGGTTCACATAGTTGATTCATACAATGCCTCTGGCTGTTGTGACAAGTAGGGACTAAGTGATCCCTTTCTATTGCCACTCTTATCTGATGACTATTACGTCCCAGTACAACTCACCTTTTATTATGGTTTTGATCCAGGAGACAAAGCCTTCCCTTGTGCATTCAAGAAGTTCCCTCAAAAAGTCCAGCACCTCTTCTGGAAGGTTGCTCAAAATATTTTTCACCTTCATTAAGTCCTGGGTCATATAATCAAGGCTCTGATTTCTAAATTCTGTCTCTTCCTGCAAAAAAAACCCCAAGACATACTGGTGTGTGCCCCTGGGTAAGAGAAGAGGGAAGATAAGCTCTGCCTCCACCCCACACATCCAAGTTTCATCAGCCACTGAAGGTCTTCTCTGAAGGGACAGCCCAGAGACCTCTATTCCTCTCATCCAATCTATTTCATAGGCCCAGTTTGGTTATTTCAGTACAAGTCCCTGCAGCAGAGGCACAGAGTCATAATATAAAACTTGTCTGACATCTGCATTGAAGTCCTGATCACCAAAAGGACCTTTCCACAAAATTTAGAAGGTCTGCTTCAATTTTAAATTTCTGGGGCAACCTGTTCAAAACATGGAAAGCTATCCAAACTACAAAAATTTACAGAACACCCAGCTGTTTCTTGGGAGCTACCCATGCAGTGCCCCATCATTGCTACTGGAATAGAAAGGTTATGATAATATAACACTTTAGCTTTTACAGGATTGGAGCAACCAGGCTTGGAAAGCTGCAAAAAAGAACATGTGGAAACCAAATGAAGAATTACTGGTGCTGATAGAAAATATTAGGTTGTGTTCTGTTATTTAAGTTCTGGAGTTTTTAACTCCTGGTTCTGCCAGAAACTTTCCATGGAGGTTGGGGAAGATAATACTTCCCTGTCTATTCCAAATCACTTGATGCAGAATTTGGTTGCTGACACACACAGATGTCTGCATCTGTCGGTCTCACCCAGTTGCCTCAGATGCCCTTGGGCATCTTTAATGGCACCGGGAGCTCATTTGCAGACAACCAAGAGTCTGATTAAGGGCGAGCTGAATCACGTTCCTGACTTATAAAGGTGCCAGGCTAAAAGAGAGACTGTTACAACAGTGAAATTTATATTCCAGAAGAAAAATTCCATCCGTTGTGTCCAGTTTGATTTAGTTAAAAGTTAAGACACACAAAAGCAGAGGTTCCCCATTCACACTTGCCAATACAGAAGCCACAAGAGCACTCAGTATAACCCAGATATCCATGTGTGTCCTACATACATATTTTGTTAAATTGTTGAGCATCTGAAAATTTCCATTGAGCTCAAGTGTCTTCCGCAGTTCATCAATCATCTTGGCAGTGTCCACCACTGTAGACAGGGTCAGGTAGTTTTTAATCTTCTCCACTGCAGCATCTATCCAGGCAGATTTTCCACTCCCTTTCCCTTCGCTCATCTCCATAATTTTAAACTCCTTTGTGAGTTGACTTTCATTTGCTAACTGCTTCTCAAAATGGCTCTCCACAGTCCCAAGGGTGATGGAAAAGTCTTTGAGGGCCAGATAGGTACTCTGAAAGTCAGAAATGGCTGGCTTATAAATGTTTTCTTGCACTTCTTCTATCGAGAGAATTTTGTCTTTAGGGATTGTGGCCTTGATTTGCTCTGCTTTTTGCTTCCATAGTCTCTGAAAATAATTGCTTTCTTCTAAGATATGAATTTTTTTCATCATGTCACTGTATTTAGCAAGGTGGTGCAATTGAGGAATTTTCTTCTCGCCATTCACAGAAAATGTGCTTACAGATGTCTGATCCTTAAAACTTCCTCTTTTTCTGATGCTTTTTTTCACAGCACTTCTATCCACTAAACAAGGTGGAAACAAAAAAATTAGTGCATTTCTTCAGCTAGAAAGACACCCTCTAAGCATGGAAATATTCTGAACCTATCTGCAACACCCAAGAGGGGTGTGGGGGTGTGGGGGTGTGTGTGTTTGTCTGTGACAAAGTTCTTGGGGAAAAACTGAATCCAAGATCAACACAAAAACAAATGGTGGGCAAAATCAGTTGCTCCATGATGAGGAAGGGAGCCTTCAAACCATGGTCATAAAATGGTGGTAGTGTCTGTACTGTTAGAAAACAACTTGGCCCTGAAATAGAGGTTGAGGAGACTTACCCCACCATTTGGCTGACCCCAACTGGAGAACCACTTCTATTGATTCTTGCACCCAATCCCAGAACTTCAACACTGGAACGTGTATGTTGCACTGTCCAGCAGGAAGAGCTCACTGAGTGAGTCTTTCCAATCAATATACATTTCTGCTCCCTTTTGCTATCTCTGTCCTTCTTTTCTAGGTCCCAGATCTTGTCTGAAATTGTTTGTCCTGCCTGAAATGCACTTTCCCCCTACAAACATTTGTCAAAGTAGGTAATCCAACCTTATACGTCTCTTAGAAAAATGAAAAATCTGGCACTGTTTAATCTTCCCCCTGAAACAGATTTTTCCACTCCTTCCATATATAATCCCCTACCAGACTTTCCCCATTCCTTTTTTCCTTAAAGAGCTCCCTGCTTACTCTCTCCTCCTAGCTACTGCTTGGCACTAGACAGTCGTGCAGCACCATTTCCTGGAGGATTTGCTACCAGCTCATTATTTTTAGAGACAGCTACCCATTCAAGAACTACATAGGCAATCTCATCCTCTCAAACAGAATGGGATGATACCTCTTATCACATCCTCTATGCTGCTGCATAGATGCAGAAATGAGCATCTCTGTTGCTTCTGCTCTTCTAATTGCTCATATTCCTTCCTTCTGACTTCCAGCACTGTTTCTATGCAGCTGGAGGCAGAGGAATCTGGGGAAAGAAACAAACAAAAAATGCCATGTCCAGACCTCAGATATAAAGGATTTTTGAGAAACTCACTTGGAAAGAAAGAAGAGCTACTGGAGACATAACCACTGCCATTAAAAACTTGTGCTTGAATTTGCACAAAGGCTGTGTCACTTGATCTAAAAGCAGCAGTATCAACCCAGAGCTGTTCTGATTTGATCACTGCCAAAGTAAAAAACACTCTGAGGCACATAGATGAAGTTTATTATTGCAGAAGAATTTGAAAGACATTTTTCCATGTTTTTGTAAAGTATAGGTGGATTTTTAAACTGGCCTATGACCTTGAAGTTTATTCTGTAACCAGCATAAATAGCAACAGGAAAACAAAACCTAAACACACTAAACTAAGCTGAGTGGTGTGGTTGACATGCCTGAGGGATGGGATGCCATACAGAGGGACCTGGACGAGCTCGAGAAGTGGGCCTTGTTGAAGCTCATGAGGTTCAACAAGGCCAAGTGTAGAGTCCTGCACCTGGGTCAGGGCAACCCCCAGTATCAATACAGGCTGGGGGATGAAGGGATTGAGAGCAGCTCTGCCGAGAAGGACTTGGGGGTACTGGTAGATGAAAAGCTGGACATGAGCCAGCAATGTGTGCTCGCAACCCGGAAGGCCAACTGTATCCTGGGCTGCATCAAAAGAAATGTGGCCATCAAGTTGAGGGAGGTGATTCAGCCCCTCTGCCCAACTCTGGTGAGATTTCACTTGGAGTACTGCCTCCAGCTCTGGGGTCCCCAGCACAAGAACTGTTGGAACTGTTGGAGCATGTCCAGAGGAGGACCACAAAAATGATCGGAGGGATGGAACACCTCTGCTATGAGGACAGGCTGAGAGAGTTGGGGTTGTTCAGCCTGGAGAAGAGAAGGCTCCAGGGAGACCTTACAGCCGTCTTTCAGTACTGAAAGGGGGGGCTTATAAGAAAGATGAAGACAGACATTTTAACAGAGCCTGTTGCAACAGGAGAAGGGGTTATGGTTTTAAAGTAAAAGAAGCTACATTTAGACTAGATATAAGGAAGAATTTTTTTTACAATGAGCATGGTGAAACACTGGCATAGGTTGCCCAGATTGGTTGTAGATGCCTCATCCCTGGAAACATTCATGGTCATGTTGGACTGGGCTCTGAGCAACCTGATCTAGTTGAAGATGTCCCTGCTCATTGCAGAAGGGTTGGAGTAGATGACCATTAAAGGCCCTTCCAACCCAAACCATTCTATGATTCTAAAAACACAAATACAATTCTATAAATAAATCATAAGAATGCTGCAGTATTTTAATCGCTATCCATTGTACAGAAGAAGAGTGTTGTTTTCTGTCCTTCATAATGTTAACAGGGATTAAAAATATTGCCTGTATTCAACTTTTCTAATTTTTGCCTTTGCATTTGTTCTCTTGTAGAGAATTTTTGGTTTTCTTTGTATTTTAGATACCTTTCCAATAGATACAGATTTAATTCGCCCCATTGAATAGGAGAACACACCACATGGAACTACTGTTTTTTGAAATAAATTTGGAAACCGTGAACTTACCGCAGAAGCACAGTATATTCTGAAATAGCACTTGATGTTTCAAGATGATGGACAGTATATTGCAGGGGATGTCTCCTGAGAAAACTTGACATCTCAAAAAGCAGAAGAAATTGGAAAACTGGGAAAGCAGGTTTTTTGCTTTTTCATTGATCTTATTTTGAAGCTTGTGTTCTGATTTTTCTGTAAAATAGATGAAATCTAGTGATAGAGCAGTGTTTTCCAAAGCAGCAGTTTCCCCACTGGATTTATTTTTAACATACACCCTCAGGAAGAGTTAGCAGCTTCACAGCATCCTGCCTCCAAGCCATGAATAGCAAGGGAAACTATTACAGCCATCTTTGCGGACTGCACAGATTTGGTCATTTTCCAGTTAAGTGGCTAACATTAGCATATGGGAAAAATGTTGCTTTATTCCCAGTCAATGTAAAATAGCATTTTTCTCCTGTTTCAGGTACATGAAAAACAAAATTTGTATTTAGAGGACTCTGGCCTAGCTTTGGTTATAAACTTCCTTCATGCAGGAGACAAACCTCTGAGGTGCTTCAAAATAAGCATTTCTGTTATTTTTTTTTTCATTTTCAGAGAGTAATTTTTTTTAATATCCTTCATTTAAAAAATGAAACACTACCCATGAATGTGCAACAAAACACTATTTCAACTGGAAAAAGAAACTGAGATTCTTCTTAGTTTCTGAAATGAAACATAATTTTTCCACGATCTGTGAATATTTTGTCTCTTCCATTTTGTGCTGGTAACAAACTTGGCAGATCTTTAAACAGAGCTGGTGAAACCTCATATGCCTTTCTAGCAAAAAAAAGGACCTGATTGCAAACTTCACCCAGCTCCATGGCTGAAATTGTATTTGGTGTAGGATTTTAGTGATATATGCATTAGATGTTGCTTGGCTTTCAGAACCCATCAAAGCACACTTCCAAAACAAGAACTTAAAAAAAGCCACTCTGTGGGAAACTCACTGACAGTGCAGAGGAGATCAAAGATCACAGAAGACTCGAGCACATCTGTGAGAACTGGGCCCGTGCTGTCAACAAATCTGTCTACTTTTTCCAACGTGCTCATCTTGTCTAAGAATATTTTCTCAACAACAGCAGAAAGCACTTTCCCGACAGTTGACCTGTCTGTCTTGAGGACTTTGGAAACCATTTCTCCTAATGTGAGCTCCTGTAAGGACAAGAAATTTCTCCTTTTAGTTGAAAAAAGGCTTTGCAGAACCTGTACCTTTACAGAAATTTCCTCTCCCACTCCATTAGCCCACCAAAGGCCAAATAAGCACAGCTAGCAAAGTGGGTTAGATCAGTATGGCAGGAGGTAGAAACTCTCAGTTGTGCAAGAAGGGATGGTGACATTTAGGCAGAAAGTCTGTACCTTACTTTTCTCAAAGTATTTAATTCTTTGAATGACACAATCTGTAAAGCAGCTCTCCAGATTCGTATTCCAACACTTGTCCTTCCTCATGAATTCCAGGTAGAAGTCCAGAAGTTTTCCATCATCTACCTGCAGGAAGGAAATACTTAAGCTGCCATTGCTTTCTGGGGCCTTGCCAAATATCATTGGTTTCTCATGCTGGTGGAGGAGTTATGCCCCTTTACATCAGCAAGGATCTGGCTGCTTCAGCTCCAGATCCAAACACTGACTGGGACAAAACAGAGCATCCTAGGGTCAGGAGAAGTCTGAACGTCACCCCCCTGTTTGGAATTAAGTAACCATAACTTACTTTCTCCAGCCACCTTTCAACCATGCTGTATATCAGGCTTTGCCATTTCTGGGTCCATTCCACACAGATGATCTGAAATGAAAACAGCTCGTGCCACACCTGTGGCAGAAAAGCAAAGCTGGTCAACTGGGCCTCAAGGTATAGACAGACCTTCTAGGGTGGGTGGTTATCCCTTGTGTGGATTCTTGCTACTCACATTGATGTTTTCCAGGAAATGTTTATTTAACATGGGTGGCCTGGGCAAGGATTTTTCCAGCCACGCCTTGATGTAACCTGCAAACTCATCGAACCTTTCTGAGATAAACTGCTGAAATTCCTTGGGAAATAAAAAAAGGAGAGAATTGGCAAGGAGAGACAGATTTTCACTCTGGCTTTTGATCCTGAACTGCTGTGTACAGAGTGAAAACAAAGTTCTTCCCACAGCTATCAAGGCCCTCCAAGAAGAGAAAAGGCTGGCACACTGAGATGCTGCCAGCTTTCTTTGCAGCTCTCTGCCCATGCAAACCCTTCTCATGTGCCCCAGCACAAATTCCGACAAGGTTGGGATAAGTAACTGAGAAAGGTAGCCATATGCTCTGCTGTCACTCCTATAGTTCACCAGGTTTGAACAAAGCAAATCTGAACTCCTGGCCCTTCTCAGCTAAAAAGACATGGGTATATACTTTCACGAAATCTATGGATGTTGTTCTTACCTGATTCGCTTGCAACACATCCCATTTTGCGGCAAACATGTCAAGTATCCGTAACAGTGACGTTATCAAGCTAAATGGCACTGCATGCCAATGTCTTAAGGAAAATGAAAGCAATGCATATGTTGAAGTCAGACATAGCAAGGCATCCTCCTTAATCGTGGGCTTCATCAGCTGCTCCATACACCCTGGCAGGCACCTGTGGGTACAGAAAAGCACTGTACGCCTCTTGTGCTGATTCTAACAATAGCATTTAAAAAACAGTCCACACAACCTTGAGCTTAAGTGTCTTTCATTTGTTGGACAATGCTATGCAATCTCAGCCAATCAGAGCCACTTATGTGTCTGAATTTGGAGCTGAATCCCACAACATGAGATGGAGGTAGACTGCCTGACAGGACAGATTCCCCTATGGACCTCCTTCCAACATGATACTCCTCAGCCCCAGAGGGGTTTAAAGGATTTTGACATACAACTAACAAAAAAAAATTACTACAACCTCCCTTGTTCTGCTCAACCACAAGTCTAGCCATTCCTTCCCACCTCCTCCACAGAGCTCTCCCGCTATTTCTCGTCTCAAAAGGTTAGCACTTACAAGTCCTTGAACCAGAATTCCATCCTTTCAGCAATGCTTTTCAAAACTCCATTCAAATCCTTTTCCTGAATAGAGGGTAAAAACATACACTGAAAACAACTGTGAAAAGTCATCCATTCCTAGAGCTGAGGTGGTCTCCTATGAAAACTCTTGTGAAACCTTCAGAGAATTTTTTTCTACCAATTTTTGATTAAAAAAACCCCCAGTGCTTCCCGATGGAAAGGCAAATCTAGATCCTATTAAAACAATCACTTCAAATCCCAGCTGTCTCCAAGATCTTTGGAGTTCAGAGGATGGCGTGGGAGGGCTTAGCTCAGATTTTTTCCAAGTACAAATCAGAGTGCATTGGGGGTAAACCCTGTAATAAGCACCAAGAAGTAGATTTTAAGTGAAATTCCTCTACAGGGCCTCAGAGGATATTACAACAGTCTAGTTAAAACCTAAGTGAGAATGACAGAAAGTAGGTTCCCACAAACAAGTCCTATTTTTATTTAAAAAAATCACTCCCCCAAAAAAACAAGTTAGAACTTCAACTTCCTTCTTTCATCCTTTCCAGTTTTAAACAAAGTTCCAATTGCTTGATCCCCACAGTGTTAATTTTGGGGGCAGGATATAAAAACTGTTTGAAGATTCTGATTAAAATTCACTTGATATAGCATTTGCTAGTCATTTTCCAACCAGGCCAAAACCCAATGAGATTCCCTGGCCCTTTTGTCTTTTGCCACTTCTCTCAAAACATGGGTATTGAGCTTTCACTCCAGATTCCTATGATTCAAATCCCTTTGAATTTGTTTTGTTTGGATTTGGATTTGTTTGGATTTGGATTTCAACAAATCCCTTTGGATTTGTTGAAAATTTCTTCAGGAGACACGGAGACTTTCTGGCTTACCTGTACAAAATTGCACAACTTCCCATAACCTACGAAAGAAACACCAACAAGAAGCTGATCTATTACTGTGTGTATTGTCTGATTGCCTTACATGCACTTGGGATGGTTTAGAGATGACATTAACGATGCGTTGGTACACAGTATCCAGGAGGAGCTGAGGTGGAAGCTTGATTTGGAGCAGGGAGTCCTTGGTGAAATTCTTCAGTGCCAACATCTCCAAGACTGTCTTTGCCAGTGGAGAGCAGCTTTCAATGAATGACTTGTGAACCTCTATCATTGCCAGGACTTTCCTATGAAAACGGACCATCAACAGCAGATGCACCTCGGAGCATCAGGAGGCACTTTGTGCCATATTATGTGCTCCTGTGGCTGGCAAACATGGCACTGGACTTAAAAAAGAGGTGATTGGACACTGAACGGGATATCTGGGACTTTTTAGCAAGTGAATTTACACAGTAAGACTTTTTTTTTTTTTTGAGGCTTTTAGAAAAGAAAATCTGTGTTTGAGACTTTCAGTCCAGGGGACACCATCTTGTGTGAATCACAGAATCATGGAATCATGGAATTTTCAGAGTTGGAAGGGACCTCTAGAGGTCATCTAGTCCAACTCCCCTGCTGACGCAGGAATGCCTAGAGCACATTACTCAGGACTGCATCCAGGCGGGTCTTGAAAATCTCCAGAGAAGGGGACTCCACAACCTCCCTGGGCAGCCTGGTCCAGTGCTCTGTCACCCTCACCGTAAAGAAGTTTTTTTCTTATGTTTGAATGGAACTTCCTGTGTTCCAACTTGTGCCCATTGCCCCTTGTCCTGTCACTGGGAACCACTGAAAAGGCAGAGATGTGTCTTTTGCAAAAAACAAATATATTGCAAATATTTGCCTTTTTGCAAAGGCACATATGTGCCTTTGCTCCTGTCCAGTTTGCCTGCAGACAGGATATTTTGGAGTGAGTCCACCTTTCTCCCTGTGAAACAACACCCAAATGAGGATCTAGGGGTCATTCTCTCCCTAAGGCCACTGCCAACAGGCTGTCTGAATGAGACTGCACAGTCCTCAGCTCAGTCTTCCCCTTCCTTTAATTTGCCTTCAAACACCCTCTTCTCCTAGTTAGAGCCCAGGGCAGGAGTAGGATGTATGAGAAAGGCAATGGCTTGCATCCCACAGAAGACACACAAAGTTTCTGGTGGCTGGAAGTCCACAAGCCAAAATAACAAAAAATTATTCTAACAGTACAACAGCTTATTTCCCTGACCCAGCCTTGATGCCCTCTCCCTTTCAAACCTACCTCTGCTTCTCTTCATCATCTCTCAGCTGCAACAAGTGTTGTAAGGGAATGGCTTGTGGAAAAAAGGGGTCCTCCATCTTCTCTGTGATTGCATACAGCAATGGAACCAGCCAAATCCACAAGGTGTTGCCTTTATTACTTAAGCAAATTTCCTTCACAGCTGAAATGTAATTGCTGAAAAGAAAGAGAACCGCCAAAAATCTCCATCAGTGATCAGAGCTCCCAAAACCACCTCCTAGGATGGTAGTGAGAGCTGTGTGATTTCCCCTCAACCCAATAGCATTCATCTTGCCAACACGTAGATGCATGTAGGTGCGTGAGAGAGCAAGAGCTTGGATCTAGAGACCTTATCAGCAAACATCCATGTACAACAAATGAATTCCACCCTAGCTTTCCCAAAAGAGACTCCCTCCATAAGTTTTATGTAGCAAAGGAAAATCAAAAGAAAAATAACTCAAATGCTATAGTTTATATCAAAACTGCATGACAGAATACAGTAATCTGACTTTGTGATCTAATATATCCATTTTGTAGGACTCAATTCAGCTCTCTATGCAAAAGTATCTAATTCCATATGAGATGTCTGGGACAACAAAGACAGAAATGCAGGGCTTTCAGCTATGCACCAGAACTTCTGGGAGATACTAATCCTTTCAAATTGTCAGCAGGAGTTTTGGTGAGATAGTACACGGCATCTAAACTGACACTGATGCTCAGCTGAGTCTTTAATCTCCGAAGATTGTAACAGAAGTCCAGATACCTACAGGGGTGCATAAATTTAAGAATCTGAATCTCAAACCATTCCCTGCCAAAAATAGGACCTGTGGCTCTCCTTCCATTGGAGACCTGGCAGAGGGGACAGGCTGCACAGGTTATGGCAGCCAGAAGCAGACAACTAGGAAGCATTGAAGTGAAGGGGAAAGAGTCTTGGGGGACCACATTCCACCACTATCTTCACATAATTGCTCCATAGAGAAAACGTCCCAATGAACAGAATGACTACAGAAGGATCTGTAACTCAAGAAAGTAGGACGAGATTTTTAATTACCTCTTTCCTCTCTGATGCTTGAATTTGCCTTGAAATGGGCCAATGTCCTGGAAGATTTTTTCAGCCTTGATGATTACGTCTTTTCTTAGTTGGATGTTATAACAAAATGAGGTGTGTAAGGCAAAAAGCAGCCCTTCATCTTTGTGCTCCTCTGTCTCCAGGTATCCAATGATCTTGTCCATGAACTTTATAATGTTATCGTACAACTGCACAATGAGAATAAGGAAGGGGAGTTTCACCAAGATAGATAAGACAACTTTACCTGAGGAGCTGGGGAGGGTTCAGGAAGGAGGATGGAAGATGGAAGTTGCTAAGAATCATTATTCGGAGGCAAAAGCCTTGTGGTTAGACCACTTACTAAAAGATAGGTTCCTATCTTTGCAACAGCTAACAAATATCTTAGCTTCCATTGTGTCTCCCTGACTTGGCACCACCCAGGGAGAATGTTTTCCTGACTGTCATAAGTTTACCGAGTACTTCTTACGTGCTGAACCCACTCCAGCACCAGTAGCCTACCAGTCACCCATTCTAGAATGCTCAAGCCCTACCACAGATGAAATATAGGTAAACAAATCTTCAGTCTCCCAGCTGAGCTGGGAAATCAAAGGGAATCAAAACATCATATGGTATGGAATATCTCTTTGGTTAAGTTGGGTCAGCTCTCTTGGCTATGTCCCCTCCCAACCTCTTGTCCACTACCAGCATACTCACTGCGGCGAGCGAGGGGAGAGAGAAAGCATTCATGCTGTACAAGCACTGTTCAGCAATAGCCAAAACATTCACTTGTTATCAACGTTGTTTTAGCCACAAACGCAAGACACAGCACCATATGCTATGAAAAAAGTTAACTCCATCCCAGCCAGACCTAATACCATCTCAGACAGAAGCCATGCTGGGATGGGAGTGGACGTCAGTGGTCTCTTTTAGCCATGGCGATTTTGTCTTTCTGTTGCATTTGCAGGATAGAGATTCACTTTCATGAACAATGAGGATATTGACTTCAACTTTTCTTCCAGGATTCCGGCTCAATCTATGGCAAGAGATGGATGTATCCAGGGCAAAATTCCACCTGTCCACCTCAGGATAAAACAAACATCCTCCTCTCTGTCCCTTGAAGATAGATGTCTGCTGGTAATAAAGGGAGCTGGGGAGGAGGAGGGTTGCTCAGGTGGACCTGTTCACACTGAAAGTAATATTCAGCTCAGGAAAGCAAGCACCTGAAAGAAGCAATTTCAACCCAGAGAAGATCTGTCATTGCAGTCGATAAGGACTGGTAAGCCGTTCCTCTGACTAAACATCAGTGCCTACTGAATGGTTGACTCTCTCCCCAATCCTTCAGTGACTCTGTTGTTTACTTCTCAGCACCTACACCAGGAGCTAAGACTTTAAGCATGTATGAACCCAGTTATTTTTCAGTATGCTTATTTTATTTTAGGTGTCTACAGCCTTAAAATGCATCCTACCTTTGGTTCATACTCCTGAGAAATAAGTCAAATGGGAATCTAATTTTAGACTTTAAAATGAGGCACTGAAGCCAGAACATAACTGCATGTGAAATACTTTTTTTCCATGCAGGATTCTCAAAACCAGGGTAGTCTTTCCATGACCCAGCCTCAAAGCTAGCTCTACAAATGACACCACTTGGGTCTGACTCCAACAGGAGATCTCCTTTGACCTCATCAGACTCTGGGTGCAAGCCAGAAATTGGAAAAAACAATGAAAGTAAGGTCCAGCCTTTTGATGTTCTCTGGCCATGGTTCAGAACTCTATGTGGAATTAGAGGTAGCTGCAGAAATTTCTCTTCAGAGGTCTGTCTACCTGGGAACTGATTGCTACTTTATCTTGGTGTATACTTACCACTTGCTCAGTAAGGTTAGTTGGAGAATAGGTTTCACCTTTTGCAGCATCCGCGAGATAGATTTTGAAGCTCTCCGTGTAGATCTTCAGTTTCCTTTCTACAGTCTTAAATCCCTTCTGGAGCCTGATGGGCCGGAGAAATTCATCTGCTAGGTATTCTATCATACTACAGTTGACTGACTTTTGGGGCATTGCTGTTGAAGACCAGGATTTCAAGGAAGGCAAGTATTTGAAGTAATTTTTTTTTTTTTCATGAAAATTGCACTTCATGTTTTCAAAAATGGTCCATGTTCCTGGGGAGGAATCAGGGTTTGTGAATGAACCTTCAAACCAATAAAGGATGAGTCTTAAACTGGCCTTGAGCTAACGGTACCAATTGCTTTATATGAATGCCAAGCCCAGCTGAGCTATAACTGAACCACTAATGCACAAAACTCACCACGCATACTTGAACTCAGCCCTAGAGATCTCACCTGCACTTTAGATAGGCCTGGTGTGCACAGCCCATGTCTGATTCAATTGCCCTAACAACAGGTGTCTACTACTTTTGGAGTCATCCTGGCATATTTGAAACATCTATACAGGGTGGCAGATGTGGCACTGGACCTCCAGCTCGACTGCACCCTTCTGGAATGGCAACTGAAAGCCTGATGGTAGGTGCAAAGGTGATTCAAGGCTTCACTACACACTCTCCCTTGCCCAACAACGTCTGAGTTTACTCTGAGAAAAAGCAAAATAACTTAAACACTCCTTCCATAATAGTTTGTGTTTGTGTTATAGAAAGAGTTTGTTTGTGTTAAATAAATAGCCCATAAGCCTGCATGTCAAAAATCCCCACAATAACAATGCTTCTGTTGTAGGAAGAAGGTGCTGCCCCAGTGCAAAGCAAAACAAGGGAAAGTTTATATTCATTTGCTGCATCCAAGGATTTGTTTATCAGACTTCACCTCAGTCTTCACTTTGAAGAAAGTTCAACACTTACCGTCTGCTTTGATCTCTTCCTTGGGAATGTTTATGACTCGGTGTAATTGAATTTCTATATTCCTGGAGTTCGTTCCATAAATATGCTCTAAATCACATAATCTCATTTCACAGGCAGCTGGGGGTGCGTTGTTAAGGATAGCATATTTATAAAAAATTGGTCCCCTCTGTAGGTCAGAAATGGGGATTGTTGCATGGCCCATGATCCATGTTTTTCTAGAATAGAATAAAGTAGAAGATTAATTAGTTACTACACCATAAGGAGCTTCCATCATGTTCAACCCCAGATGGACTTTGGCTGCATAGATCACTTCATGCAGCAAGAATGAGCAACCAACATTCACATTCAAAATGCAAAGTTCAACAAAATGATTCTGGCCTTTATAATGGTAGACAAAAACTTGATAATCTGACCTGAGCTTGAAGATTTATCAGACAGGAGAGAAATAAAAGTAACTGGTAAGAAGACTTGATGTGAACAACCCGTTCCTAGTCAGTTGCAGCTGCCTTGTAAAAAGAATGGGAAATGCATCTAAGAGATATTCCTGCCAAGTACTACAACTGTGCCAGAACTGAGGTTACTCTATTCACTCCATCCTCTCTCATGAAAGGCATCTGGTGACATTTGAGAAGCTCTGTAATGTTTTAGACCTCCGTGCAGATCTGGCAGATCTGACACAGGACCTACAGAAGTTAGGCTTAACACTGTAACTCACTTCTACAGACACCTAAATTTAGGTGTCTTTGTCTGGAGTTGAAGCCCAGGCTGGGACCCTAAAGTTGGGATGAGCTATACGCTTTCCAAAAATGTGACATCAACATATATTTAGGTATGATTTTTACCTTTTTTTCAGAACAGCAAATTCCTGGTATTGTCCAGGGTGCTTGTAAAAAGCAACACAGATCTTGGACGACTCTTCAGAATACCTGGATTTTTTTGACATTACAGCAACAAATTCTATGGTCATTGTTTCTTCTCTTTGAAGTCTTTCACCAGACAGATACGGATTCTCCAGGCAGCTGTTGGAAGGGAAAGAAATACTGTAAGGTCAACATCAAGCTCCCCTGCACCACTCCTTTGCCATCTTCACTTGATTCCCTCAGGACTTCAGGGCAGCATTCAGACACTCACATGCATTTCTCCCGGCCTCTGGCTGCAGCTCCTGAAAGAGGAGTATCTTCTGCATCATTTCTTCCAATCCTGCACAAATATCCTGATTACCACGAAGCATTTACAGTGGTCCCAGCTGCCTACATGCAAGTATCAAGCCACCGTGTGAATAACTCAGATACAGACAGCATGCTGTAGACTAAGGGGCATTGCAAAGAGACCAGCTCCTGTCCTGGAAGGCCTCTACTTGTCTCCATCTCCATCTGCTGGTGGAGGAAGGAGTTTAAGAGTGGAGTAGCCTTACAATACTAAAGCTACACTTCCTCCCAAAGACAGCTCTTCTCCTAGAAAGCTCCCAGATCTCGAGCCCCTTGAAGTCTGATAAATCCCACAGCATAGATCTCCACATCAACAAACCTGCTATTGGGTCCTAGGTTTTCTTTGCTTTCACAGTCACCTGCAAGTGAGGATGATGTTTCATTAACATCAGCAGAAGATACACCAAGCCAAGAAAAATTAGAAGACAGTTGCATACTGGGAATGGGAGAGAAGCTCTTGAAGTTAAAATCCTCACAGCTTGGGTATGATCCTCTGGGTCTTTGAATCCCAGACCACTTGCTGTGTGACCTCCCAACTATCTTGCCAAGCTCCACCAATGCTTAGTACAGCTTTCCTGGGGACAGGGACACGGAGCAATGTGTGTTGCTGGGGGAGAGGGTGGAGGCAGGGAATGGGCCTAAAGGACAATAGTTAGCACACCCCACGTTGGCGGAGTTATGCATGGGGCAACGGTTGAAAGGACAACCTGTAAAATTACGCTGAACAATCAACTTTGAGGTTTCTCTTACCAATTGTCTTTTTCATCCACGGGCAGCTCGTGGCAGCAAGCCAAGTGCCTCTAGGCATTCAAACAACTGTCATTGCCTGGAGCCTCTGACTCTCAGCCAGGCCCTGCACGCTCAGAACTGCTCTTCACAATAGTCAACATCAGATTTGCCTTAGAGCAGAGATGGGAATGCTAAAATACACTCGTCAGTTACCTCTTCTGTCATAGTTTATTTGCTCCAGTGGTTCCTCTCTCCTCTCGTGACACAGGACCTTTTTCTTGGAAAATAAAGTTTTAAAGTTAAAGAAAAAGACACCCTCGGCAATGGTTCAAATCCAAAAGCCCAAATGACACAAGAGGCACAGGGCCAGGGAGGGTGCAGAGCTGAAGAAGTAATTCAGTCATTCTTCCAGTATTTCTTTTCACAGCTTCTGCTTTGCACGCAGCAAATTATGAGTGCAAAGAGCAGAGCTGTGTCTCAGCATAACTGCAAGTGAACTCAGGGTGTCACCTTGCAAACTCCATGCTAGTGACCCCTGTACCCAAAAGAGCAATGCTATCCTGAATGCTATAGGGGTGGAAAATACAGCCCTCATCCATTGTCCTCAGGGGCCCCCAAGGAGTTTAGCCATGACTGAGTTGTCGCTGACAGTTACAGTGTGATTCCCGCTCAGGAGTTTTCACTTCCTTGATTGCCTGGGGCCCTGGGTTTCTGATAGTCCCACTTGATTGGAACCAGCACTCAAATAATGCTCCCTCTCCACTGACACAGCAGATTGCTGTTGGTATGCTGAGACTTGTTGGGTATGGGTCTCTTGGGGTGGGACTGCTGGGCCGTAGAAAGGAGAAGAATATGTGTACTAATGGCCATAATTAGAGTTTCCCTGCTACGTGCTGCATCAGCCCAAGTCTCCATCAGTGCCAAAGAGCTTTTGGAGGAAATCCGTCACTTGAGACCATGTCAAAGCAAAGCATGGCTGTGGCCAGGCCGGGAAATAACTCGTACTGGAGCAGGCAAGAAAAAGAGATAAACAGTGCAGTGCCCAATATTGTTTATCTCAAAGCAGGAATACCAGCAGCACAGAAATCCCAGGCTCTTAGGATATTTTAGCACAATCCAGTAATGCCTAAATGTTCGCAAGACGTTCTGAAATTTGAAGACATACTTGCACACAGAGTTTTCACCCTGCTCTTAAATTGTAGTGCATCAATACAGCCTGTTAGACCAGAACTTTTATAGTTTGGCTGTGGGGTTGATCAGCAGCAGAAGGAAAACAAATTCAGTGGGAAATCTTGAATTTTCAAGCAAAGATTTTACTTCTTAGGTGAACAAAATCAAACAGTCTTTTGGCAGAAATTGGCTTTCTCCAAACTGTTTTCTCACAATAGATTTCTTCCACGGAGAATAAACACGTCACAGAATCACAGAATTTTACATTTTTGTTTTATATGGATGAGGAAAAAGAAACAAGATACCTGATTTCATTTGCCATGAGGATGGTGAAAAAGAAGGCAAAGTCAAAGAAAAAGTTCCCAGAAGCAGCCTGAAGACGTAAAACAACTGGATATTGAGTGGACATGGCCATACAGAAATTTCTTCAGAGTACAAGCTGCTCTGTGGTATTGTCAGAGCCACCCTTTTCTTTCTGACTGTTCTACCTCCAAAACATTCCCAGAGCCCAGTGCTGGGGTACAGCATCCCTTTGGGATTACTAGCTTAGAAAAGCAAGCAAGGACCATACTCAGGTTTCTTAATGGGGCCTCTTTTGAGTGAGACAGGAAGAGACAAGTCTCTCTTTTAGCATTAGATTAAATCTCAGTTTAATCATTAGCATGATTAAATCTCAGTTTAAGGATTTCAATCACCAATAATAGGAAAGTGCCCTAGCTAAAGCCTGATTTTCACTCTGTATGACTTCTGTAGCAAGTTTTTTGGCCTGAGTATGTTGACATCAGTGATAATCAACTAAAAACTCTCACCTTGTTAGCTCTGTCAGAGGTGGGGGATGATTTCTGTCCCGCATGGTGATCTCCCAAGAATTCTGCACTTATCACGTGTGCCTGGAATGTCTCTTCCTCTACAGCATTTGGAGATGAGCACAAAATGAGATCAAGGTTCCCACCTGATCCTATCACTGGTGCCCGCACTCCCCTCTGTGACCCAAAGCCACCAGCTGGCCAGCAGAGCAGTGCACAGGAAGCCTCGGGGCCCATGGCACTCACTGCGGGGAGCTGCAGACTAACTTGTCAGAGAACTGGGTAGAGCAAAGATCGTCCAGGAGGGGTCTCAACCAAGTCAGTGTTTAGGGGTGCTCCCTTGAAAGGACAAATCCCAGGGCTAGCGCCATCTTTTGTCTCACAGGCTCACTTCTTGGGAGCCAGGAAGTGAATTAATGATGCTGCAACACAGGCAATGAGGGGAGCAGCAGCAAGGTAATATATAGGAGAGAGCAGAAATGCCCTTCTGTTCCTCAAGATTGAAGACTGACCTTCTTTTTGCCTCGGTTTTCCTAATCATTTCTGCCTCATCAAGCTATTCCCCAGCCACACTGTACCTGAATTGGTGGACAGTATCTCCAAGGAGCTGTTGTCACATGCAGTTGAGGGGTCGCTTCTCACCCATTCCAGGGATGAACTGGTATCACAGCCTCCCTTTGGGAATATTTCAGAAATCAGGATACACTCTTCAGAGAAGATCATGGGGGAGCATGTTTCACAGGGAAGGACTATGAATTCCAGCTCTGGGATCTAATGAATGTGGTTGTATCATTCCCGACTACTTTCCCCTGACATAAGCCCTTTTCCAGCCAGCTCTGGTTAAGATATTCTACAATCTGGAAGCATCCACTCATTTTGCCATCTTCTCTGTGGGACACCAAATAGGGCGAAGCTCAGGTCTTACAGGATGGGTCCTTGGATTCCCCTGCAGCTCCAGATCCTGGCTAAGTGATGCTCAGAAATCATGTAACTTGACTACCCTGGACCTAGAGAAACAGGGTTCCCACCTCAGTGTTTGGTCTTGGAGCTTATACCTGGGATGCGAGCATGGTATCTGTCAGATGGTCTGCGCAGAGAGGTTGCTGCTTGCTGCTTTTCGGTGCTGCAGATTTAATTCCTGGTGCAAGAAAATGCATGTATTAAGCGTAGTGTCTATCTTCACTATATCTGCTACAATGATGCTAAGCCCTCTCACTTTGCTCCTAATAATGAGGAGCATCAGTAGCTTTTAAAATTCTCCCCTTTTCCAATTAGAATCTGCTGAAAGGTCTGAGCTGGGCCAGCAGTCACAGACATCAGATTTCCACCCTAGTGGGTGGACTCATCAAAGCCAGATAAAAGCTGGCATATCTAATCCAAGCTAGTTACCTAGATTTAGTAGAGACAAGTTAACAATAGTGCAGGGAAAGAAAATGTCATTGAAAAAGATAAAAGAGAAGCACATGGAAAAGAAGACAAGAAGGACTGATCTGGGGCAGGGCTTGCACTAAATTTTATGAAGTCAGGAAGCTTTGATTCCTGCTGCTGAAATTCTGCCACGGTCTGCCCCTTCCAAGGAAAACCACCCAGGAACAAACTTGCCTGTGTCAAAATCGTGTGGTAAGAGCAGATTGTGCCTGCGACGTGACCCTCAGACAGCCATCCAGCCTGCTGACAGCGCAGTAAAAACCGCCCATCAGCACTGCTCCTCCCCATTGTCTGGGACTCAGCACTGCTCCTCCCCATTGTTTGGGACTCAGCACTGCTCCTCCCCATTGTCTGGGACTCAGCACTGCTCCTCCCCATTGTTTGGGACTAGCATACAAACGTAAACGCAGGGGTTGTGCTCCCACTGGGAACAAAGTTTATTACAGGCCCTTTAGTGCAAGTTGTGACATCTTCTGCTTCTAGCTCTGCAGACTCCCTGATTAAATCCCTGGCGTAGGAGGCAAGATACTGGCTGTCACACAAGTGTGACATGCTGGTTCTTGCGGATAGCTTTTCTGTGGGCCTGGGGAGAATGGATGAAGTTCACCATCTTTTTAATTTTTCTTTCTTTTTTTCTTTTTAACCAAGTGAAGCAGCTTTTTTTTTTTTTCCTGGTAGCACTGATGGGAGATCAGCTTTATGTACGTTTGTGTACATTTCCTTATCAATAAAGTTCAGGTATTTTAAACACAAGGTAAAGTTCACCCTCCTCAGCTTCACAGGAGCTGGAAGACTGCAATAGGTAAGTAGCCTTTTATAGTTAGTTTTACTGGGCTTTCTCTTATTGTATAAAGGAGGAAGTTGCTCGGTTAGAGACATGCGGAGTGGGTCGGTGGCTGTTTACATCGCCTCCACCCACGTTTCCTGTTACCTTCTTTCTCATGCAGTAGGTTGCTGCTGCCTTCCTGGACAGATGGAGGCACAGGATAAGGCTTCTCTCTGCTTTCATCCTCTCTGTCGCGCTCTGCACTCTCCATTGCTGCAGCTCAAACCTGAGCAGCCAAGGAGAAAACTTCAGCAACAAGACTTGCAGCTTCAAAGCTAAAGGTCTAAAGGAAAGGTTAAAAGATCACAAACTGCAGCCTGAGAAGCCTCAGTCTGGTCATTTTACCTCCCTCCCTTGCTCCATGCAATGAGGAGGAGAACCTCATTTAGTGGTTATAACCCCACTGATTTCAAACCCCTCTTCAAGCCATGTAGGGGTTTGCCAACATCTCTGAGAATGCTCAGGAGCATGGAAAAATCAGGTGTTTTTTACACCCTCTCCTGGAAATGTGACTTTATGGGCCTGTTTTGAGGAAATTCTATGGTCTGGGACTTCTCAGATAAACGCAGTTCATGTCAGTCTAGCTCTGCTTTGTGAAAGCGCGGGAAAAAGAGCTGAAGCTTCTGTCCTGGAATCTCTCTCTGTGCCCTGCTTCACCCTTCCTCCTCCCTGGTACTGCTCTCAGTCGTATGGTGCACTGCTCCTCTCTCTCTCTCTCCCCCTCTCCCTCTGCAGCTTGGTCTCTAAAAAGTTTAAAACCTGCTCAATCCTTTTCCCGTGCTTGCAGTTATTTTTTTTTCTCCGAAACAGCGAAACTAGAAGACAATTCAAAAGAGAATTAATTTTTCCCCTTTCCTGACAAGTATTTTTCTTGCAATGCAGGAAGGGGTGAGACCAGCACATTTTGAACAACCCTGTAAAGCCTCCTGCCTCTGCTTCAGGTGCACGGGGAAACCGGGCGCGCTGTTCTAGCCTGGTCATGAATTGGGACGGGGGAAACCAAGGCAGGGATGGTCTCCCCTTGCTCTCACCCAGATGGGGAGGGTCCCTCAGCCCCGCTGGGTGCCTGGGCAGCCTGCAGACCAGAGGCTGGAGGTGGAAGCTTGGGGGCGGCTGAGGCCCTGCATGGTGAGCCCCAGGGCCAAGCTGGGTGGGACAGAGCAAGTGAAGCCTCAGGAGAGATGTGGGGCAACCTGGAGACCCTGCAGGGTAAAAATACCCACAGAAACATCTCCCCAAACCCTCCCGCTTCCCTTGGTTTTAAAGCCTGCAAAGAGCTGAGCAAAACCCCAGGGCAGGACCCTGCCCGAACCCTACCTTGTGCTGTGGTCGCCTCAGGTGCATCTCGACACGGGGCTGGGCTGTTGCTGCCTCTTATACCCGCCTGGGTCTGCCTGCTGCCATTTCTCGGAAATCAGTGGAAAGTGAAAGAAATGGTCAAGAGGCAGCGGAGCGCTGCTTGTTTCCCATCACAGGGTGGAGGAGGAAGTTCCTCAGCAAGAACCAGAGCCAGGGCTCACAGGGGTGTTAGGGTCCCCTTCAGGGTGTGTGGCTGCCCTGCCATGCCATGGGGCAGCCCTGGTCTTCCTTGGCACAGGGTGTCGTGTGGGGGTGCCTCAGCCCCATGGATCTCCCCCTGCCCCAGAGATCCTGGAGTGCATCGGCCCCACAGATCCCAGCCCCCTCCCACAGTCCCTTGGGTTCCCCAATGATCCCACTGGTGCCTCTGCTCCACAGATCCTCCCGTGGCTCCAGAGATCCTTACCCAACAGATATTCCCCCACCCCACATGAATATCCCTCTGTGCCCCAGGGATCCTCAGGGTGTCTCAGCCCTACAAATACCCTTGTGTCTCCAGGGACCTGGGGGCTTTCTCCCTCTCATCCCCTTCCAGCTCTGTCTGTCCCCAGGATCTTGAGGTCCCTGCCATATGTCCCATGTAGTCCTTCTACAGAAGGCCCCAGATATCCTTGATGTGTCTTAGTCTCATAGATCCCCTCATGGCCCAGGGTCCCTCAGCCCCTCCCTGGCTCAATGGATGCTCTAGATCCCAGCCATGGCCTTCTGTCCTTGCATATGGGGCTGAAAGCCAGAGCTCAATACTCCACTGCCCAGTGCAGTGGAGCAGCACCAGCTGAGGAACATGCGCAAGGCCACCAGGAGTGGCAGGACAATGCAAGGCTTCCATCAGGAGTGCAGTAGGCCCTGGTGCTGCTCAGGGGTGATCCTCAGGCTGCTGAGGGGAGCCCTGATCTGCGGCCTTCCCTGCACATCCCTTGTCCTGACTGCCAGCCCTGGACTTGTGACCCAGCTCAGCCTCACCCTTGGTGGGTGACATGGTGCCTGGGATGCTCCACAGGCGACCCAGGTGTCTATTGAAATAAGACCTTTATAGCGTGGTTTGGTCATACAAAGCTATGACTTGGTGAATTTGGAAAGTTCAACTTTGCCTCCTAAAAAAGACAGAAGATGCAATGTTTGTCCAGACCTTGCCTCCCCACTCACAGTCCATGCCCCAGTCATTGCAGTACAAGGTTTACTTCATTCCCTCTTCCGTGACTCAGAAAGAAATAAAAGAAATGTCAACACCTGAGAGACAATAGCAAGCAAATTAAGTATGAGGCATTTGTAAATTCAGCAGAGTTTAACGGTAGCTGGACCTTGTGTGTCCATTAGAAGCATGTTCAGAGCAAGAGGAAGAGCAGCGGGATAAAAGCTCAGCGTAACGCTAAGACTGCTGTCTCAGATGACTAGGGAGAGGCTGACATATCAATGAACCAAGGACAGATGTGCAAACAGTGCCAAGAAGGTTGCAGCCCGTGGGCAAGCATTGACCATCCAACACTTGCTCCCCCGCGCACGATAACAGAGATGTTGAGCTGTCAAACAGTTGCTGGCCAGCCTCTTCCCCATTGCAGCCTTATCCAGCCCTGCTGAACAGGAAAACTGCCGCAGCCCCAGCTCGGCTCATGCTTTGCCCCAGCGCACTGACAGCTCAGACAGGGCGCTTGGTGTCCATGCTGCGCTCCTCAGGCTTCGCCCCCAGCCAGGGCAGCTTCTCTGAACTTTGTACCCATGCATGGGGTGGCTGGAGCCCAGGCCTGGGCCCACAGGTGGTGAAAGGCATGTGCAGAGCTGGCTGCCGAGACCCACTCCTGATCCCAGGACTCACAGGTGCCCTCTGCCAGAACAACCACTGCTGCTGAAACCTGCCAGAATGGGATCTGCTGTACCTGACAGCTAAACTCGGAGAAAAGGCATTTCTAGGCTCTTTAGGAAAAGCACACAGGAGCTGCCAGTATGTCACTGAAAACAGCTTATAAGAAACAGAGTTGAAAAATTGCCGGTATTGACTTTATTTCCGTATTTGCTACTTTATACAGCTGCAAGGGTGAGAAAGGAAGAACACTGAGCTTGAAGCAAAACCAGAGCATTATAATGTTCTCTTTGAACATATGTCTGTGTTACTCAATTGAAGCTCTTGGTTGGTTTACGTTTTAGGATTTACATTTTTCTAAAGCTTATATTTCTAGTTTCATTCTTTTCCTTGTTCTTTTTTTTTATTTTAAAGAAGCCAACCAACCAGCTCATCAAAAGAAAACACTGGAAAAGTAAAATTCTCCTGTAATGTTTTCAGTGTTTGAAGCCCTAAATCCTGCTGAGAACTACAGAAATCAGCATTACAATATATCATTTTAAACAAGCTCTTTGCATCAAGAGATTCTGCAAACAGAGCAGCAGATATTACAGAACATATTTTGCCTGTCTCCTTATCAAAAAGCAAAGATAAAGCCTGGTTCTCTAACATAAACTACACTATCTAGGAGAGCATTGTCTCTGTTAACTTTAAATTGACATTTGCCTTATCACATTAATGTTATTTCATCACTGTACCAAATTTTAAGAACAGAGAAATATTCCAAGATATGTTAAAATCCATATCACTATTCCAAGTAGCACGTATGGTAGCCTATGAGCACATCAGCTGAATGACCTATCATTTTTATGTCATTTTTATTTACTCAAATCATTCTTGCCTGAGCAATCCTTTTGTGTGTGTGTATGTGGCAAGGGTCAGGTAGAAAGAGCTCTTCTGCTCGGGTTTTCAAGGAGCAAAGTTATTTAGTCCTGGTGATGGGCTAAAGTAAGTACTTACAAAAAGTCTGAGCTCCTTCAGCTAAAAGAGATTATGTAGTTTGGTATCTTATCTCCTGATCTTGTTAGGAGCTGCCACTTTCTCTTACCACAAAAAGCAATACTGTGGGGAATGATTTGGGTGGCAATGGGTACAGATTAGCTCACTGAAACAGCACAGTTTCTTGAAATGGGATCTTGGTAGGTGTCAGCCTACCTAGGTTTTCAGCTCTGCAGAAGACCAAGTAGAAGAAACAAGGTGCTTGAGAGGCCCATAACATTCAATGTAAGTGAATGAATTGCAGATAGGATGATACATGCAGCAGCTAGTTCTTTATCAAGGAAAGATGAAAGTGATTTTGCTTATTTGAAAAATATCCCTCCTGAAGACGTGTTGCGGTTTGCGCTGGACTGGCCACTGAAACGAACAACAGATGCTCTCCCCCACCTCTCCCTCCACAGAGAGGAGGAAGAGAGAGAAAGAGATGAGTTTGAAAAAGAAACTAAACTACTTTAATGAAAAATATTAGTAAAATAATAAAATACATACAATATATACAAAACTGTATCAAGCTCCCAGGATGACAATCATGTCACCAGCAGGCACTGGGAAAGTCCCAGACAGTCCCAGTGACAGACAGGAACTGATTCCAGATCTGGATTCAGGAATGAACGGATCAGGATCAAAAGCAGATGAACAGACAGAGCCCTCCTTGGACATCGGCCATTGAAGAAAGAGGCTGACCCTTTGATCCCTCAGCTTTTATACTGAGCATGAGGCAGATGGGATGGAACACCCTGTTGGTCAGTTTTGGGTCACCTGTCCTGTCCGCTCCTCCCTGCAGGTGTGACCCCTCTGCGCTTTTCTGCTTCTGACCCTCCAACGGGCCAAGTACTAAAGTTGGCTGTCCTTGGTTGGTATAGCAATAAGGATAAGCAAGAGCCTCTCTGCATCCTATTCCTTGGTATAAATTAGAAACAGTCAGCTCTTATCACTCTGGAAGCAGACAGTGTCTGTTTATTTCAGATAGTGCTGTTAGTTAGAAGAGGCTTAACTGAAAAGTAAAATTACTGAACATAAAATTAGTTCTGTTTTACCTCAAACCAGAACAACATGGCATTTCTGTGAAGCCACAATGCTTGGACTTATTTGGGAGGATTGGTTTTGGGTAGCAACGAAATGCAAACTTTAAGCTGTAAAGTAATACTACTATAATGTCAAAAAGTGCTGAAGCTGGTATGATGTATGTGAGAGATGGTTAACCTGTAAAATTCAGATACTCAAGTGCAGAAAGAAAAACTACATCAGGAAAGGCTTGAAAAAAATGAATGTGTAAAGGTGAAAATGTAAGTGTAGAAAGTATATATTTGGTTTGATACGTTTCTAAATCTTCCCCTTAGCTTGCCATGGCAATTAACATCTTACTTTTCCATGCCATGTTAGAAAGCTAAAGAGTACTAGCATGCCATGACATGTCATGAGCTAAAGTTGGTCTTGTGGCTCTGTTTTATCCCTTGATGGAAAGCAACTGCTTTGACTTAGTAATGAAGAGGTATTAACTCATGTCTGTGTTTACTTTCTGTTGTGTGAACATAGGACCTCCCAAAGGAAAATTTGAGAGAGCTTGACAGGACAGAAATAACACAAAATACCTTGTTTAAACTTCCTGTAAAGTTTACCCTTTGCTCTCTTGAACAGCCCAGCTCTTGCCCCACACACCACAGACATCTTAAATATTCCCTGTCCTCACCAGTCAGGAGCTGGAGCTAGAAAACACAATTCTCAGGCACCTTTTATTCCCACCAGTCTTTGAGACGGTTAAGGAGTCACTACAGCCAACTGCTCGGCGTCCTTCCCTTTCCCTTCACTTTTGGTGATTTCAGTCAAAGTTTCATATCTAATTATCATTAAAGATCTGGTCCCAAATCCCCAGATGCCTCCTGAAAAAGAGCTTTTGAAACTGGTGTTTCTTCCTTTCCTTTCCTTTCCTTTCCTTTCCTTTCCTTTCCTTTCCTT
>VFFE01007101.1:225829-322770 GCA_008921705.1 Burhinus oedicnemus | reverse complement strand
TTCCGTGTCTTTCCTTTCCTTTCCTTTCCTTTCCTTTCCTTTCCTTTCCTTTCCTTTCCTTTCCTTTCCTTTCCTTTCCTTTCCTTTCCTTTCCTTTCCTTTCCTTTCCTTTCCTTTCCTTTCCTTAGTCCTGTTGCATTTTCTGGGGAGTGACTGTTCTGGTGTAGTAATGCTGCCTAATGTCTGTACCAAAGCTTAAGCAAACACAAACATTTGCATCTGAGACTGTATGAGGCTCCTGATCTAGGGACTATTTTAATCATGGTGCTGCTTTCACAATCATTTTACTCAACCATTAAGAGAGATAAAGAATCATTAGGAATGACTCTCAGGCATCCGGAAAAAAATGTACCCTAAACCATTTTGCAAGGCATAATATTTGTTTTAAATAAAAGGAAATACTGTCATGGCAATACTGTGATTAAAACGCCATGAAAAGTCTTTAATAAACATCAGAGACACCATAGGTATCTCTTGCTTTAATGACCGCTGATTAATAATCATATGGAGCTTATGCTGAATGTTATTTGGACAAATTAGAAATTCTGCCTCAGGCCGTCAGACACCATACTCCTGGTGCTGCACAAAACGGATGTGTGTTAAACAATGACAGGATCTGATTCAAAATGCTTGAAAGCAAGCCAAAGCAACTGCAGTTGCTCGCTCAGTAAATTGTCCCAGGGGCTTCATCTGCAGGAGGAAATCACAGGTCTGCAATTGCCGCACAGCACAGCTGTACCAGTGGGTTGTGTGAGAGTTCTGCGGTAGGCACAGAGGACACATTTTCATTCTAGAGCTTCTTGCCTCCCTCTGCTAAGGTTAGAGGATGGAGCTAAACATCCCCGTATCTGGTTTGTGGCACCTCGCTTTTGAGAGACTGGCAGCACATGCAGTAGTGCAGTAGTGCGTACATTCCTGTGCACTACGGCACCGCTCAAGCAGTGCCAGAGCTCAAACAGAGAGACTTAGGCGCTGTTTCTGAAAGACCTTATGCAGGCTGTGCTATGCAATTTTCATAGCTTGTTCTGATGCTTATTTAATTGTCATTATTTTCTCTCCTAATTCATCACTTACACTGTGCTTTACAACACTACCTAAAGTTTTGCAAAATATTCAGAATGAAATCAGCAAAATTCATATGACAAATTTAGGAATTAATCTGATAAATTGTGGGTGCAACTTATTTCTTTGCACGTACAGAGACCCAAAAGCTATGCTTGATTTATAGCCCTGTAGATTTTTCCTCACTGCCATAGAACTTACACATTTCTCAAGTTTTAATTATGCAAACCATTTTTTAGCCCTGTGAATGTCAACATAAGTTCTTCTGTTTTCTTACCATGCAGTTATAATGAGCAATAACCCTTAATCTTATTTTCAGTGGGCAGTTCAAACTGCAGTTCTGTTCTCCCAGGTATTTTAGCAAAGGTTATTTTCTTAGCATGGCATGCTCCCCTGGCTGCATCTCATCAGTAATCTTTCTCTCTTAAGAAAGAGAAATAAGCTCTCAATTCCTTTATGTAACTAAAGTCTCTGTTAAATCATTTTGGCACACTAAGAATAAATCAAGAGAACAAAGAAACTCTTTTGCCCCTCTATTATGATCTGAATTATTCTATCTCTGCACGTACCATTGACCAATGTGTCTTTTCCTTCACTTAGGGTGTTTTTGGCATAGTCTCTGTGTGACAATATTTTTCTCATGGCAAAAAGCAATACCTTCCCAAAGAGCAGGTCACTTTGAGGGCACATGGACTATGTTTATGTTATTATACTTGGGCACATTTTCCTTTTGTCTTTGAGATTTACAGCACAGTTAATATTTCTCCATGTTTAATCTTAAGTGACTGCCCAAATCTACATTCCTGGCACCACTTCTCCCTGAAGACGAGAGCAAATGGTTACCGCTGGTGCTGCCCAGCTCAGGTCCTTCCAGATGGTGTAAATCGGAGCTACGCAGCTGGCCCATAGGTAGCTCAGGACATGCTCACCTTGTTTGCAGTCATGCTCACATACAAGTAACAAATCCGACTGTTGCCTGATGTTGTACCTTCTATACGTTAACAGAGATTCCCCCACCCAGCAAATTGCTCACTCATCAGGTAGTACCACGTCTTCTGTGACTGGGCAGGTGACATGACTTACCCTGCTATGCAACCTCCCCGACAACGGTGCCTGTCTCCTGAGAGGCATAAGATGCTCCTGATCCTGACCCTGACCCATCCAGGGTCCACTAAGCCTCTAGTGCCATTGGGTAGAAAATGGTACATCCCCTTTAGTGATTTTCACCCCGTAGTTTCAGACTGGGCAAGTGGAACATTTTGTTAGCCCAAAGGCTCAGTGAGTTTTTCTGCAGGTACAGGTGCATTCGCCTGCACAGGTACAGATAGCACTGTCTCCCTCCTTCAGGTTGCCAGGAAGAAGTGAGCGCTTGCTGACAAAGGAAAGCAAGCAGCTTATCAGTTACTCACTAAGGTCCAAGGATTTCCTCATACGAAGACTTCAGAAGTTTCATACAGGCACCTTATTCAAATATCTTCAGCATTTCAGTGAGCATTGCTGAAAACACCTCTTTCATCTGTGCCTGTCTGACGTACAGTCACAGGACAGCAGGGTAAGAACCTCTTTGTCAAAGTAACCACTACAGTCCAGTCCAGCCCACCTCTCTTTTGTGCCTGGGATATCTGATCACCTCAATTAATTTAATTTGTCTCTATGAAGGTTATTTCTCACTTGTGACAGTGTGCTCTCCCCTCTCCAGGCACCAACCTGATCTTTATCTCCCCTGACCCTGCCCAAGCGATAACCACCTGGGGTGGTCATAATGGCTGCATGCAGTCATGATGGTGGCATCCGGGGATCAATGTGGTTTCAAGGAGACAGATAACAACACAATAGCCAAGGGCTAACTTGAGCAATGCTGGTTCTGGGGTCAATACGCAAATATGACTATAGGTCAGTCATCTTACCCCCATAAACAGTGAACAGCCCAAGAGCCCTTTCAGCTCTCCTGAATGGCAGCGGGCTGCACGCCAGGATCTCCCCTTGAGTCAGGACGCCATTCAAGGTTACTACTCCTCGAGGTTGAGAGATTCCTTGCCGCAACAGATTTTCAGTAAGTGACTAATAGCGTGCTGAACTTTGAAATCTTAGCTAAGTGATATAAAGGATTGATTGTGCAAATATAACCCTTTAGACATAAAACCGTTGGCCAAGTCTGGGACTAGGACTGGATCCAGCCACACCTAGACTCCTCTCTGAGAAGGAGTTAGGAAAGCAAGGGCGTCCTTTCTGAAACTTTGACTCAATGGGAAGGTCTCCCTGACAGTTCTGTCTGACCCTGTCCTCTATGCAGTAAATAACCAAGCATGCCTTGCCATCTCAAATCCTGTTAAAACACTGTTGCATTTACCATCAAACTTTGTTAAATCCCTGTTTTATATCAATGAATGCATTGCTGCTTCTCTCTAAGAGTGAAGTGCATCACTCCTTCCACAATATCACTTAATGCAAATTATCTTCAGATGCATTGCAGGTGTACTCCTGTAATTTACTCTTAATTGCTTCTTTACTTATATAATGTTGCTAATAAAGGGAAGGGGGGGAAATCCCATTTATGTACATAAATAAAAGCCAGGTGTTTGACCATATCTACTCTCACTAACTCCTGTTTTCACAGCTATAGAGTCTTTGGCTGTTGCTACCGTAAGCTTTTTATTAAAACCCAGGTGCTTAACAAAGGTAGCTAAAGCATTACTGAGCATTCCTGGTGTGCTGGTTATGTGTGAGATAGAGTTAAATTTTTTCATAGTACTTTATATGGGGTTATGTTTTGGACTTGTGATGAAAATGGTGTTGATGACACAGGGATGTTTTAGTTACTGCTGAGCAATGCTTACACAGCATCAAGGCTCTTTCTGCTTCTCACACCACCCCAACTGCAAGTAGGCTGGGGGTGCAGAGGGAGCTAGGAGGGGACACAGCTGGGACAGCTGGCCTCAGCTGACCAAAGGGATGTCCCATACCATCTGATAACATGCTCAGCAATAAAAAGCTGGAGGGAAGAAGGGAGGGGAGGGGTTTGGTTGTGGTGTTTGTCTTCCTGAGTAACCACTGTGTGTGATGGAGCCCTCCTTTCCTGGAAATGGCTGAACATCTGCCTACTGATGGGAAGTAGTGAATGAATTCCTTATTCCGCTTTGCTTGCGTGCATAGCTTTTGCTTTACCTGTTAAACTGGCTTTATCTCAACCCACAAGTTTCTTTCACGCTTCAACCCTTCCGATACTCTCCCCCATCTCACCGGGGGATATAGTGAGTGAGTAGCTGTGCGGTACTGAAGCTGCCTACTGGGGTTAAACCACAACAGTCCTTTTTGGTGTCCAGTGTGGGGCTCAAAGGGTTTGAGGTAATGACAGATTTGATTGGAGTGTGCTAGGCAAAATTTATAGCTGTTACAGCTGTTTAGTTATTAATGGGCAGATTCCTGTGTGTGCCATAGGGCTTGCTTGCCTCACGCTGTATTAGAGCCCAGTGCTTGTTAATGGCTGCTTTTGCTGCTTGCTGTACTGCTTATCGTCTTACTCTGCTATACCTGGGAACAGTTTGATAACAGCAGTGGCCATGTACCTGGACTGGTAAGATGGCCAGGGCATTGCTGCTGTTTCTGTGCTGCTGTACTGGGCAGGCTTGGAAGTCCAGTGTGAACTTCAGTCGAAGGGACTGTGACCTGTGGATAAGTCCACGTGAGATCAGGACACCCCAAAGCGTCTGTGGCTGTGGATGAGTCCATGACAGAGCAGGTATGCCTCGAAGCATCTGTGGCTGTGGATACATCTGTGCCACAGCAGATACACCTCTGAAGAGATCGTACTCACAGATAAGGCCGCACTGGAGCACATGCACCCCTAACGGACTGTGGTCTGTGGATGCATCCAAGCTGGAGCAGGGGCAAGAGAAAGAGTTAATTGCAATGTTAAATGCTATAACCTGGCCTGAAGGAACCTGGGGTGGGGTCTGTAACAGATATACCTTTAAATTGTTGTAACTTATGACTTGAGTTGCATGTTGTAGGAATTACTACAGCAGGAACCACCTGAACAAATGGAGGACAAGCCTTACAAGAAGCAGTGTAAGTGCAGCAGTGACCTGACCTGAGCTGGCTTTGGTGCTCAGTAACTCCACGCAACACATCACCTCTCCTGTCCTGCATGAACACTGTAACAGATGGAGCCCTGAGTCATGGACACTTACGGACATTTTACAGGGGTGGTCCATTGACTAAGGGAATGATACCTGTGTATATATCAAAAGATGTGAAGGAGGTTGGTGGTTAATAAGGACGTATTGGATAGTGTGGGACCCAAGCATGATATAAATGGTATGGAATAAAGGCTGGAGAAGGTGCTGATTTTAGCCAGGATAGCGTTAAATAGTAGCTTGTATGGGGCTATGTTTCGGACTTGTGATGAAAACACTTGATAATACAGGGATGTTTTAGTTATCACTGAACAGTGCTTACAGAGTAGCAAGGCCATTTCTGCTCTTCGCACTGCCCTGCCAGCGATTAGGCTGGGGGTGCAGAAGGAGTCAGGAGGGAGACAGCTGGGACAGCTGACCAAAGGGATATTCCATACCATATGATATTGTACTCAGTAATAAAAAGCTGGGGAAAGAAGAAAGAAAGGGGAGAATGTTTGGAGTTATGGCATTATGTGTGATGGACCCTTCCAGTTCTCTCCTCCATCTGCCCAGAAGGGAGTGAGCAAGTGGCTGTGTGGTGTTTAGTTGCCGGCTGGGGTTAAACCAGGACACCTAGACACCTAGCTTGGATGGTACGGTTCCCCTTTCCCCTTAGATTTTCATCAAGGCTTCATCCTGTGAGAGTAATTGTTTGTTGCTGATGTCAGCAGAGAGAGATGAAGCAGCTGTGATAATTGTTTCATTCCTTGTACTCAGAGATACCAATCTATTGTTGGCTCAGCACACTGAGTGGGCTGCTGTCTGCACAATTATGGACATGAAGAAACTGGAATCCTTGTCTATAACTGTCAATGAACCTCTGAGTCTAATGTACGATCACTTTAGCTTTTAGCAGCACAGATGGACATAGAGTTGGTGGCTACTGCCGAACACCCAAGTAGAATTGCAGACTCTGCTGGAGGATGCTTGGAAGATGTAGATGATCATACAGTAGCATCTGCTGCCATGTTGCAGGCCCTTGTGTGGCCCATGCAGAGCCACAGTGATATGGAGTTTACTATAAAGCTGTAGATTTACTGGACTATGGTTATACTGTAACACCTAGCAGGGAAATAAGTGTTCAGTGCTTTGGATTGGCATGGAGCAGCAGACAACAACTGTGACAGGGTAGGTTAAGATCAACAATGAATGGTTCACAGCTGAAGCTTGTACCTTTTCTACCAGCACAGGCTGGAAAGTAGTAGCTTCCTTAGCGTTATTACAAGTGCATCTACCAAGGTGTGTGACTGCATGGCCAGCATCACCATCTCTGGGCAGGGGATAAGAGTCCAGCCAAACTTTTCTTAAGCACTGGGCGGGAAACTGACTTCAGTAGTACTTGACTCCTGAGGGATTTGCTTCAGTGCAGGTGACTTTGCTGACTTCAAAATCTGTCCTGAAATGGCTTAAAGCAAGCACTTGACCTACATACAAATATGGTAGTCTGGGCAATATTTTTAGGGCTCTAAATGTATTCAGTTTTTTTTTTTAACTAAAAAAATCTCTCCAGGGCATCAAAATATATGTAAAGCTGTTACTTTACAAGTGCATCCATCAGGTTAGCTCAGCAAGTGTTTTCTTCTAAAAATCCTCTTCCATGTGTCAAAAGGGAATAGAGACCTCTGTAGCTGTAAGAAACTGAGAAAAAAAGATCAATGCTTTGAATATCCTACTTTTCTACAACATTTCCATAGTCTCTAGTGTTTGTGCTTTAATATTTGTTCACTGCCACTTTGTAATCTTGGGTTTATTCTGTTAAAGGCTATGCCTTTCTCCTCTCAGAGGGAGCTACTGCTGTTTAGCTGTTGTTTTCTGATGGGATTGATTCAGGTAGTCAGTGACCTTTCCTATACCCCCTATTGATTGTCTGGAATGGCTTGGCCTGACAAGGTGAAAATAGCTACAGTGTTTTATTGTTTCTAGTACTTGTTTATTTACCTGGTTACGCAATGCACTTATAGACTGGCTTGCTGATTGATTTATTGCTGCTGTGTACTGCTGCCCCCGTCCTTCTGGGCAACAGGACTGGAAAAGCACTTTCCGCAGCTGCGAGCTAACGCCTGTGTCCATGCATTAACAAACTGCATGTAAGGCACTTTAGTCAAAACCATCCCTTGTAAGCCATAGCTGTCCATTTGCCCAGGGTTTGTGATTGCAAATCTAGGCTCATACATGCTGTAAGACTGCCAGCTGGCAGCACGGCGAGTTACTGCCAAGACAGGCTTGGGCCAAAAGCAGTATAAATGAAACAGGGAAAATGTATTGTAAAACATAGTAAAAGAGCCACTCTTACTTCTGTTACTGCTGTGTAACAACCTCTCAAAGAGCAATGTGGACAGAGGACAAAATCATGTCTTCTTCCAGCAATGCTTGTTTCTGGGATTATTCTGCAGAGGCCTAAGAGAGAGATCTCAGCTAACTGGACAGAGTGGGAATTTATGGCCAAAGTGTGACTGGAAAGTGTGAATGCATGGGGGAGACGTTATGTTGCCCTGGCAATCCGAGGATAAACCAGTTACAATGATCCAGAAGCCACAATATGTTTTTTCACCTCTGCAGCTAACTTGGAACAGCTGTCCCCTATGAGCAGCATGAATCTTTCGACAAGAGGTGAGTGAAGGTGAGGTCTGGGCTGTCACAGGACAATAGGCCAGTCAAACACTGTTGGTACAGCATGGTCTTCCACAGTCCCTGGTATTCAGGAGCAGATGATGGCCACGGGAAGAGTGTCATGGATGGAACGATGCACTTCACTCGTAGAGAGAAGCAGCAATGCATTTATTGATATAAAACAGGGATTTAACAAAGTTTGATGGTAAATGCAACAGTGTTTTAACAAGAGTCGAGATGGCAAGGCACGCTTGGTTATTTACTGCATAGAGGACAGGGTCAGACAGAACTGTCAGGGAGACCTTCCCATTGAGTCAATGTTTCAGAAAGGACGCCCTTGCTTTCTAAGCTCCTTCTCAGAGAGGAGTCTAGGTGTGGCTGGATCCAGTCCTAGTCCCAGACTTGGCCAATGGTTTTATGTCTAAAGGGTTATATTTGCACAATCAATCCTTTATATCACTTAGCTAAGATTTCAAAGTTCAGCACGCTATTAGTCACTTACTGAAAATCTGTTGCGGCAAGGAATCTCTCAACCTCGAGGAGTAGTAACCTTGAATGGCGTCCTGACTCAAGGGGAGATCCTGGCGTGCAGCCCGCTGCCATTCAGGAGAGCTGAAAGGGCTCTTGGGCTGTTCACTGTTTATGGGGGTAAGATGACTGACCTATAGTCATATTTGCGTATTGACCCCAGAGCCAGCATTGCTCAAGTTAGCCCTTGGCTATTGTGTTGTTATCTGTCTCCTTGAAACCACATTGATCCCCGGATGCCACCATCATGACTGCATGCAGCCATTATGACCACCCCAGGTGGTTATCGCTTGGGCAGGGTCAGGGGAGATAAAGATCAGGTTGGTGCCTGGAGAGGGGGGAGCACACTGTCACAAGGAGCAGTAATCCATATAGAACAAAGGAAAAGGAAAGTGAGGAACAGTTAGATTTTGGATCTGGGGAGTGAGCAGTACTAAGCTTAGAGATGCTCATGTTCCTCTTTTAGGTCAGATGTCTTTTCTCATACTTTTAGGCAAGAAGTTATCAACTGACCGCTCAAGAAAGAATAAACTTTCTTCTACTGACTCAGTCACCACGATACTCTGAAACATATGTACATGCACTGAACCACATCTCTTATCTGTCTCATATCAATAAACCCTAACAATGCAAAGCTCTGGGTGGTGTGCGTGGAGGTACTGTGTTACTCCTCTTGTCTGAAACTACATATGAGGGTAATTAACCACAGTGGGGTAACGCTGCATCTGGGATGACTGAGCCTCAAAATCATTCTTAATGGTTGGGACCAGGAGCCTTGAAACACTCAAGGGAAAAGTTTCCTCTGCATCTTAACGCTAATCAGGAAAAGAGAAGACCATACCAGAGGAAGAACTATATCCTACTGGAGGTACCTAGTTCCATCAGAGAAAGTAGAAGTCTTGGCATCTGTGGAAGAAGCTGGTTTAGGATCACAGTTCAAACAGTGAAATCCAAGCAAGGACAATCCAAGTACAGGACTTCTGAAAAATGAAGAAGAAACTCAATTTTTCATTTTTGGGATGATTTTGTGGGTTGCAAGGAAAGTTATGTCTTCTTGATCAAAAGAGGCCTAAGGTGGAGTTAAGGGTGCAAACTATTTAGCAAAGTTAGTGACAAATGTACAAATCCAGAAGACATGGAAGCACAGCAGAATGTTCAGATGGAGAAGAAGGAGCTTCTGTCTGGACAGGTGAACACAGTGGGCATCTCCATCTGTCAGAACGGAGGAAGTAATATGAAAGAACTAAGAAAAAGGGCATGAGGAGGTCTTCAGAAGATGGGAATAATATTGGAAGTACCCTAATTCAGAGCTGCAGTTCCATCGAGTTTCAGAAGAATCTCCACCTTCAGTACTGCTCGCGTATTTTCTGATGCTCTCCTATATACAGCACTTCTTCACAGGGATGTATAATGCATTTGCTCTGTGGCCTTATTTCAGCAGCTTTGGTTTCCAGTACTGGTGACAGTGTGCTTGGCTCCTTTCTCTAATGGATGAAATGCAGAGCAGTTGCACAAAGTATCACTGGGAAAGGACACAGTCTTTCAATGCCCTCTTTGACACTTTTTCCCCAAGACATCTGCGTACTCATCCCTGTGAGAGTGGCTTTGCTGCCGTCTTTCAAGGTTGAAACAGCACTGAGGCAGGAAATGCCTCACTCTCTGGCTGGATATAAATCTGAAGCCCAACTAACTTCCCAGGCTCAACACGGTCTGAGGGGCATGTCTCATGGGGGCAGCTCTATTCGATTCTGATAAGTGAATTGGCATAGCAACCCGCACAATGCTGCCAGCATCTGAAAGGGGACAGACCCTCAAGTATCTACCAGAAAAAGATACGATCTACCAAAGATAGGAATATGTGTTGTGCTGGGGCGAGTTCACGTTTAGGGGGTACTGGCCAATTTTGGACCATTATGGATGATATCGACACCTGATTAAGTGGCAAGTTGCAGGTTATCAGTAGGCCGTCTTTCTCTCCCTTTCTTATGGAGATGCCCTTTTTCTTTTCATAGCCTGACTTACAATCTACACAGAAACTGTTCTTGTATAAAGAGGTCGTAACGTTTTTTGCACCAATTTTTTCACAACCAGCATTTGTACTGTTACACTTCATACCTGCAGCCCCACACTCCTGTGCTCAGTGAACTGAATGCCCCTAAAAAAAGTGAAAGACACTGCTTGCACTTCCGAAATAATGAAGCTAGGGCTCTCACTCTGCATCACTGAGGTGTTCTCCATTTTCCTTCAATCTGAATCTGTAACAGTGCATGCACTGAAGGTGTTGGAAGTGTTCGCAGAGTTAGGCCGGGCTGGATTTAAGGATAAATCATCAAAATGGGCGTCACTTATCCACCAGAATTCCTGAGCCTATTTCCTGTGGGATTCTGAACTTTGGGCCTTTCCTGTCAATATGCATCGTAAAATCCATTCAACACACATGGGAACACCAACTGATGTCACCTGCAGTTGCTCTCCTCACACCTAGGAAAGCATCAGAGAAAGGATGAGCCTGTTGATGAAGAGATGTGGGTGGAAGTAGGCTAGAAAAGACTCCTACTTAAAGCACATCTCTCACTGATGCATAGGAAAGGTGGTCACAGAATCACCGGGGTTGGAAGGGACCTCTGGAGATCATCTAGTCCAACCTCCAAACTAAAGAGTGTGTAGAAAGACACCACGTCCTTTTAAAAGATTTTAGCCTATCTGAAAGGCACATCAGTTACTGGGAACAGGACCTAACCATTAATTTTTTGGCCACATATGGACTTTTAATACCCCACATGTTCATTTCTCACACTAGCAGCATGACAGGACGGCCTCTTCCTCATTGCTGGGCACAGTAGGTCATAGTGTGATGAGTCCATCAACTACATGGAAATGGGAAGACCTAGGGAGAGAGGCCACAGTGGTCAGTCAAAGACTGTGCCTGGTGGTAGGGACCTGCATGCAGGGAGCCCCTATGACAAGACATCCTCAATATGGAAACCTTCACCTAAGACATGGGACCAGGCACACGTGTGAATTCATCACATGTCACTATGTTTCTGTATGTAGTGGATGTGCTCCAGCCAGGCATCCCGATGCATAAAGTTTCACACTGAGAGGAGAATAATTTGAGAGATCTCCAGCTACTGTAGATACTAAATACCTAGAGGCCCACCCATATGCATTTTCATGTCAATTGATCTCAATCAGCATCTGAAATTCAAAAAAACACCTCATCTTCTGGGTCTTCCCTGCACTTCAGTCTTCAGACAGTGCATGGCGACAACAGGTCTGGCAGTGCGGTCATGGCTGCAGAATATGCGCCAGAGGTATCCATCGCCTGCGACTTCTCAAGCGGGTGCCTTTGCAGTGCCACTTCCAGTCTTTCAACACTGGGTGGCACCAAAAATATAAAGAATGAAGGCCACGTCTCTAACCTTCCCCTGTTCAAAGGGAGTTGTGATCCTGGGAAAGGTGAGGTGCTATCACTTTATTTGTTTATAGTCTTGACGCAGTGAATGTAAGAAAAACATTAGTCTAGCAAGACACCTCAGGTAATGGTCGGATTAGGAGCAGGTGAGGATATAAGATAGGAAGAACTGTCTGTAATGTTTGACTACTTCCACTGTGGAACTATTTCAGCTAAAAAAATCCCACCTGTGATTAAAGTTATTTTTATCTTGTCATGAATAAACCCTCTCCTCAGGTACAGGGGAAAAAAAAAAAAAAAAAGAAGAGACAGAAAAGCAGTGGAGGGATAGGGCCAGTCCCAGTCTCTGTGCCAGTGTTGTCCATGTCACAGAGATTGCTGGAGCCAGGAGTGGCCCTTACAACTCCCCTGCTCCCTCCATCTTCAGCCACATTGCCCTGTGCACCAGCCAGCAAAGCAGAACCTGAGTGAAAGGCAGAGCAAGTTGTTCTTTCTCATACCTCATCTAACATGGGATGCTAATGGCATGCCTTTAGCAGATAAGGCCAATTTCTTCAGGAAAAATACTCTGCATGCAAGTTTTCGGTGAGAACTTAGAGACAGAATTTTCTAGATGCTGAACTGGAGGAATGCCATGTGCTCGTTATTGATTTCTCGTTGCTGGCTATGATAAATTCCAGGAGCGTAGCAACATAGAACAGAAAGTCATGGAGGAGCTGTCGTCTTAGGGAGTACTTTGTATGCCTTCCTTAACATCTGTCATTTGTGACCAATGCCACTGGATGCAGTTATCCAATAAGGTGCCAAACTGACAGCATTTCATTAAAATATGCTGCAGGGAGTAGTTCAGTAAACTACTTAGCATGCCAAATGCATAGTATGTGCCAACATATTTATCGTATAATGTTCTTAAGAGCTGCAAGCCTCTGTTCATTGGGAGTCATCAATTCCATTTTCATATGCAGTGGACCTTGAACCCTGGTCTGCACTCACATTGCAACAATTTAATTTTTTCAAGGGACCATCAGAGTAAGTAGACGCAGTACCTCTACCAGGAGCTGTGGCAGCAAGCTTTATTGATATTCTGGGCTAAAGAAGCCCCACAGATCTCTGCACGCTGTGGGACGAATCTAAAAATACATGCTAAAAGCATGATTAGTACAACATGCAACAAGGTGAGGAGTCCATGCTGCTGAACAGAAATAAAGTCTTGACAATGTAAAAGCAACAAAGCTAAATGAAGTAATTCAGCAACAAGAGTATTAATCTCAACCTTATTGCAATATTGAAACAAAGGACAGTTCTGTTTTTAGTGGAGCTGAAAGAATCTACCCCAGTGACTGGTAATTAATTATACAAGGAGAGCTTCAGTCCTCTGTTCAACCTTCGGGCTGCCTCATTAGACATCGTCAGTCTCTGGGACATGCAAATCCCATGTGTCAAAAAGCACTGGTTTCCATACACTCAGTGACCTTTCTCATCTCTTATATCCCTTCTTTCCTTTCTGTGTGACCACCCCAAAGTGCTTACGGAGCCTCTGTTCCCAGGCAATTACTTGTTGGGCAGCTCTCCCACAGCTGAAATAGGCTCTCTCCTCTGATATTGAAAGCTGGGCTGCACTTCATTAAGCCAGGACTTGTGTATGTGTTCAGCAACCCTCCATGACCTCTCTCCATGGGAAGTCTGGCTCCTGAACCTTGGGGTTTTCATCTTTACTCAGTACAAGGTGCTGCCAAATAGTTGTAGTCAAACCCCGAAGCCAGCAAAGGGGCATCAGCATGTTCCTGAGCCTTGTGCCCCTAACCCTCCCCATCCCTGGCAATGGAATCCAGTGCCCCATTGACCATATCTCTTGCTAGGGCAGACAGAAAATGTCCGTGATATCACGTATCTCTTTAAATCCTAAAATGCCATGCTGGCTCTATAGCAACACTAACAGGCATCATCTGTTTTTTTATAGCTGGGAGGCTCACAGAGGCCCTACTGCAGTGTTTTGCAGCTACAGTTAAACAATTCAAACCTAAAAATGAGTCTGAGGTAAAATCTCGTCTGTTACACCTCTGCTCCCAGATCGTGCTCCTGGTGGCTTTATTTCAGATCTCAGTGAGATCTGTAGGAGCCTCACCACCTTGAAATTCAGACTGCCTATTAGGATCCCAAAAGAGGATGTGGAAACCCAGCTCTAAGCTTCAAAAGTCAATAAAATAGGACATATAGAACACACCAACACACCGAGACTTGCAGAGACTGTGTATACATACAAACATCCTCATAAAATCAGGCAAGGGTTCTTCCCCAAAATGAGTGTCTCCTCAGGACGAGCTTTCTGAAGGGGAAGGCGTGGGGAGGAGTGGAAGGAAAGAAGGGAGGAAGCACAGGAATAAATTCAATTTAAGCATGCACAGAAGGAGCAAGGGAATGCGTAAACGTATCCAGAGCGATAAAAGGTAACTGAAGCAAAGGGCTTTTAAAGATGTGAAACCCACCTGCTCTGTCAAGCAGAGCTGGAGACAAATACAGACTTGTGATCTGGGTGAGACAGTTTGCTGTGTGCTTGTCCCTCCCGGCACTGCTGTCTATTCCCCTGAGGCAAAGGGGCTCATTTGCTGCTGTACAAAAGACAGTGCTACTTGGAAAGCAGCTCCTGTGCTGCTGCATAGCCCTGATGTACGTGGAATAAAAGGTGCTCTTTAATTACACCCAGGGCTCAGACTGGCCACACTGCGTGCACCAGCCCAGATGCTCACCGTGTTTACTGCTTCGCCCACGTTTACAACATCCAAGCGCAAATCGCTGGTATTTATTGTGGCCTTTCTCCCTCTCCTGACCCTATGTTTTGGATGCACTGGCCTGGCCCTGCAGCTGGAGGACACACGACAGTGGTGCCTCGTGGGGCAGCAAGGCACCACAGCCCCTTCCCTGAGCTGAGAGCGCAGGCTCAGACCTCGCTTGTTTGGGGGAGAATATTTGAGTGGTCAGCTCATATTACAGTCTTAATCGCAGCAGAAGCATCATGAATAAATTCTTCTCCTTCTGCATTATGTAAATCATTTTCTGGGCTGTGTCAGCTCTTCTGCGAGTGAGAGCTTGTTTTAATCACTCGAGAGAGGATCTGACACAGGCAGATCTGCTGAATATAGGAGTGCGTAGTCTGGTAGAGTTGCTTTTCAGAGCAAAGTTTTCAGACTTTTTCCTTTATTTCCACCTGCTATTTTGTTTCATACCTTCAATACCGTGGTCATGACAAAGAGTCAATGCCTGGAGAAGTAAAGGCTGCATCAGGCTAAGAATGTATTTGAAGGGCTATGTTTACTTCACACATACTCCACTCTCATGAGACTCCACCTGGAGTACTGTGTCCAGCTCTGGGTTCCCCAACATAAGAAGGACATGGACCTGTTGGAGTGAGTCCAGAGGAGGGCCACAAAGATGACCAGAGGGCTGGAGCACCTCTGCTACGAGGACAGGCTGAGAGAGTTGGGGTTGTTCAGCCTGGAGAAGAGAAGGCTCCGGGGAGACCTTATAGCCATCTTTCAGTACTGAAAGGCATCTACAAGAAAGCTGGAGAGGGACTTTTTACAAGGGCATGTAGTGACAGGATGAGGGGTAATGGCTTCAAGCTGGAAGAAGGTAGATTTAGCTTAGATATAAGGAAGAAATTTTTCACTATGAAGGTGGTGAGGCACTGGAACAGGTTGCCCAGGGAAGTTGTGGAGGCCCCATCCCTGGAAGTTTTCAAGGCCAGGTTGGCTGGGGCTTTGAGCAACCAGGTCTAGTGGGAGGTGTCCTTGCCCATGGCAAGGGGGTTGGAACTACATGACTTTTAAGGTCCCTTCCAACCTAAACCATTCTATGATTCTATGATATTACAGGACCACAGTGAGATTTTGGTCATACACTTCCTGGACAATTTTTACCAGAGGAGTTGGTGCTTGGCAGTTACATTTAACTGGTAAATTTTTGCTGTTAATCATACAGCCTGTAAGGGCAATAGTTTGCTTATAATTGTGCCTCTTACCGGTGTATCTGTGACATTGTATAACACACAGTTCCCGTGCCTTTAGTACAGTAATACCTTCCTTCTGCCCTCTTTTCTTTCCTCCTCCCTACCTTCCTTTTCTCTTTTTGCTGTCTTTTTTCTCTTCTTCCTTCCTTCCTTGTTCCCTCTCTGCCCCTGTGGTGTGCTGACACAGGTACCAGTTGCCAGAGGTCCATGGTGAACTGACCGACTTTGTGAGTTTGGCTTCATTTTGTCTTGCTACTAAAAAGGCATCGAAAGACTGGTGATACACTCTCCTCCCTTTTTAAATGGCTTTCCCCATTAGCAATGGCTACAGCTGCCAACAGGGAGTAGTGAGGTCAGAAGGGGAAGGGCAATCATGGTGCAGCTGGGAACATCTCCATTTCTTGCTTCACACTTGCAGAAACATTGGTCCCGGAAGAGAAGACAGCGTCTAGCAACTTCTTGAGTTTGTCGCCTACAGCTTCTGATGGGCAGGACTTGAAAACCTATGAAAGTTTTGGCAAAAAAAGAAGAAAGGGGCCATGCTTTTGCAGTGAGATTTTGTGGCACGCCCCTTCTCCTGCTGCTTTTTTAATTAGTTTTGCTTCTACCCAGCAAGGAGGGTAATGAGAGCCTCTTTCTTTCTGTTTGGTTTTCTGGGTTTTTTTCAGATTGTGCCTATCGTCAGTGCATGAAACAATTTCCTATGCTCTGGCTTGTTTGGGTTTTTTTCTTCTTCTTTTTTTGTAGCTCTTGCCAGTTTCACAGGCTCTGACTGTTTTCCAGTGAGTCAGCTACACTTTTCATGGCTTGGGGAAGAGAGACATGAGAGAAGAACACAACTGGCCCCAGTGGGGCTGGTAGCGGCATGTAGTGGGGGACAGTCTCTGAAATTCTGTGGCTTCTCTGGTCCAGCCAGCCACCCCTGCCTGACATCTGTTCACCACCTAGCAATGTTTCAGTAGCTTGCACTGAATTTATTTACTGGCGGGTGTCCCAGGGAGGCAGACATGGCATTTATCAGGTGCCAGCTAGCAAACTCTGCTACCTTTGCCAGTAAATTGAAGAGCCACTGCTGTATTAGGAAAAAGATATTATATACAGAGCACCTATTAATAGTCTTATCTCTGTCTACAGTGAATCGATGTGAAACACTCAGGCTTCTACCCAAACTGCAAATTCAAAATGCTATTCGGGTTGAGCAGACCACAGGGCAGAAAACCAGTTTCACGCAAGCTCCTAATGCAATGTAACTCTGCAACCGAAGGTCCAGGTGATAAGGCTTGCTCCTGAATGCATCCGTCAGTTTCTGCACTGCCTGACATTGCTGTCCTTGTCCAAGTGATGGCCGTTCCCTTTTCATCAGTTTTCTCCCCCATATCACAGGTTGGAGACTATGGTTGTTCTCCGGCAGGTGGGGTTTGCCCTTCTACTGACAGACGCTGCCTGTGCCCTTCTCTGACCCAAACCTCCTTCCTACCCGCTTTGTATTCCAGTTCAATCACCAATGTCAGTGGCACTAAATGCTATCTAGCCATCCGTCACAAGACATTCAGGGCATCCATTATGATATGATTCATTTGAGCAATCTATGTTCATTATTAGTCTTCCCTTACTGCAGACTAAAGTAACCCTGGCTTGCATTTTCTGCTGTATCTGCTTGCTTGCTTGCTTCTTAGTGCTTTGCCGGGTGTTGTCCCGCTTCATATCTTCTGGCCTCTGCCATTCGTCCTGGAAAATGTTTACTGGGGATTAATATGCAGTAAATCACTGTTGTACTCTCAGCTTCTGAAAACATGCTTTGGAATATAGCTCATCCCTTCACCAGGCTGAAGGGGTTAAATGCATAAATCTTGTTCTGCTTGCTGTCCTGCCACCAAAAAAATGAATTTGGATCCTATCCTTAAAAGAACAGGGACAGGCTGTGGTTTTTCAACTTTGTGCTTTTTAGTGTTAAGCTAAACAAATTCCACCTGTTTTCCCCACTGACCATCCAAACGCTGCTGGGTGAGCACTGTGTACAGCTTGTGAATGCATTTGTGCACCCTTGCAGGTTACCTGTTCTTCAAGGTTGGTCCTTTTTCCCCCTCAGATACAGCAGGAGATTTCGTGAGATTAAAACACATCTGTGCCCAGCCAGTGCACTGGGGAGGGACAAGGTGCAGGAAGCCTCTATTTCCAGCCCAGGTATTGTTACTGAGGAGGGGACAACAAAAATAAGTAATGGCATTCCAAGAACGCAACAAGGAGATGAGCTGACCCTAGGCAAGCACATGGGACCCCTTTGAGTCAGGGACACAAAATCCTGGCCATTGACTGGGATCCCCAGTTGAACCCTAGGAGTAACAGAGAACAAATATGCCACCAAACTGTCCTGGGTCTGCTACCAAGCCCCACTTGCTTCCTCCACAGCAAGGAAGAAAGACACATTTGCCCAGCACCTCTCAGACCTGCCAAAGTGAAATAGCTCTGGGAGCCTCTGCTCTAACTGCATTCCCCCTTCCAGCACACAACAGCTTGAATTCATGCTGCTAAGCAGTTACAGCAAGGGATGGACAAGCCCACACCATCTTCAATTTGTTAGGAAAAACCTTTGGATTTTTTTTTTTTTTCCTTAAAGCAGGGCGGAATAGCCAAAGGCCAGTACATTCTGTTGTATTCAGGGTTAAATGACTCCAGCACTGGTTTGATTTAGCTACTGACAATTGACTTACAAATGTGGCCAAATGTCAACGAGCAGCAATCTTTTTATGGGGCATTTGTATTCTTTGTATGGGGAGAATTTGGCAAAAAATTCTTGATAACCAGTGATCCCAAATATTTCAATAACTGTGTGATTTCTTTTGGTTATTGAGAGCTAGGTTGTCCCCTCCCTGCAATGCAGAATCAGTGCTGTGGCATATTTTTCCACCCAGGAGCAGAAGGAACATTAGGTCCCTTTGCCTTCATCACACTGAAAGCAACTGCATTTTACGTTTTGGAGAAGAGGTACAAACTGCAACAACAGAACTGAAAGTGAAGGAGCTGGGAATAAAAGGCAAATACCTCTAAGGAAAAAAGGCAGAGGGAATAGACAGAAAACTTCTGCTTGGCTGCTCTGATGCTCCTCTCCCCAGCAGTGCCCTTTCTAGTCACAGCACACTGTGCATGCTCACACTGTGTTCCTCACCGACAATTTCATTCAGGCCATCAAATTAGCCAGGAGAGGCAGCGTGGGTAAATGAATAGCAACCAGACTGCTTGGTAAGTCTTTGCTTTGCCACAAACTCACTGCTGATCTCCTATCTTGCTTCATTTCCCAGCTTTGTCATCTTTGTTTCTGGGATACTGCCTAGGGTCCAGATGCTTGTTTAGGCATCTGTAATTCACATCCTTAAGGCTGCCACCACAAGGTACAGTTTTTCACGCAACATAGCCATGCGTCTGGATGTGCTGCTGTTCAGGTCAGCACTGTCCCCAGCCACCACCCTTGCATGCCAAGTCTTCACAGGGAACTTTAGAGGTCATCTAGTCCATTCTCCCACCTCTGCCAGGCTGGTCTTTAGTATCTTGTACTGTGTATGTGCAGAGTGTAATGTAGGGGAAAGCCGGCCTGGACTGGACCCAATGGATGCTGCCCCCTGGAAGTGGTAAACAATAATAACAAGAGTACAGTCCACATGCTAGGGTTAAAAAAACCAGAACAGAATATTTGGTTTCTGTTACTGTTGTCAGTCAAGTTGTGGATTTAGGCAGTCTTTGAATGTCATGGTTGTGAAAGCCAATAATGAGCACAGCAGCTACCCCTTTTCAGCTACTGCAACTTCACTCTCTTAAAAGGGAAAAAAAAAAAAATTAAAAAAAGGAAGAAAAATTGTAGCTTGACTATGACACAGCATTTAGCAGTTTCCTTTCCCTTTTCAGTTGATTAAGTGTCCTCCTCTATTAAAATACTCTTGATAAGACAGTGAGAGCTATTAGCAACTCATGAGAATCTGTGGTTGGTAAATAGAATTACAACTCTCAGAAGAAATACTGCAGATATCGTACAGCGAGTAAGTGGCGTGGCAGTAGAAGTAGGTTAAAATACTATGTTATTTTAGTAGGTGAATTCCTAGAAGACGATGGGGGAAGCTGTCACAACCCAATTGAGGTCATCACTGAGTGATACCTGCAGAAAGACAGTAATATATCACCTGTACAGCTGTAAAATCTGCCAACAGCTTTCTTGCATTTAATGTGCTCTGACCTGAGCTCCAGCAATGCCCTGTTTAGGGTAGGCAGAGTGTGCCCTCTGTGTGACTGGAGTCCGAGCTTGGAAAGGTCCCCCCTTGTCTTCCATGGATGACAACCTTCATTCAAAAGGCACTAAGCTCACGTTAATCTCCCCTTGTTCTAGTGCCTGCTCCCTTGCATACTAAAATCCTCCTTTGGCTGGTTCAGTTGGCGATGAGAGCACATCTTCCAGATGACAGTATCTGTAGCACACACACAGCCCCCTCCACCTTGAGAATGCTGAAATCAACCCAGTGCCAGAGCTGCTCCTTAAAATATTAAATACACAAATATTTTACAAATAGTATTTTAGCTGTGAATAATAACCTGGTAGTGCCTGGGAGAGGCAGACAATTTACATCCTCCCTTTCCATATGAGCTGTTTTGCTGTGACTTCCAGATGCCAAATAAATTATTAATCAAGTCTGAAAAATACACTGGAGCCTTCCTTCCTGAGAGGAAGGGTGATGCTGATCACCAGATGGATTTGGCATGTAAGTCACATTGCCAGTAAATAGCTGATCAACATCTTTTACCACCATTTTATTGTGTTCCGAGTTTACCTGTCTAGCTTGGAATATGTTGCAGGTGTGCACTAATTCCTCCTTTTTCAGTGCCACCACTGGTGACGTACATTTGCCCCAGCATGGGTATAGCGACACATGTGGACACAATGTACAGGGCAGATGGCAGCACTGCACAGCATGCTGGTGGAGCATTAGAAAGCATAGGAGAAAAATCCTGTGGATCTTTGTGTTTTGGGCTGGGTTTTTTTTCCATTTGAGCTGTGATTAATGGCTGCATCAGACATCACAAACCAAAGGATGCAGTTTGTGAACTCCCCTGCATTGACTTCAGGACAAAGTGGTAGAGAAAAGGAGAAATTCCTGGTATTTTCATGACTTTTTCCCAGCTTACTTTTGCAGTGTCACAGGCGTTTGATCAATGTATTTATTTCTTAGCATAAAGCAGAGCTCACAGAATAGGAGACAACACAGAACAGGCACATCAGTTGGACTGTTAATGTATGCCCTGAGTTAGTGGAGGGCTCTCATTTTCAAAACAAGTGGACTCCCAAGAGCCTCGCCATATAAGCACATCCACCAGGAAAGGATGAAGACACTGTGTTACCACTGACAGTGGTCAACCACTGGTCAACCAAGTGATCTTGTAAAAGTTTCTCCTAACACAAAGACAATTCACATGCCTTGTTTTCCAGCTAGAGGCTGACACAGAAAAAACACATTATTGTGTCTCAGGCACTATTGTTTTTTAGGCCATATCTTGTGCCCTAACGTTTCCAGCCTGACTGAGCCATAGCTGGGGAGTTGGGTGCTCATGTCTCCACGATCCTGGTCTCTATCCAGTAAGCACAGGCCTTTAAAGCATGGCTGAGGGAAGTGGTGATACGTACTGCTAAACACAAACTGGCCTTTGGTGGTCTCCAGAAACACAACCCTAGAGTTCTGCTGCTGCTAGTCTGGCATCAAAGGGAGAAAAGGCTACGACAGTTGTGCACAGGTCACTCTTCTGTGGTACAGAGAGGGAGAGAGGAAGAAGCGAAGTGCTTTCCCTGCTGATTCTGCTGCTGCTTTCTTTTGAAACACATTTAGATTAAGCTTTTAAGTGTCCAATTCTACCCTGAGTATTCTATATCAATAGAAATACATTACTGCAACCAGAACACACACAAGACAACCCACAAATACATTCACACACAACATGTCTTGAGTTGCATAATACTATTTCTTCACTCTGGTCTGGCCAAAAGGCAAAGATTTTGGAATATTGCCAGAATAGGAGGCGTTGCATGCTGAAGAGGCCTCACGTTGGGCACCAAAAAGCACTGCCGTGGTTTAATACTAGCCAGCAACTAGGACCATGCAGCCATTCACTCACTTCCCACCCACCTCAACCCTCAGTAGGACAGGGAGAAGAGGGAGGAAAAGGAGGAAAAAAAACCCTTATGGGTTGAGATGAAGACAGTTTAATAGAACAGTAACAGAAGAGAAAAGCAATAATAATGATAAAAGAATATACAAAATAAAGTGGTGCGATGCAATTGCTCTCACCACCCGATAATCGATTGCCCAGCCCTGTCCCCAGCTCCCAGTATGTCAGAATCACCTCTTGGCACCCTGCTTAGTGATAATAAACCAGGCTCAGCTGCTATGATCCAGAGCCAGTGAGCATCCTTGGCACCTACCTTGCTGCCAACCCGTCCTCTCTTAATCCAAGGGTTCACATGTATGTGTGTATTCGTAGTGCCTCATTTCCTAATGAAGTGAGTCATTAGGAATTCAGCCAGATGAAATCCCAGCAAAACAATACCAATTAATTTTCTTGCCCCTTTTTCCAATTGGAGCACAGTATAGTGCATCTTTCTTCAGTGCGACAATCACCTCGCTGTGTTAGGTACTGTATAAAAGCAAGTACAAAAAGTGTCTGTCTCAAACAAATAACAACCTATGTATAAATGAAAAGACAGCACATGGTAGAGTGAAACGGCAATATTAGGCTGTCAGGAAGGGGTCTTGGTGCACGGCTGCCTGCTCATTGTTAAGATTTCTGTGGGTGTAACAGCAAAAGAGACATTTATATAATTCATTGGTTACAGCGTAAATATAAATAGTTGGTGATGATGAAAGAACCCCAGAGACCTTGTGAACTAAATAACACTGAAAAAGACCCTCCGTGAAGACCATAAACTGGCAAAAGCTTATGCCATATATTCTGCTCCCTTTCTTTAAACAGAAAAATATCTTCCTAATTAATGACTGATGGTATTAATATAATGAAAGACTTTTATATCTTCAAACCCAGTTCTGCCCAGAAGGCTTTGATAGATAGGAGTATATATCCAGACCAACACATACCCTTACAGTGAGTGAAGACACCAAATCTCTCTCTTGTACAAAAGTGTCTGCTGGTTTGATCATTACTCCCAGGAAGCGGCCAAGCAGTCAGAGTCGGTTCCTAGCAATGGAAGAAATATTAGAAACAAGGTGACATAAATCACTAGAAGACAAATGAAAATGGAATGTTTGGGTTTTCCCTTTATCTTTCTCCTCTTTTTTCTTTCACACACTTTATTTCAGGGAAGTGAGAAAGAGAAGATTTCATCAGCCAAACAGAAGACATCTCTGGTGCTTGCAAAGACACTGTGGGTCACAGCAGCTGGTGGGCCACCCCCTTCAGATTGTGCAAGGGGAGCTCAACACAGGGAAGGGTCTTCATCCTATGTACCCCATGTTTGCTATGGGCATATTATCATGTTCTGTATAATCCCCAATGATCTTTCAAGAGATACTGTCCTTTTTCATAGAAGACATAAAGGACATCCATTTTCCATGCGAACAGAAGCACAAAAACATAATTCAAAATGGATCATGAGACACCTATTTGTGAAATTAATGCTAGCATGTCTTTCAAATTTTTGTTTGTTTGGATGATTAATTTGCCTATATTACATGGTCTACAGGTAGGATAAACAATGGGTTCTCTCTCTTGCAATATTATTTTCTGATCATGATATTTTCTAAGAAGTCTATAGGTCAGCACATATGATGTATAAATGTGCTTCCAGAGACAGAGAGATGGAGAGACTTCCTGAACTGAAACTTCTTGGCCATTCCTATTTCCTGGAATATGATACTCTAAAAAGTTGATCCTTGAACCTTATTGAGAATGTTAAAAAAAAAAAAAAAAAAAGACAAATTCAAGTTTTTAGGCATCTCAAAGGCCATAGAAGTGAGTCTCAAGAACAGGACTTGATGCAAGCTTGAAGAGGCTCTGGTTATGTGCTGACCTTGCTGACAAACAAGCAAGGTTAAAGTTGCAAGGTGCAAGACTGGCATTTTGTTATGATGACTTTTATTTGGTATGCTATAAACAATTCTGGGAAATATTCTGATAAATAGCAGCATAATAGTGAGCAGATACTTCCTATACCTCCTCACACAAACAAAGGATAGCAGTCTTGTAGAAGCTGCAAAGAAAATATGTGGCAGCATTTTTCAGAACAGCTGTTTTTGGAAGAATTTAACTACAAATGCAGTACACAGGCATGAATTTAGTAGGATGACTTAGGGGGTCTTAAACCTCCCCTGTTACCCTCCTTTTCCCTCTCTCCATTAGCACTGCTTGCCTGCATGAGCTTGCTCTGGACCAGGGCACACGGGCAGCCCTCCTCCCTTGCAGTGACTCTCAGTGCACATGATAAATGGGCTTTGCCCCACTGAAGCAAATGGAAAAACCCTCATTTCAAGGTGATTTGGACTGAGTCCCTTGACTATCTTTGCAACAGAATTCTCCCTGAAAGGGCTCAGAAAGAAATGGTATCTGTGATTGCCTCTCTGCTCTTACCTCCCTGTTGAACCAAATTCCAATAATGCATAGACACGCACCCTTGGAAGCCTCTGTACGCAAGTTTTACAGGGAAATGCAGTCCTGTGTGGTCCACAGACTTGCCTACTTGCCTACAGGTTTTGAGCAGAATTGATTCAGATCTAAACTGAAGGCTCTCCCTGTGCCTATTAATCACCTTTCCTCATGCAGCGTTTTTGCAGCTGCCACTACATACACTCGTTGGGCGCTGATCCAGCGTTTCGCACCTCCCAGAGTTGCACCATAATCACTAGCGCTGATTTTTTATCCTAGGTAGCAGGACAATCTTCTAGGGCAACTATAAATGATAACTAACTTACGTAATTATTGTGACACGTCACTGCACTTTCAGTCAGTTGACTACTGATTTAGATTATTATGATACTTTAGTAACATTCAGACCAGTCAACTTTCTGCCCAAGATATTATTTATGTCTCTTCATAGACAATAAAACCAGAAGAAGCCACTGTGATCATCTATTCTGACCCTTGCAGAAGGCTCTGGGTCAAGACCTGAGCCTCAAAAGAGCTACACCATCTTGTACAGAACCACCCTGTGTTTGCAGTGGTGGATAACTTAATGGCAAGCCTTGGGAAGCCGCTCCAATGTTACTCAGGAGAGTGGCTAAGATCAGATGGTTTTGTGTGAAAAAAAGCCTTTTGAATTTGTAATTACTATGTAATTTGAAACATCTGTAAAAAGAAAGATAAAGAGGAAGCACTCACATGCATGGGGAGTAGCGTATAAAGAATGCAGGCTTCCTTTTATATCCCTATTACTGTGTTTGATCCTCTCCAGCTTCTGTAATTGCCCTCCGTGCGATTATCTTCAGCACAATACAACATTTTTTAATTCAGTGCAGACTAAAATTGTATTGTAATACAGTGGCTGCTTTGTCTCCAGTAGATCTTTAGTAAATTTGTGGTCAGCGGCAGCGCTATTTGGTAAATAATATAAACCCATGACAGGTTTGCTCAAAGCAGGAAAAGCCTCAGGGTGACTGAGGTGTAAGAAACAGCTCTGAATGAGCAATTCCAATGGAAGAGGCATTTAAATAATTAACTTCCTTTTGATAGGATTTTCCTGCTGTAGTGTCAGAAAGGATAAACAATTAACAACTGAGACGCTTTTTTTTGCCTGAGCTGTCCCTGACTGTATGAAATAATGAGCTTTACTCCAGGAGGGGAAAGGCACGCTGACTATCCTCATAGCTGAAGAAGAGCTTCCTTTACAAAGGAGGAGGAAAGGGAAGGTAAAGGGGCTGTAGGCTCTGTGGACGGGAGGGTGCGTTGGGCTTCTTCCTAAAGCTTACTATTTCTCCTTGGGGCTGAGGCAGAAGTGGCAGTGAAGTGTGAGGCTGAGCCCAGCGGGACTGCTGCAGGCAGAGGGAACCCATGCAGGGAGGTACTGCCACCGAGGATGGGGGGACACCACAGCACCTTCACCACCTGCAACCTGACCGCTGCCCATGCCAGCCATCACGCTCAGCCTCTGCTGCACTGCTTCCAGACCGTCCTGGGGCAATTGATGTCTTCCAGGAGCGGGGCTGGGGTAGGAGCCGGAGGTCTTTCGGACAGAACAATAAAATAAAGGGAAATGAAAAGGTGGGGAGAGGTGGGTGGATGGCTCAGCTGCAATGTGAACATGCTTCACAAAACTTACCCAGTGCAACTGATAATAGCAGGCAACAGCAGCAGCCTCCAGTGCCGGCCTGCCTACCTAGTCGGTCGCGATGCACATGGGAGTTAGTCACACGTCTGCTGCAGAAGGCCACGTACATTAGACAGTGTTCACTTATGCAAATAGGACATATCCATCCCCCTTAAATACAAATTGTGTGAAACTGTAGGATATTGTCCAAAAATAGGGTAAGCCCAAAACCTGTCTTTTGAATTGTCTTCTGCTTGATTTGAAACTGGGGGAGGAGCAGTAGGCTGTGCAGCAAATGCCTTTTGCTGCAGAGACCTACAAAAAAACCATTCCTTGCCCCATTTATACAAATCAAACCACATGACAATACCAGCATTTTCTCCTAACATTGTTAATTAAGAAACTCTTTTGACCATTCACTGGGTACCACTTCAAAGAATAATCCTCATCTCTTATAAATGCCAAGCTGAGGACTATTAATATCTTCAGTTCACTGTTGCTACCTGACTCAATTTCATCCTTATCATTTGCTTTTGGGGATTTGCTTAAAAAAAGATCAGGAAAAAACCAAAGTGTATTAAGGCATATTGTTGGGAATAAGGCTAAGAAAACATAATAAAAATTATTGATGAGAAAGCCAGACCACATACATGTTTGCAGCCAAATGCCTAACAGTATATAACTGAATGGTAGTCCTGGTTTCTTTAATACTGCATTTACAGCAGTCATTACAGAAAAGCAAACACATGTACACATGCACAAACATACGCCCCCCACCCCCCTCCCCACCCCAAAATCACTCTCTTAAAATCAGCCCGGTCTGAAGGAACTAGAGCTAAAGGAAGAGGGGCAGTCCAAGTGAAGAGCAACCATACGGACTGACTGAGCTTGCCAAATATTGACGGTGCTTTTTTGGCCATAAGTCTTTGCTCTCTGTCTGACTATGACAGGATAGTTTTTCAACAGAGTTTCCAGTTTCTTTCACAACTTCGAAAAGGATATTCTGGGCAAAAATGGACAGGTCTCTACCTTGTTTTCTGTGAAATCTGGAAGACTGTAAATCTGGAATGGGAAAGTATTTTTGGGCCGCTTCCAGGAGAGGGACATATTTAGCTCAGCCCTGCCCAAGAGACCTTTATATGGTTATGACTGAATCCTTCCCCAAAGAGGAAGGGAAGAAGCAGGACCAGAATCTAAAGACCCAGAAAGGGTGGCACATGTGGCTGTGAGCAAGGAAGGGATGATGGGTGGCTCAGGTCTGGAGAGGAGGGAGAAGGCAGGGAGAGAAGGTAGGTCTCCATGCCAGGGAGGAGAGATGGAGGAAAGGGAGGAGACAGAGGTGTCAGGTGGGATCCCAGGATGTGACACAGCCCCTTTTGCACAGCAAAGAAGAGAGCAGAGTTCAGCAGTCAGTGAACAGGCAAAAGACGGCATTTTGTGGTACAGGGACTGGTGGCCCAATGGACAGGGCAGGACAGGCTGCAGGGATTCACTGCAATGGGTGCTGCAGCTGAACCCACACAGAATTGTGAGGGTGCTCACAAAGCCCAGTCTTGCAGAATGGCCTGGTATAAAAATTTGTAACTACAGGGAGAGCCCTTGGAGCGGGAATGGCAGCAGTCAAAGTTGGCGTGACATTGCCAGAAGTACCACCAGCATCCCAACATCTGCTGAGGTTGGGCAGAACAGCCACCCTGTTGGACAGCATCCAACTAGCCAGCATCCAGCTAGTGTTGTTGTAAACATGGGTTCACAAAGGGAAAGTCCTGTTTAACTAATTTGATATCCTTCTATGAGAATGTCATCCGACTAGCGGATGAAGGGAATGTGGTGGATGTAGTTTTTCTGGATTTTAGTAAGGTTTTTGATACTGTCCCTCACAGCATCCTTCTGGACAAGTTGTCCAACTGTGGGATGAGTGGGTTCGCAGTGCACTAGCGAAGAACTGGCTGAAGGGCAGAGCTCAAAGGGTTGTAGTGACTGGAGATACATCTGGCTGGTGACTAGTTACTACCGGTGTTCCTCAGGATTCAATTCAAGGGCCAGTTCTGTTCAATACGTTTTTCAATGGTCTAGATGCAGGAGTTGAATGCACCATTAGCAAGTTTGCTGATGATTCCAAACTGGGAGGTGCTGTTGACGCTCTTGAGGGACAAGATGCCTTGCAGAGGGATCTAGATAGATTGGAGCACTGGGCTATGATTAATGGGATGAAATATAACAACTTGAAATGCCAGATTCTGCACCTAGGATGGAGTTATGCCAGGCACGAGTATATATTGGGAGAGGAGTGGCTGGTGAGCAGCCCTGCAGAAAGGGATCTGGGGGAGCTGGTCAACAGCAGCTCAAGAGGAGTCAGCAGGGTGCGCTGGCAGCCAAGAGAGCAAACCACATCCTGAGGTGCATCAAACACGGTGTCAGCAGGGTGCGCTGGCAGCCAAGAGAGCAAACCACATCCTGAGGTGCATCAAACACGGTATAACCATCCAGTCAAAGGAGGTGATCATCCCGCTGTATTCAGCATTGGTGTGGCCTCACCTTGAGCACTGTGTGCAGTTCTGAGCCCCACAATTTAAGAACGATGTGAAGGTCCTTGAATGCGTCCAGAGGAGGGCAACAGTACTGGTGAAAGGGCTGGAAGGAATGTCCTGTGAGGAGCGGCTAAGGACTTTGGACTTGTCTAGTTTGGAGAAAAAGAGGCAGAGGGGGGACCTCATTGCTCTCCACAGCTTCCTGAGGAGGGGAAGTGGAGAGGGAGGTGCTGATCTCTTCTCCCTGGTATCCAGTGACAGGATGCGTGGGAATGGTTCAAAGCTGGGCTGGTGGAGGTTTAGACTGGACATTAGGAAGCCTTTCTTTACTGAGAAGGTGGTCAAACACTGGAACAGGCTTCCTAGAGAGGTGGTCAATGCCCCAAACCTGTCAGTGTTTAAGAGGCATTTGGACAATGCCCTTAACAACATGCTTTAACTTGGTCAGCCCTGAACTGGTCAGGCAGTTGAACTAGATGATCGTTGTAGGTCTCTTCCAACTGAAATAGTCTATTCTATTCTATTCTATTCTATTCTATTCTATTCTATTCTATTCTATTCTATTCTATTCTATTCTATTCTATTCTACTTCTACTCTACTCTAGTGGGGTAACAGCATGGGGTGCTGCAGTGGAGACATACCCCTGGGGTGCCTGTGTGTGAGCCTGGGGGGCCTTTGTCACTGGTGTGTGCGTGGGGTGCACCCACATCTCACAGGAGGGGTGTGCAAGTAGGGGACCCCCCATTGCCAGGAGAGGGGTGAGTGCTGGTAGCCCACGTGGCCTCTGAGGAGGTGGTGTGCATGTAACTGCGCATACTGTGGGATTAGAGCTTTGGGGGATTAGTTATGAAGGCTATTTTGAAATTTCTAGGTGTTTATTAACATTTCATAGGCATCTAGTGCTGTGGTTTGTCTGTCTTATTACTGATATTGATCCAGCATGTACAGTTCACTGATTGCCAGTTAATTATACGCCATTAAAAAAATCTAAAAATTGCTTTCATCCTGATTTGCTTTAAACCACATGAGCTGAGCAGCTTTTCCTCTGTGACAGAGGATAGAGGAGCTCTTACAAAAACCAGAAAGGGTGCAAGCTGCCCCAGTGCTTATGCAGGACTCGGCAGGGGCAGCAATGCTGAGCTCCTTGAGCCACAAGCAATCCAAGAGCAGCGCGAGGGCAGGTCCCAGCCGGGGGGAATGTCACACAGCTTGGGGTGAGGCTGCAAGAGGGAGACAGCCATCATGGCTTGACGGGGCTGGCTGGGACCGACCACACGCCCGCAGCTCCCTCCCAGGAACCACTCTGGGAGTCCCCTTGGAGGATCACGGTGTGGACCTTGCAGCTCTTGCACGCGTGCAGAAATTTGTGCCTCAGACCTGCAGCTTGCCATACGCTTTTGATCTGCACTGGGGTGCCCGGGGGAAACATTTCTTTCATTGTGCGCCCCGTGCTGTACTCTAGTGAAGACAAGTATTGCAGCTCCCCTGGTCCAGGTGGGCTCTGCTCCTCATCCTGTGATGGGATGACGTGGGTGAGAAGACACTTGTTTTGCATTCACATCCATGATCCAGATGGTGGTCTACTCAGATCAGCCAGGGAATTTTATCTCCTCCTTGGGCCCATATGCAGCCCCCTAGTCCAGATTGCAACCCTCGTAAGGCTAATTCCCTTCTCATGAAGGAAGAGGCACCTGTAATGTGCTCAAACTGGCTTCATGGTAGGTTTTAGTCAGAGTATGACGGAAGCTTGCAGGCGCGCACTGAAGCATGCAGAGCTTCAATGAGATAAAAAGATGGGTGCCGTTCCAGGGGTTGTGCTTGCAGCCCCCTTTGCAGACATTCATCACGTTGCCAGACGAGTTGTCTCCTTTCTTTGGCTGAAATGAGTGAACGTGATGAGCAATCCTGCCCACGCTGTGCCTGAGAGAAGCGTTTCAGTAAACTCTACCCAGTGCTGACAAGACATAACCGAAGAGCCCACTGTGAGAGCTGGCGCTGCTTCTCCTGTGCACCTTCTGCAGCGGCTGCAGGGATTGCTATGAAGTGAGCAACTGTTAAAGAGAAGCCACTGCCTGACCATTCACATTCGTGGTGTTGCCACACACACTTACTCCCGGGCGCGTTCCCTCCTTCTTCAGGCTCGACCCTAGGTTTCCCACAGCAGAGTCTCAGGCATCAGATTTTATAAAATAATTGATTTAATCGACAGGTACAGCAGCAAGGACAGTCCAGGCTGGGTGCCTCCAAAGAGAGGGACCCCGAACAAAGAAATCCCTGGTCAATTACACCCTTGTGATCTTTACACCCGCCCCTCACATGCTCTTCACGTGCTATCCATGTGTCTTTTAGTCCAATGGTGATTTTTGGTCTGGGGTTTTCTAATATCTTACTAGATTCTTTTTCTGTGTCCAGGCAGGCGGCTCTTATCTTGTTGATTTGCAGTTTCAGCCAAGGGCTGGAGCCTCCTTATCTTCTGATCTACACTCCTTGTGCACCTGCACTCATTGGCAGAACATGGAGAACTGAAGAGTCCCAGACTTAGGAGAAACACAACCAAAACATCAGTGTGGTATCAACATCTTTCCCATACTGAAAGATCAAACACAGCACTGTACCAGCTGCTAGGAAAATTACTAAGAAAAATAACTCTATTGCGGTCTACAGGCTTCAGCAAATCTAGTTACTCATGCTAAGTAAAGCTAAGCAAACAGCACAAATCACACCATATTATAATCCTAAGTAATGTATTCTAATGAAAACTTACTTGTATAAGCTAAACAAGTAATATCCCTCAACAGTCAGAAACGCACTTCCCCCTGGTTAGTGCAGGTTCCCCGAGCGCTCAGGCTAGAGCACCGTGCAGCTGGCAAACAAGGTACCGCTGGCCGTAGGGTCCTCGTGCACTGCTCTGACAGCCGGGGCACGGACAGCTGAACAGCAGAGCAGCCACCAACAGCTCTTCGAAAACCGGCAGTGCCTGGGAGGGAAAACTCAAAGGGGTTTGTGTCTATCGAGTGTTTTCTGCCCGTTTCATTCTAGTCTGTTACAGCTTGGAAGGCAAAGTCTGTGCTTTGGTCTGCAACTCATGAAGGACTGGTTTAACTTTTCCCCTGGGACAAACCTCCAGTCAGGACAGAAGAGCTGGGCTACGCCACATTACAGTGGACCTGGGTTGCTGCGCCATCTCCACAGCCTCGTAACTCACACTTCACCTTGCTCTTGTCCTACAGCTTTATCTCTGCCAAGCACCTACATGCAGGTTACAAGCTGACATTTATAAGACTACAAGTTAAACACATGCCTATGTGTCTTTGAATGCAAACACTGACCTGAACCAGTGCTCCCATTAGAAAGGACAGGAGTATCCGAAGCATCCCACGCAGACCAAGAGTTGAGGCAGGGAGAGAGAGACAGACAAAAGCCCAGGAACAGCCACACACAGAAGGGCATAATGGAAATATTTCTGACAGTTGGATAATGAATAACTAAGCCTTTGGAAAAAAACATTTTTACAAGTTGGATGGTGAAAATGGCCTCAGCAGTATTTTCCGCTCGGATAAATCAGTCAGTGCCTGGGGGTGAGTAGCAGTTATGTTCACTTCTCACCACGCCAAGGGAAATGAGAATAAGGAGGATAGCCGGCTCACTGGGTGAGGGGCAGGGGAGAGGACCAGGTTACGGAGAGCTGAGACAAAGTGAACATCACTTGTTATAGACAGACTTTGACAAGTAAATTGTAAATGATCAGGGGGAGCAATAAAGGCAACATGTAGCTCCTGCAGGTCGGTGCTCCTGTCCACAAACGTGGCTTAGCTTCTGCAAACCTGATGCCTGCAGTGTTGAACAGACACTTGTACGTAGTGATGATTACACGGAGATAGAGAAGGCTCTTGGGCAGCTGTCATCTATCACACACTTCAGACAGAGCGGGGGAAACACAGAAACTATTAGCTGAGCAATAAGGACTTTTTCTGCAAGACAGTTCCATCTCAGTGGTAATGACTATGGCAATTATGTAAAAAGGTTCGTTTGTAAACGGCAAAGCCTGCAGGGTAGATCACCAGTAGCCCTGACTAAATGGAGTTAATCCCTCAAGAGAGATGCTAGGGGCTCTCCTGTAGCTCCCCGATTCCCCTGCAGTGGGGAGATACTCCCATGGACACACAGTGCTCAGTGTGGTGTTGGGACCACTGAGGCCATACACCCATGGCTTTAATGGGATCAACAGTTGGTATTCACAAAGCAGGAGTGGGTGTCTGTGTCTGATCTGGCCTCCATACAGCCAATAGAGAGAAACAGGGGCCACAGGGATGCAATTTATCCTGTCTGTACATTTCAGAAAGGGTAAAACGAGGCTCTGTGCTCTCCAATTTCTCTCATTGGGTAACAACCTCAATAAGTGAAAAAGGGAGCCCGGGTTGCAGTCGCCTGCCCTGTAGACATACAGGTTTAGGGAAAATTAACCCTTTTCTCCTGTCTTGCCTTCCTTTTGAGCTGTGAGAGGGAGCAGGACTCAGTGCAGCTGTCAGTATGTCACCTTGTACAAGATGCTGTGAAGAAGCATCTACCCAAAGCTCCTGACACCTAGACAGGCAAGAAAAAGAGGAGGAGCAGTGCTGGGACCTGCCCATAGAGCGGGCCTGTGGTAGACCAGCACTTCTTGATCAGATTCTGTACTCTACCCCATAAGGGACATGTAGCTCTCAGGCCTTTTCCCACACTTCAGCAGGTATGGACAAGGCATGCAATGTTGCAGGTACCTTCCTGGTTGCAAACACATGAAGCCTGTAACTCCGAGATACTTCCACCTGGGACTGCAGGGTGCAGCCCTGTCCTAAAGCTTCCTTCACTGGAGGGGATGAAGAATTCAGCTTTAATACCAATAACTGCAAATAGTCTAAAATTAGGCCTTGAGCTTATAAAATTATCTGAATAAATACCATTTATTAGAGAGCACAAGTTCTCTACTGGAGTACTGACTCAACAAATTTGGAAGAGCTCTGCCCATCTCCTGCCTGATGCCTTCCCAGAAGCAACAAAAGCCCGGCTCAGCTAGACACCAAGCAGAAGGTGCTGCTGCCCTGTCCATCCCTGGGGAGTGACAAGCAGGGCCACCTCAGACATAATCTTCCTCTGAAGAAAGTGTATTTATTTAAATATTATTCATTCAAGATGTGATTCAGTTGTCTATGCCTAGGCATCTGATGTTATTTTAGGCTTCTGAACAGAAATATCTTTTGAGGTCCCATACATAACAGGAAACGGAGGAGCCATGCACACCATGCATTGCATGTTCATGTCCATCCACCTCGGTCATACAAGACAGCTGCAGCATCTCCACCTTGAGCCAACACCTGGAGCTGTGCCTGTTCCTCCTTATGGGTAGTCATCTGAAAATCCCCGAGGACAGGGAGGAGGAGTGAGGGGGAAGAGGGAGATAATAATAGTTGAATAATTTATTCAATGAGATTCATGGAATTTGGGGACTAATACATTCTATGAATAATATTTTCATTATTTTCCCAACTCCAGCTCTAACAGAAGATATGAATAATGATTGAAGCAAACACTTGAATTATATGACAATGCCATTAAACTTTGGAAGCATATATTACATGAAGTGAGGGGACTCTAGTTCTGCCCGTCACCAGTTTGATGTAGATGTTCTCAAAAATGGTGAAATATGTATTTGACACTTTGGCCTTTCCTCACAGAAAGTTTGCACTCATATTACCTGACAATACGAATGAATCAATAACTCACATGCTGTTTCTCTCCCAGAAAATTGCTAACAATTGCTTTCTTTCAGCACTTCAGAAATTGCATTCCTAGACATGACAAACCTCTCATCTTTACAGTGCCCTCTCACCGCGGGGTGGCATGTTCCTGTGTCTAGGGGGGAAACTCGTTCCTCCGGGGCACTGCAACCTGCCGCTGCCCCGCAGTGGCATGTGCTGACAACCCCCGACGTTGTGGCAGCTCTCTCTGCAGCAGTTGCAGACGGATCACAGGGGGATGCCAGCAAGGCTCTTCCCATATATCATCCCTCCCAATATGTCCTCACCACCAGAGCTGGAGAGTCAATGGAGGTTTCCCATCCCATCTAAGAAGTTGGGGTTGAACAATAACATGTCTGTTATATTACCAGCCAGAGCAGATTTAATGACTCCAGACAACATGGGATTTACTGCATCTCCTGCTATACTGTGAATAAGGTTCATTTCTGAAACTAAAAGATAACATGAATTCCTGGTATCAGTTCACTGACATCAGATGCACAACACCCTTTGACATCAGTGGTGAAAGATCATGCTAAAGAAAAAGAAAAAGAGCCAATAATTTCTACCCTCCAAAATTCATAATCTAACTGAACTGAGCTTGCTGCAAGGGAGCAACTGTCATTCATCAGCTAAATGTCGAATTCCATCAGTTCCTGGAGGGCTTCTACTCAGTCAAAACCGAACATGGTTCATACACATATTTAATTCTAACTTTGAAAGTAGAGAGGAATTTAACAGAACATTAGAGAGTGATGAATAAATTATAATGGCATTAATGAGGTTGGTGCTTATATCTAAAGGGAGAAGTCCCAGAGGGTTCAGGGAGATCCGAAGTTACTAATAACTTATTAATTTTGGAGTTGATAGCAGATAACAAATTAAACATGCTAAATATGAGTATACACTGTGTTTTCTGCTGTAGAAGACTAAGTCTTTTGACATATTATACTATGAGGTATCATTTATAAGGCCAGAGAAGTAATTATTCTTTTTTATAGGTCTTTAGGAAAGATTGAAGTTGGATAGCTGTATGCACTCCTAAGCACTTGACTACAGTAGGATACTGATAAACCAGAAGAAATTTGAGAGGTTCCAACTATGAGCAAAGAAAATGATTAGAAGGCTCTGATAAAAAGAGTAGGGAACAAATCCTCTTCAGGAAGATGGAAAGAACTAGATATGAACAGAAAAGAAAGCTGGTGGGAAATTATATGACACTCAGAGAAGTGCAGAAACAAGTCAAATAAAAGTCACTGGAAAAAAGATTTCTTTACCAAATAAATGTGCAAAATTGCTATCACCGTCACTTCTTACATGAAATACAAAACACAAGGTGATAAATCAGAACAAAGTTCCCAAAGAGGCAGGACATTTTAAGAATCTGTGTGTCTTAAATTTATTAAGTTGTACCCTGAGGCTTCCTGCCTTTACTTCTTGACTTAAGACCATAACTGGCAAATATTTACCTAAGCAAGTATCTTTGTGTCCTTGAGGTTTTCAATTCAGTTCAGCAGATTTTGTGCACGTGAATGACCCGATTGATCTCCTCAGGTGTGACACAGCCACTTTGCACTTCACTGCCAGCATGCTGGCAAAGTCAGCCCTGTTTCAGCATCACTCCAGCACAACCATCCCAATGTCAATGTGATCACACAGAGTGGCAGAACCGGGATAAATTCACACATATTGCCTATTTTCTGAGAGGCTGTTGCTGCAGAAAGACATATGTATAGAAAAGAGAGAATGGTGAAGGAAAAGGAGCATGGATGGTCACCAACCTCCTGCCTAACTGAAATAAGAGGTACTAACTAAAGTTAGGGGAAGCAGAGGCCAGGCTAGGCAGCACACTGTGAACTGCCATGCACAGCACGCCATCACAATATGTGGGTTAAAAATAATAATAAAAAAAGCTGTAATCTGCCTTTATCCTTCTAAGCCTCTGAGTGTGCTGTAGGCCCTTTGACTTTAGCAAGGATTTGAGCCATCATAATAAAAAAAGGTCCTTGAAAATGGAGTATGTGATATTTTACATTCACAAAAAGAATGAAAACATTAAATAACAGCTGAACAACAGGAATTGCCCCTTACAGAGCTCTTGACATGGTACTGGAGACTCTGTCCTCAACTGGTGAAGGTGATGGGATCTTTTTCAGTTAATACCTAATGGATGTATAGGAAAAAAGGAAAGCTCCAAAGTAGCTAAATGAGATGCATTTCTGGAAAGCTCTCTAACATTTGCCTTAAGTGAGGATTTTCTGACACCTGAACGTGAGAGTATAACTTGAAAGGAAGTGTAAGGGAGGATTGTGAAAGGTTCACAGTGACCTGAGTCTAAACCACGTCCTCAAGAACATTTCCCATGAAAACCCAGCTCCTGGGTGGGGACGGGGGGAAACTGACTTTAGAGGACCTGCCCAATGCAGACAGCGCACACACAGGGGACATTTGCCTGGTCACCCCAGCCTGTTCCCGGCAGCTCACCTGAGTTTGTTTTCCCCAACGACCCTTCTGCCCTTCATCTGACAATATTTCTGTTTGGGCTTTGGCCTTACATAACATGAAAAAAAGTGGAGCCACAGAAAAGAAACAGTCAAAGGTTATCCATATCCCAAGATCATGGTCACGGCAATGGCAGGATGGTCTGCCTGAAAAGACTGACAGACCAGTTCAGGGGCTGCATCGGACCAGTATGAAGTCACAGGACCACAGGATATCACAGACTGGAAGGGATCTGAGGAGGTCTCTGCTCCAATCTCCTGCTCACAGCAGACTCAGCTCTGAGGTCAGACCAGGCTCCTCAGGGCTTCATCAAGTGGGGGCTTGAAAACCTCCAAAGACTGCACAACCTTCACATCTGTCTAACTGTCCTCATGGGGAAAATGTTTCTCCTTATATCCAGGCTGAACCTCTTCTGTTTCAGCTTCTCCTTTTTGTTTCTTACCCTCCCACCCTGCACGACTGTGAAAAGCCCATCGCCATCTCCTTGAGGACCTCTCCACAGGCACTGGGAACTGCTGTTAGGTGCCCCCAAAACTGTCTCTGCTCCAGGCTGAACAAGCCCATGTTCCCCATCATCTTGGAAGCCTCACCTGAACTCACTCCTTTATCAAAGTGTTTTTTTCTATTGGGGGGGACAAAACTAGTATCTAGATGTGGTCTAACGAGTGCTGAATAGAGAGGAATAATGACTTTGCTTAATCTCTATTCCTGCCCCTGTTCATACATCCCAGGCTGCCATTGGCCATCATTGTTGCTGAGACTTGCTGCTGGCCCATGTCCTGCTCACTGCCCACCAGGACCTCCACAGAGCTGCTCCTTGGGCAGTCTTAAGCCTGTGTTTTTGCAAAGAGTCCTTCCATACAGTTGAAGGACTTTGTATTTTTCATTGCAGAATTTCATGGTGTCCCTGTCAGCCCATTCCTCCAGGTCCCTTGGGATGGCAGCCCTGCCCTTGAACATATCAAGTAGTGGCCCAATTTGATGTCATTGCAAACCTGATGACCAAGCACTCTGTTGCTTCCTTTTAAACAGGTCCCTGGCACAGGTCCCAGGACAGACCGCTATGGTTCCCCTTGTTGCCAATCTACAGGTAAAGACAAGTTATTCCCCACTGCCTGCTAAACCCAACCAGCCATCCAGATTATAAACCACCTAACTTTTTCCCATCCCTACAATATCATCCCATCTTGGGTATAAGAATACAATGGGAAAGACCCTTGAATGTCTTGCTAAAGTCAATAAAAATGACATCTACTGCTTCCCCCTCATCCTGACATGCATTTTATCATGGGAGGCAATCAGGTTGGCCAGGCATGACTGACCCTTCATAAATCCATGCTGACTGTTACCAGTCACTTTCTTCTCCTTCCTGCGCACAAAAATGTGCTCTGAGAATTCTCCCTCTGTGATCTTTCCAGGGATCAAAAAGAATCTGACTGGCTTGTAGGTCCCTTGGTTGTCCTCTAGCCTTTTCTGAAGGTGGTGTTTTGAAGTTGTTTCAGAAGAAGATAATAAGGAAGACCTTATTTAGGCCTCTAAAGCCAGACATAGGGTTAAAAGTCATTTCCCAAACTATCATTAGTCATCATTACACCCAGATATGTCTGATACCCGTTCAACAATACTTGAGAGCTTGTTTAGTTTTGACCACAACATTATGATACAGCAATTAATTCAATTTTATGTGGAAAAGCATTTTCTCTTCTGTCTCCATCGAGTGTTGTGAGAAAAGATGAAGGTGTTTCACATACCACAATGTACAGCTCCCTGTGTAAAATCTGATAACCTGGGAAATTGTAGCAAAGAAATGTTTGTCTGTTTGATGCAGGTCCATATTTTTAGAGAGATGATTAGGCTGTTCTTAAGAAGCTGTTCCAGCTTCAGATTTTTAACATCGTCTTTGTGGGTAGATTTATTATAGTCTTTTAATCACAGACAGAGAACATCAAAAGGTTTACAGAAGTTCCTGAGTCTCCATGCCCAAACTGTAAGGCATCTGGGACTAATTTACCACTTCACACTGAAAAAACAAAATGCAAATGTCAAGTGCAGCTCCTCATACACTTCTAGGAAGAAAAAAAATCAAATAAAATCATGCAAACTCTACTGGAAAGAATTATGACGGAATTCCTGGAGAACATATTGAAATAAATGGCTCCATGCACAAACCTGCGCAAACCTGACTGACAGAAGTTTGATTGACATTACAGGACTGGTCAGGATGCTGTACGCACTGCAAGTGAAATACCATCCCTTTTATGGGTCAATCAGCCATGTAATGGAACGTCTATACGTCCTGCAGAAGCCAAAGAGAGATGAAGGCCTTTGCCATACCTCACGTGTAGACTTTGAACAACAGCCGGCAGCTGCACACTAATGAGTGCTTTATTAAATAGCTATTGTTAGATGCAAAATGCATGTTGCTCAATTGAGATCCACTGGTGGGTGTGGATAAAAGATTGAAATGAAGATGATTAAACTGAGAAAAGGTGCTACATCTGTGTCACCATAAATATTACAATAGCAGTTAACTTATCTGAAGCTAATAATAAATTATTAGCCTCCTGAACAAATCTAAACTAGAGGTTAATACTACAGTATATTTCTTGTAATCATTTTTGTATTAATTACTTCCAGCTTGCAAATTGCTTGGAAAAAATGACTACCGATTTCATCTGTTCGCTCCCATCTAACTGAACATGAGTTCAGATAGTTGATTTCATAGTCTATTTTAATTACTTTAGGTAATATCTGAGTAATAAAATAAGGCTATACCTACATCTTTGCCAAACAGCAACAAGATTTTGTACCCACACCCCGTCTGATTAATTTAAGAAATAGCTTTTTGGAAATGATCAAATAGTGCTTCTAGTCACGCTATAAGCTATTCTATGGCTCTACTATGCTGCTACTTATTCATATTTATCTCCATTCTATCCCATATTTTTATATGTATTACTTTTCAGTGAAATGCATGACAATCAGTTTGAGATAATTTTCTTCTTTTTAGGTGAATAAGTAGATCTGGGTTAAAATTGAAAAGGCATCATGACCCTATCCCCATCCAGTCAGTTTTCTCTAGTGCTGAGGGAACCAAAAATAGGCTCATGTAAAACGGAAAAAAAAAATCTACTGAAGAGTCAGTTTGTCCTATAAAAATGAAACAAGCCCTCTACAGTGTTATTGTCTTGTGTATCAGGCTGTTATTTTCTGAAAAAAATATTCATCTGTGAGACAGGAGGGAATTCCTTCCACTTGCTTTCATCCTCAAAATGCTAGCTGCCTAGACTAAGCCATATAGCATTTCCAGAAGGAGCTTTTGCTCCAAATGCCAGAACGGTTTGCTGTTTAGACAGGCTTCTCTCTCTTCTCTGACTTCTGGAAACCCTAGTCAACTCACTTGAACTGGATGCTTTACTTTTATACAGCTTGAATTGCATTTGAGGATGTAAGAAATTCTACTTATACCCAGGAAGTTCATAAGAAGAGTAAAGTCTCATTAATAAAATGTGAAAATGAAACAGTAGCGATTTTTTATGGCTGAGATCTTACAAATGCTTCTGAAGGTGCATAACTTAAACCCTGGGAACCATCCTACTTGTGTCAGGAGAACTAATCCTGGGAACAGATGTACAAGTGTTAGTGTATGCAGGGTTATACAGGGTATACGTAGTAAACAGCAGGACATTTTCTTTGCATTTGTCTTTTCCATCAGAAAAGACCTTGGTATGAGGAAGTTGTTTAAAACTCTAAAAGTTAATTTTGTTATATCGAGACCAGGCAATTCAAGTTGGAAAAGAGAAGATGAAGGGAAGGTTGTACAGTATACAGGAGGTGTTCTCTTTCAGTTAACCAAATGAAAAAGAGTATGTCACCATATGATTAATAGCTAAACATAACATGGTGCTGAATAAATAACCACTGTAAATATAGCTATCTTCACAGCATGGGAAGCCTTAGCACAAATAACAGCAGGCTAGCTGACAGCCAGAGAGATGACAGTATTTCATTTTCAGACACACGTCTCAGTCGGAGTGGCTGTGGTCAGCAAGAAACTGTTTCTAATATGTTCGGCTGGACCTTGAATTTAATCTTTTGACTGCTGCCAGGTTTACCGGGCAAGCTTTAATGGTCCATCGATGTTAATGGACTCTTAATGAACACAGCAGATTATAATTCGGAAGGCCACCAGGAACAGAGAAGCAGGACAGTATAGGCAGCAATGGCTTGATGTTGACCGCAGTGATGGGAAAGGGGTATCTCAGTTACATGTAAAATATCACTATTCTCTTTCCATATCATCTGAGCATACAGCAAGTATAAAAAAAAAAAATCTTTTTATCGCTGCCTGCAGTGACAATATTTAGCCCCCCTGCCTACATCAGAAATAAAACTTCCTCCATAGTTTTAGGTTGGCCAGGAAAATGCGTACTGAAAAAATGAGTTACATACCACTGTCTGCAGTGGGATACCTCTGGCCAGCAACTCTGAAGTTAAGCACATCATTTATACCAGTCTCCAGGCTTTGTCCTGAGCCACTTCCTTCCTCAGAAGAAATCTTACTGCCTATCTTCAGCACCCCTCTCCAGGCAAATGTACTTTTCCTCAGGGGCTCAGTAGGCAAGACCCCCAGACACTTCAACACCTTTGGCTTCTGAAGAGGATTTAGAAAACCTGGACACATGAAGCTGGTGCACAGCCTCTCTACAGGAGACTCTGATAGCAAATAAATAAAGGTAGAATCAGACATGTGACAATTTTAGACTCCTCACTGTGTATACAGCTGTGTTGGTGTAACAGATGCTATTCCTGATCACCTTTATAGTGCTAAAACATTGTCCAGAGGGGCAATATAGTATAATTACAAATGACAAATAGTTACAGCATTGTAAAAGCCATACGCACTTTGTTTTCTATGTGCATATTGGTTTTCATGTTCAAGAAAGATAAATTCAGCCTGGCCCAAGTCCAGGTTCTACACCTAGAAGTGGGGAATGGAGATATGATCATACAAGATACGACAGAAAGAATTTGGCTTGTTTAAACCAGGACGGTAAAAACTGAGAAGAGAAACAGTTTTGATTTATATGTGACATCAGGGGGTAGACATCTACCAAGAGAAAAGCTGGAGGGCAGTGCTAGCAGAAGAACAAATGAGCATAGCCATGAATAGATTTCAGCAGAAAATTAAACCGTTTCCAACCGTAAGAATGATGTCCTGGCAACAGCTTTTCAACAGGAACAATGTGAGAAAAAAATAAAGTTACTTTTAAGATGGAATTCAGTATTTTTAAGAAGGGAATTCTATAACGTGGTGGCCTGTGATATCAACAGATGGAGCCCAATGAGTCTGAAAGTCCCTTCCCGTCCCACGTTTCCCAGAGCCAACATGTGATGCTGGTTTGACCGTGCAGAAAGGTTGCAGGCTCTGCTTTTCATGCGTGTCTAATCCTTCCAAGACAGAGCCTGGTTACATGATGCAGAGAACAGGAATGGTGAGTCCTCCAGAAGCAAGATGCCCTTGGGAAAGCTGGAGAAAATGCTAAGTTATTTTTTAATTAAAAACATGCTTCCCAAGTTTCCATGTTTTTGAAAGCTGATACATGCTGAGTTAAATTCAGCAGTTCTACATTCATGTGAATAGTGTTCAGCTGGAGATAAAGGCAAAGACAGAGTCATTTTAGGGAGCTGGTGAATCAGAAGCACAACACAGTCTTAGACCAAGTAAGCCATTTTTGAGGACACCAATGGATAAAACCAAAAGGTCCAATGTGCAGGCTCATAAAACTTCTCAATATCCTCAGTTCATTTTGCGGATCTTCACATTAGAAAGCTTGTGAGAATAAGCTCTCACCCGGATCCTACCTCCCTTGGATTGCCACTGTTGGGTGGGGTAGAAACAATAGATGAAAATGCTGTTGTAATAGCTTTTTTGGCACATCATTTTCTAATGATGACCAGAACTCAAAAACCTGGATTAAACTGGAAAACATTTTGAAAACAGGGGAATTGTTCTCATTTGGGAAACTAAGAGAATCCCTATTTTGTCTGAAAGCCTCTACCCCTTCCTAATGCAATCCTCTCTTCCATAGGAATTTCAAGGAAGTCTGCAAGTGCAAATGAATGAACCAGTAATCAGGATAAAATGCTGAGAATGGATAGTAGTTGCTCAGACAGCCAGGAGGTTTACTCACATCAGTGTTTCCTGTGGTGGGTGTTTGGCAGGCTCCTGCACTGCCTGGTGTGTCCCTGGGAGCAGGGTTTGACATGACACCTCCAAGAGCAGCTCCAATAAACATCCAGCCCTTGGGGCTACTCTCACAGCTGAATCAAACCCTGATGCTTTTGAAGCTCTCAGTTTACAAAACAAACTTCTGTAAATGTTTAATTCTTCCAAAACCACAGCGGGTTATGGCAGCTGCTTAACAAACCTAAGAGGCACTGGAGCAGCACTTTCTGCAGCCTGGCACTCGCTAGCCAGCAGATGTTATCCTATGGCATGTAAGTGGAAGTGACAGTCTGTCACGACCTAGAGGACAGCCACCCACTCCTCCCAGTCCCAGATATGAAGAGCACCCTCCTTGAATATGAGGGCTTCAGAAATGCAAAAGCCCTTGAGACTCAGGGCGTTATTTAAAAGGCACCAGTGAATTGGAGGTCCAGAGGCTTCAGCTAGAGCTGGGAATTGGGGGTGAGATGGGAACGCTGCTCCTCTCCAAACAGCTGCTGCTAGCCTGAGAGTGACACAAGGGCTGGGCTCTGCATAGGGCTGCAAACCTTCCACACTATTTCAGATTGGGGTTAGGGTGACCAGCTGGTGCACCCAGAGGAAGTCTTTAAGCTCTCTGCTGGGCAGATGTAGTCCTGTTTGGTTGGATCCTGCACTCTGTGCTTTGCCTAATTCCTTCCAGGTGTCCTAGTCCCTTTGCAGCTGCACCATGAAGCCAGTTCGGGCTGATGAGGCAGCCTGGGGTCCTTCCAAGGGAGTCTCAGTACTGTGAAGCTCAGCGACAAAGAGGTTTTTCACAGATTTTGCCACACTCCTATTAAGAATGTAGAGTATAACCATGGTGTGTTTGCATGTAATAACCTCTGCTTACTTTCTTTCTTTTACAAGCATCCTTTCATATAAACTGGTTTCTACCATATCTGATCTCAGATGTCCCATTGTGATCCCTGGGCTTGGCGGTGGTGCTTTTTGTTATTATAGATCTTCATCAATAGTGGAAGAAGTGGTTTTTAAGAATATATATTCTTACTCTCTCAGATGCTTTACAGGTTGCAGACATACTGTAATCTACTGCCTCCGTGGTTTGCAGGACCCGTTCCTCCTGCGATGCTCACAGACACCTTGTCATAGTCCCAAGGGCAGCACCTACCAATACTTGAAATACAAACTGCAGCTGTGGTAGAAGCCATGAAAGCTTCAGGACATTTGACCTTCTTTGTAACCCTCCCAGAAGAAAGAGCAGGATGCTTTTCATGGGTCCTGACCAGTGTTTTTGATGCATCTGAACAGTGATGTTCTTTATTCTTCTGTTAGTGCATTACATCCATATTCAGATTAACTCATGCCTGACCTTGTCCCTGGGGTGGATTAAACCAGCACGTTGCTCCTGGACCCTTCACTGCTCTTTCCATTGCCGTGAAAGCAGGCCAGGCCAGAGCAGCTGGTGAGAGCACAGCTCTGGTCTGACAGAAAGCCTAGCTCTGGTGCAGGGCTTCATGCAGGTCTGCAGGTTGGGTGAAGAGAGAGAAGGCACAGATGTGCTGTGGGACATCTGTCTGCACTTGTTGGAGCTTTCTTTTCCTGCAGATTGAACCTAGAGCTGTTACAGGTCTGTAGAAGTCACTGGGGATGAGCCCAGACTGGGGGAGGCTTACCAGTGTCTCTTGTTACATCCCACTCACAGGTCTCCTCCAGGAAACCAGCCCAGGCATCTGTGTATAGGGTGCAAAGTTTGGCTCAGGACACAGCCATTCAGGAGCCTGGGTGTGAGCCAGACTCGAGAAATCACCGTCTGGGGAGTAAGTCAGTTTATCACCAAGGGAGAGGGAGATGTTGATCATGGAGGGGTATCAGAGAACTTCTTGAAGGAAGGCAGCTCTGCCCATGGCTAACCCTTCATGTGTATATGGTTGTGGTGTCCTTGGCCTTTTGGCTATTAGAATACGGGTGACTTCTAAGTGTCCTCACGTACTCCAGCACACAAAGCGTGGCACAGAAGGCTGTGTCATCCTGCAGCGCCTGGCAGACATAGGCCCTGGGAAGCGTGGCACCACTGATGAAAGGGCTGCACTGCCGCTGAGGGTCCCTGGGCTATAGCCTGCAGGTGTTCATGCTATATGGCCAGGCAAGCAGAGGGGAGATGGTCTAGTATGGAACAAGCCAGCCATTCCAGCCAGCCTCTTTCAGCTCCAGTTTTGGGTGTGAGACTGACTGTCTGCTCCCAAAGGCTCCCAGCAACTTCACCTGCTCTCCCACCTTCCAAACCATCCTGCAGAGATGTTTTTTGTTTCTCTCCTGTTATGCCTTTCTTGTTTCTGCCCCTCATGCCCCAGCATCACCCCTCTGTGCTAACTGTCATGGGAGGAGCAGATTCAGATGTAAGGACTCCCTGTGACCCCGTTAATATATGACACCAAGGAAATCCTTAATCCCAGGTCCAACAGCATCAAAAAAACCCTTTAAAACCATTTATTAAAGATGCAGAGAATTCCGTACAAGGCCAAGGTTACCCAATTAAATGAATAAAAAATACCAAGTTTGGGTATGGATGTGGCACAGCTGGCACCAAGGGGGAAAAGGGCTTCAGGAGCAGGCTGTCTAACTGGGGGGAGGCTGGGGTCTGGGAAGGGAGGTACAAGCAGCAAAAGGAAGGCCAAGAAGCAGGAAGGGGATGACGAGATGTGCAAATCCCATGATGGATGCTGCCTGGAGGACGTGCAGGGTAGACTTGTGTTTTCTGATGGTGAGTGGAGCAGGACAGCCACACAAACTGTGTCCTGACTGTGCCATGAGGGTCGGGCTGCGTCTGCGGCTGGGGAGCCAGGTGGGAGCAGGCAGGTGCTTTTGTTTACCAGTGAGGGGACAGACAGACGTGGACAGCGAGATCAAGCATCCTGGTATTACCATGTCAGTGCTCATTTCAGGCTTGATGGCATTGGCAGGAACCCACAGCTTTGTAATAAAAACCACTATATGGGTAAAATAAATATATTTTATTAGACAGACCAATATAGTTTTTCCAAGCCTGGTAGCTCATTAATAAAAGGATACAACCTGTAGCCTCAAGTCTTATAATACTTTTGATGGCATTTCTAAACTTTTAATGCAGTATACAGGTTGAATTTGTTTGGGTTTTTTTTTAACCTTGGACAGCTTGGAGTGTGGACTTACCCACAACGGTTCCTTGACTGCAGAATGGTCTTAGAAAATTGAACAAAGCTTTAAAAAAGTTTATCTCCACAGGGTAATAAAGTACATATATAAAAAGGACATTATAACAATATAAATAATGAAAACTGTGACCAGGTGTAAAGGATGACAAACACAAATAGCAGACTGCATATTGTGGAGCATCAAATTATGTACAACTTGTATGTAATGGGCCCATCTCTAAAATGAGAAATAACAATGGTTTAAACATCGCCAGTAGCATCATTCCCTAGAATCATAACATAATCTTAAGGAAGGTTCAATTTTCACTTTAAATTCAACACAAGTATCTGCTACAGCAATCCCTGCATTTATCCAGGCTCTATTCCCTACTGATAAGAAACTCAGATAACTTTTCCTGTAAAGTGCAGCTCTCTTAAGAAACATGAGAGACATAGCTGAATCTTTGATTCTCGTCTGTAACTCTGCATGACATTTATCTGAAAGAACAGCTCTGATCAGGTACCGTATTCATTTGGGGTCTCTAGATTTTGAGTCCTGGAAGAGACCAGAAAGAGATAGATTTTCTGGTTTGTTTACTTTGAATCTTTGGTGGCATATTTTTTAACGACTGTCACTGTTCCACAGTAGTTTGTTTTTCTTTTGCAGCTTTTGTATGTGAGGAAGAAAAAAATTTAAAAAATAGCAGTATATAACTGCAAAGTCATAATTGGCAGAAGGGGAAGAGCAACAGCTTTTAATTTATTTTTTTAAAAAGCTTGAATTTCAAGTTGACAGCATCTCTTTAAACTAATGAGACCAAATAAGAGGCAGAAAGCATGCAAATGCACTGGGAGAAAGTTAGGATGGCACTGTTGACAATTAACTAATGATTATTAATTCCCCTGATACACATTGTAATAATGATAATTATGATTAACTCATTTTGTTTCATTGTGGAGGCTGTTAACATTTGATTTCCTGGGCTTTTCCTTGCAATTTACATTAATTACTGTCCACCTCCTGTCTGGTTTTCCTACTGAAACTTTACAAAAATGAACAGTCTTTAATGTGCTCAACAAGTCTTTCCCAATTGACATTCAACCTAATTGGCACTGAGATATTTTCACTGCCTGTCTGCCCCATCATCTCACCTCTCAAAATGAGAGTTTGGTTGAAAGAAGCTTATTCCTCCCTTTTCTTACCTTGACTTGCAGACATGCTTTTTTCATTTGCTAACTCCAGTAACTGACTTATTTTCCAGCCCAGATCCTTACCATTGCGCATGGCTGCACTCACTGTCATATTTCATGGAGTCCAGTATCCAAGCTGCTGATTCCTATTTGTTTCCTGGTCCTTTCAGCTGAGAGTCATTTGCTGCCACCTCGTCCACCCCTATCTATCTGCTAGATCCCCCAGCCACTTATACAAGTAACCTTCCTCATCAAGTCTTCCTCATAAAGTCAATGAAGACTGCTCAGTTGGAGATCTAGACCATTGTCACAAATTATGGATAATCTGCATAATCAAGATATAGGAAGAATAGGTCTAAACTTGACATTAATTTCATACAATAGGTAAACCAGTTTTCTTTCTAAAGTCTAGCAATGGCTACGTCTTAGGAAGCTCATACCCATCTCAACCTACACTTGTTCTGGACAACGAATACCATGTGAGAATTTCCAGATTTACCTAGAAATGTTACAGGAGAAATTCCCTCGAAGTCTTGATATTGCTAATACTGGCAGAGCCTGGGAAAGCTTCAGTGATCCCTGTTACACTGACTTGAGACTTTTGAATCCATTTCAAGGAATTTTAAAACATAGTTTAAAAAAAAAAAAACCATCCACATCTTCCAGAAGCTGAAGGAAACCCATGATTCATACTGGTGTCCCACTGGATCTGTAATTTTTTGCCAAAGTCTAGCTCAGATTGTGGAAGGATCTCAACAGCTCTCATTCGCGGTGAATGCTATGTCTACGCTGTACTCAACCCAGCTATTCTATACATTCTGAGAAGTGTGTTCATATCCATAACTAATATAGCTACTTCTTCTGTATGCTGTATACCGGCACGTCTGAATGCTCCTGGGAAGTTCTGTTCCTAATTCCCGTAACAGTGTAGTGTCCCTAACGTGGCAGGCTGTGTGCATGCACTGCCGGGGGCACAGGAGCAGCTGTCGATAAAGCTGCCAGACACTTTCCATTATCAGAATTGTTTTTCAGTTGCTTATAAAATTTACACTTTGCTGTATGTTTGTGTACAGCTATGAAGAGAAGGACTCCATCTCTCAGGAGAACAAACAGCATTGTTAGCAAAAGCTGCTTGCATAGGGAGCCCAAATGCTTCTGATGAAGCCTTTCTGCTCCTCCTCCTCCAGCAAGTGCTGGATTAAGCTGTCTCAGGCTTTGGGCTGTGACCTGGCTGACGCAAGGGCTCCGCTGCACGTCAGCTCCGCATGAACCTTGGTGATTGCAATGCTGTGCACCATGCTGCCCTGACCCCTGGGAGATGAAGGAAAATTACTCTGTGAAATTCCTCTTAGGAAGGCTGGCTTTACCTGATGACCTTCCCATCAGCGCGGCCATGGCTCGAGAGCCTGTCCTGTGTGGCGAAGTAGCAGAGCAGACAGTAGCTGAGCTACAAACTGCATTGAGTCTGGCAATTTTGGGAGCTTTAGGACCTCAAGTTTTCAGAGCAGAAGAGATGAGAGCTGCGGGCCAAGCTGTTGGCCTCGCTGCTGGACAGTCAAACCGAGTCAGCCCAGGAGCTGCCAGAGGGCTCCGCAGAGCCAGTGTGCCAACAGAGCTCCTTTGCAGACACAATGCATTTATTTTACTTGCTTAATCATATTTTCCTTGTTTGCTACTGGCAGATCAACTGCCCATGTCTTCAGTGTCCTTCTACAAACAGGCTCATCAATCACTCCAGGACTAAACCTAGTAAACCTGTGATAATACAAGCACAGCATATAAATACATTTGCATACCACATGATGATTTTACCAGAAAACAGATTTTTCCAGGCCTCATGTAGATGAAAAGGACAATTATTAGTGCAATAATACTGCGGCAATATTTGCAGAAGCTCTAGCATCCCACTGCTACTTCAGCATTGGACACAGATCCACAAACCACAGTCTGTACCTATTTGCAGTCACAGAGTCCCTTTTATCTGCTTGTACCTAGAAGAAAAAAAAAGAAAAAACAAGACTTGTTTTTTGCCAATATCATGTCTTTGAGGCTTCAGGTTTCCTCCCTCATAGTGTCCCTGAAGTGCTTTGGGATGCTGTAGTGTTCCTGAACTTTCAGAAGGGAAGCAAAGGTACAAACAAGCCATTTCCAGGCTTTGATTCTTTTCAGTTCATCCTCTTTGGCTTGACATCAGCCTGTGCCTATATTTAGGGATCCTTTCATTCAGGGTCCTAAAGCATTCTGCCAATATTAGGAAATTCTCAGGGGGCATTGCCTTCCCCTGCCTAAAAGCAGATGGAGAGGGAGGTGGGGACACAGCAGAGAGAGGCAGGAGTATGAGGCATATTCCTGGGTGTCCATTTGGCCGCTTTAACCATTCAAACCACACTCCCAATATGTAGCTGTAGAGCTGCACTGTTGGGGAACGACTCAGGAGCTGGAATAGCTAAGAACAAGATAGAGCCCAACGAGATTGTAGCATGCCCCTATTCTGGTACAGCGTGGGACATCATGGGAATACAGGTCTCATACAATCAAGGACATTTCCTCAGTGCCTTCTTCTAGATTTTCCCTGACATAGCTCCAGTTCCAGGAAATCTGACATTCAGGAAGCAAAACTTGTAGAGGAAACTCAGCAGGACTGAGGGTAGATCCTTGTCCCCAAAAAGGGTGGTGTCATCAAAACTAATGCCCCTTTTTTTGAAGACTTTCAGCACACTGAGACCCTCACCTGGGATACCAAAGACAAACCCAAGCACTGATTTTGCCTTCAAGGCTCAAGAAAGCAACGAGCAGGTCAGATGCCCATTTTCCAGAGCTGCTGGGCCCCTGGTTCGCTACGCAGGGAAGTGAGAGAAGCATTGGGATGCTGAGACACTGCTGAAGGAGTTGGTGCTGGGACGCAGCCTGACTTTTCTCAAAATAATGAGAAGAGACTGCAAGAAATGTTCCCCTTAGATATGGGGCTAATAACTGCCCCATGGGATGCCAAGAAGGGACTGAAAATATAGGTCAGGTGAGGTGTTGCTGGAGAGGACTCATGGCAAGGAGGGGGATTCTCAGGTCGGTTTGAAGGAGAGAAACTGAAAGTATTCATCAAACATTAAGAACTTTGGGGAACAGGAGAGGAGACAACTAAGTTGTGTTATCTGGAGAAATTCAGAAAAGAAGGGGAAAAGGGGAGGTGAAATATAAGATGAATGTGTAGAAAGGGCTTTCTCTCGGGCGAATGGGAGCAAAAAAATTTGCTAATACCTTCCTGTGCAGTTAGTCTGTTTTTCTTGTTATTCTCCCTGATAATAAAAATGTTCCAGATGGATGTGGTTAACCAAATCCCTTGAGGAGAAAGGTTTTCATTTCCTTCTGTTGCTTCTCTTCACCTTTATCAGCACTGAGGAAGGGATAAGACTAAACCAAATTCACAGAGCCATTCATCATCAGCCCAGGGGAAGTCAAATCCCTGTGCAAAGGTTTTCACTGGCAGAAGGACAAATGTGTGCTATATGCCAATGGGAGTCCATTGCCTGGACTTCCTGCATATTAATTCCCTGCCTGATATTTTATGTTGCGAATGTGGCACTAAGCAGGGTGGCATCTCCATGGTGCAATATGATATCAGCATGCCATAAATAACAGCAAGGCAACGTCTGAAGGCAGTAAGAGACTATTGGATATCACCCAGTCAGTGTGTATAAGAAGATCTGAAGTAGGCTAGTGTATAGGGGTTCATCTATTTAAATTCCCAGGAAAGCTTATCTGAATTTACTTCTGAATGGAGTAGCATAAACCCCTGCATGCAGAACTATAGTTGTCTTTGATGGTACAATTTAGTTCACTCCCAAAGAAGCAGTGGATCAGAAGCTCTCAGTGAAGACAGGTTGTCAACTCCATTTAAGATTAACATGGATCTTCATTTCCTACTCCTGGAGTTGTGGCATCCAGGCGTGGCTGGGCAGAAGGTGGCCTGTCCCATCCCACCCTTGTTGTTTCCTCTGGTCCCTGGGTGAAAGGATGGATCTTGGCTTGGATGATTTTGTTGGTGTGCTGTGCTTCTTGTAGGGCAGCTTGAGTTGCACAAAGAATAGGTTTTGTGGAAACTCAAATGTGTTCCCTGGAAGTCACATGTCCAGGGCTTGCTTTAATGTGGGCAAGGACAGGATGCCCCCCCAACTCGGGCATCTGGAAGCAGAGACAGCTCCCCTGCTTCAGATACCTAGTGCTGAACAGATGCTGTGGGGCTGTTCAGGCTGTCCAGGTTGAAAAGCCTCAAGCGCATGATGAGGCTGGGGGGAGGGAGATCAGTGCAAAATATGAAGATTCCTCAGATTTTTGTAGTCTTTTTTATAAACATAAATATAATTGGTTAGCTGCCTAGACAACTGAGGCATTGATATTTGTTGGAGTATTCATTCACACTGCATTAAATTTAGCACTTGTTTATTTATTTTTTGTAAGTAGGTGTTTTATTTGCAGGAAATTATGACAGCCACTGAATCAATCTGACCTTTACCAGTGGGAGTATGTTCCTGCAGCTCTTTGTGCTGGGAGGAGCTCCAGCGATGCCACTGATTTTACTCTCTCTGAAACAACACTCCACTCGCTCTTAGACCAAACACCTGCCCCACTAATGTGAAATCACTTGTGTCTCAGCTGCTTCATTAATCACATGGATGTTCTGATATTTTGCATTTCTAATCAAACTGCTACCTGCCATATCAATACCCAATTGATTAATTATGTTTACAGACCCAATGAAGGCTTTGCAAGAATACGGATAAACTTCACACTTAAAAAGTAAAATTACATTGTCTGTATCTAATAAAAAGAAAAAAAATCTAGAGCCTCAGCACTAGAAACAGCCCAAACACTGACCACTTAATTTTATCCAGTTGTCTCTATGCTGAGTCTGATCATTTGTGTTTGACTTAAGCAAACTTCAGAAAGGCATTTGGATGCATCAGGAGATGCAGAATGAACCATTTTCTTCCATAGTTTGCTTCAATAGTTTATAAAATCCCTAAAACATATTTGCACCTTATTTCTCATTTAAATTTGTCTCACCTTGCTTTGAACCATCATTTCTTGTTATGCCTTTGTCCATAATTATAAAGTGAATTAAAGAACACTTCCATTCACAGTTAATTTTTCTCTTGAGGTCGCCTTGAACTTTTCTTTCCTAAGTTAAAGTGATGGTGCTCTTTACATCTCCCAAGGAATTATATTTCCTTCAATCTCCACAATTTTTTTAGGGTATTTTTGCACTCTCAGTAACTTTTCATGATTTTTTTAATATAAGTATGCCAGAACTGCACGTTACCCTCAGCCTAGTCTAGACAATTTTGTACAGAAAGGTAAAAGCCACCTTTTCACTCTTAATCATTACTTCTCTCTTTACATTGCCAAGAATTTAATTAACCCTTCCTATCACCAAATGCTGAGCAGTTCATGCATTCCAACTTCCCTGAATGCTTTCTAGAATTACTTTCCAGAACATCCAACCCCCATCTGGATGTTAGAACCAATATTCTTTCAGCCAAAGCAAATATTGCAGACTCTTCATAGACACATATGCCACACATGACTCCAGCATGTATGCCAGGTCTTTGACTTCTTCCAGGTAAACATAAATTTAGGCATGTCAGTCCACAGCCAGCATAGGAATGGACAGATATGAGCAATGACTGTCTTGTTCCTACATAGATAACAGGTCTTCTTGGTTTCAAAAAAGCCTAAGGAACTTGTATGGACTCCACCATCTGGAAGCTGGAGTCCCTCGTAAGTTTTGCTGTATTTATGCAGAAAACATACTTGGATACATTCAGGTTTTCACACAGATGTCTGAGGAAGAAAGAACAATCACTGATGCATAAAAAAGGGCTTATGTGGAAGACTCTGCAGCCTTCCCCATCCTTGGCATGGAGAGTGTCCTCGCTGCTGTGGTATGGGCTAGCCAGGGGGGAGGCAACCCTCCAGTCCTTCAGCTAAACTTATTCTGTGCTTCAGGGAAGAATGAGGGATTTGCTAATCCAAAATCTAATGTTTTAGCTGGGAATTTGGCACTTGCTTGCACAAGGAGAGAGCCTGTACAGGTCCAGTCCCTGCTCTGAGGGCAATACACACATTAGACTGGAACGGATTTGTTAAAATGCTAAACTGCTTTTTGGAGCAGGACCAGGAATCCTAAGACGAAGCAAAGAGCTTATCCCAAACTGATCCCTGGACTGTGCTTAGATTAATTTATGACAACAAAGTTTCTGCTCTGTGCGGTAATCACTTCAATTTAAATGAATAACAATAAAAAATTAATGAAATGTAGCTTTATCAAGGATGGAATTATTTACCATAAACTTTGATTAAATTTTCATAAGGTCCTAATTGATTTTGGCACATATATTTCATTGTCTGTCTACAGGACTTTGTCTAGTAAGCTATCATATGAGCTCTAGAACATTTTTTCTAGTAATATTTTGGTTACACACCATATCACCTTTTCTCCACTGTAGTCCTACTTTTCCCAAACAAATTATTTATCTCCAATCTAGCAGCAGCCTCACAAATCTTTCTGTCTGGGCGCTGGGTGGTAGTTAATTACGACCTCTAACAAGAGTCTGCTGAATTACACTAATCAAGAAACACATTTGCTGGGGCTTTCCACTGATGCAGCTATATTGGTGTACTGAATATATACACCGAAAAAACCCACAGGCCTCCTAACTGCTCTGCGCTAGTGATTAGACAAGATTAACATTTCACTGGAGCTGTGTCAGCACAAATGTGAATGTGGAAAAATTGAGCACAGCGATGATACTTTGTGGTGAACAAGTTTTCAATCAATGATTCACAATTATAGCATGTTATTTTCCCTCAGCTAAAATTGCAGAGGGCTGCAGATAAAATGTTAACTTTATTTTCCGTATTTGACTGAGAATATATATTTTTCTGTACTGAAAACTCAGAACTATTAGTAAAGAATAGCCTTATTCACATCACTTTCATATCACACACTGAAAAGTACACAAAGAGTAAATTCCAAGTCCATTTTTTTTAATCTCCAGCAGTAGGCAAGGGACATGGCTTGCCCCTTTGCCCGTTGCTGCTGTTTCTGGGTGGTGAGAGGGATGAGCAGTGCAGAGGAATGGTTGTGGTTATCAGTGGGCAACACGCCTGCCTGTGCTTGGATGCAGAAGAGATGGGATCAGAGTCAGGTCCCCAGCCTTCTCCCCCATAAACCTGTCATGTCCACCCCTCTTTCCTCAGAGCCTGATCTAAATGGCATCAGGTCCCTAAACTGTCCTGGCTTCTTGTGATCCTGCCTCTAAATGACGAAACCCTCAGCTGCTGTAGAGCAGAAGACACCAGACGGAAGGGGCTGCCCCATTCTCAGGGAAGATGATATGGGGGCAGCGATGGGGCCCCTGCAACTCTGCCCCGTGTCCAGGGGATCCCTGCCAGGCAGCAGGGTGAAGACCACGGAAAATAGGGGTAGTCAGAATAATTATTTTCTAAGACAAAAGAACAAACCACCAAAACCTCACAGGTGTGTGGTTAAGCATTGTCTGATGATATTCTAGTACTGAACAGTGGCTTGTTGCAAACCTCTGGAGAGCGGTGGAGATGCTCCCAACCTCTACAATGATCTCTACAAAGTCCTCTCCTACACCACCTTCATCACAGCAAAGGCTGCAGTTTTGCTGCAACTAGACACTCCATAAAACAGGGTAACAAGCTGCTATTAATGACAGCTATATGCACAAACATTACAAACAACTAACACCACAGTCTCTGCACTCCTCAGAGGACACTAAAGAGGAGTAGCCAACAGCGTCAGGAATTTGTACAGCTGCTTCTGGGCTTTGCTTCAAGATCCTCCCAGTCTTATGGGCTCTTCGGAGACTCCTAGGAACTCTCTGAGTGAGTGTGGGGTGTCCTGGCTGCTGCTGTTGGGTAAGGGTGGCCAGGCAGACTTTTGCATCTAGCAAACTCCAGCTGTTCCCCATCTTAAGGTGCTCTTGTCTCCAGCTGACTGCCAATGAGGGAGTACCAACCACCTCTTCAACAAGTGCTGGAGACCTAGACAGCTGGAGGCCCGGTGCACACTGAAGTGAAGCAGCCCAAAGATGAAGCAATTTATGCAAAAAGGTGCATGGAAAGAGGCTGGAAACTCTCCTGAGGGAAGAGTACACATGCTCAGCAGTGGTGGTGACACACCACAAGACATGATCCCCAGCACCAACTGGAGCAGCACAGCAGGACTCTTGTCTCAAACCAAGCTCAGGAGCACTGCACAGGTCTGTCCTGGCACTAGTCCTGTCTAATACCTTTACCAGCGCGCTGGAGGAAGTGACAGAAGGCTTGCTCATCAGTGTTCCAGATGACACCAAATTGGAGAGACCAACTGTTATGCTCAAGGACAGGGCTGCCATTCAGGTAGATCTAGACTGGCTGGAGGAACGGGCCAACAGGCAACTCATGAAATTTGACAAGGACAAGTGCAAAGTCCTACACCTGGGATGGAATGACCCTTTGCAACAACACAGGTGGTCCTGGTGGGCAGTAAATGGGACATGGGCCAGCAGTGAGTCCTGACAGCAATGACAGCCAACAGCTGAATGAACAGGGGCAGAGACAGAGATCAAGGAGTTGTTATCTCCCTCTACTTGGCACTCCTTAAACCATAGCTAGATACTGCAAACAGTTTTGTCCCCTCCCAGTAGAAAAAGGACATTGATAAACTGGAGTGAGTTCAGGGGACATGGTGGGGCTGGAGCACTTGCCCCATGAGGAGAGGCAGGGGGAGCTGGGCTTGTTCAGCCTTGAGCAAAGATGGCTGCGGGGCGCCTAGCAGCATCCCCCAGTGCCTGTGGGAAGGTCATCAAGGAGACTAAGATGGGCTCTCCAAAATGGGTCTGGGCAGGAAGAAAGGCACAAAGGACATAAGTTTAAACACAAGATTTTCAGCCTGGGTATAAGGAGACACTTTTTCTCCATGAGGACAATCAGACAGAGGCAAAGGTGTTTCAGGGAGGCTGTGCAGTCTCTGACTTTGGAGGTTTTCAAGAAAGGACTGGATGAAGCCCTGAGCATCCTGGTCTGACCTCAGAGCTGACTTGCAGTGAGCAGGAGGTTGGAGCAAGGACCCCCGAGGTCCCTCCCAGCCTGAATTATTTTGTGATTCTCTTAGCAGCCTGTCCCATCCACATCTTTGGATAACACTGGCCTACTCTTACTAGCTATGGCCAGCAGTGACGACAATTTAACTAACCCAGCTTAAAAGTCATCCCACATAGACACAAGGGAATAAGAGAGGTGAAGCAAATGAGACTCCCAGGTAAAGGCAATCATTCATCGCTACCTTGAACTTGTAGATGTGAAAGGAGAGGGGCAATAAAAGGGTCAATGTATATATTGGGCTGTGGTAGTATAACACCAATAACACTGGATATTAGGGGGAAAAATTCTCAGGCAGGCTGGTAAAACACTGGACCACACTGCCCAGAGAAGTTGTGGAGTCTCCACCGTTGAAGATACTCACAATTTGGCTGTATATACTCTGATCTGACTTTGAAGGTACATCTAATTTCAAAGCTGGCCTTGCTCTGGTGGGGTGTTAGACCAGATGGCCTCCTGAAACCCTGGACAACATAAAACACAAGAACAGAAACCTGCCAAGAGAGCTGAGATCCAGGCAGGAAACATGGTGCCAGGAGAGCACTGAGGAGATCCAGCTGAAGGCTGATAAGCATGGAAAGTTTTTACAAGAACCCTGACAGTCTCTTGTCCCTTCTCTATTGGTTCTTATCCTCTAAAGAGAGCACTGCTTCACCTCACCAAGAGAAGAGACGGAGCCCAGGGCTGAGCACATTGACAACCTCTTCACTCACAAGTACGGCATGTGAAAATGAGATCTTAGTATGAGAAAATGAGGTCTCTTGGACATACCACACAGGGTGAAAACATGGAGTTTCTTCCTTAAGAGCCATCCGTTCAGGAGACATTCAATATTGTTAATTTTGTCTCCAGAGGCAAGGCTCAGCTGAAGATGTGATTTCTATGACACATAGAAGACAGGAGAGCCTCATCTAGCTCATATATGGCTCAACTTTTCCAGCTGATGTGGCTGAATGGAACCCACAGGAGTTCAGCAGTACATACATCTTCCATCTGCCTGCAAAAAGGCCAGATAACCATGGGATCTCCCTGCTCGCTGTTGCTGGAAACGCCTTGCTCAAATGATTTTAAAGCACTGCAAGAGAGTGCAGCTGAAAAATGCTTGCTGCACATTTTGAGTGGATACAGAGATGACTGAAATATTATCAAGAGTAGCAGAGGCTGCTCTTTCTGAAGGCAGAACTGATGATAGACCAGGTCATCTGAGGGAAAGGATGGTGCTGGAGGATATGAGGATGGAGGTATCGCATGCCGCCAGCTCCCCCTTTGCAAGCAGTGATTGCTGCGACTCGCAGCTGCAGCGGCTCTGCCTGTGTCAGCTGCTGGAAAGGCTGGAAGCAACTACAAAACCTTAAGGGCCTTTCACCGTGGGACTTTATGGGAAACACCCCCTGGCACTCATCTCAGCTGGCTCCAGCTGACACCAAGCCAACAGGAGGCACCGCTCTCCAGTTCTGTGTGCAGGGAAGGGAAACTGCTGTCCTCAGTCTCTCCACCACCGTCAGGGATGTTCTTAACCAGGCAGCTTCAGGAAGCAGGTCATGACCATAATCCGGAGCCTTGCTGTGCCTTCACTAATGTCACAAAGGCTTTTGATACAACCATAAATTATAAATAAAACCCATAAATAAACAGGCTGTGACAGAAATGAAGCAATTTAACTGATGTGTGGGGGTCTAATTTTTGTTTAAGATTATCTGCCTTTGAACATTTGCTACGGTTCCACTTTTTATCCCACTTGGGCAGGAATATTTACAAATATTGAAAAATACCTCACTGTCATTTTTGGAGTCTAGCCATCATAAGTTCCAAACAAACATCCCTCCCACAGGACACCGTGCCTTGTGTCCTTGCGGAGGACTGCTATGAAACAGCAAAGTGAAACATAATCTCTGATAATGCAATGCCTTGGACCCAGGAGTTCACAGGATTGCCACTAGAGATAAAAGAAGTTTTTGCCATGTCAGAAGGGCTGAGTTCTTGTCTCTGAGGTGTGGGATGTTTCCTCCCTATAGGGACAGACCCCATTTCTCTCTGATGCTTGTACTGCAATATGCTAATGGCAGTGACCTTCTTCAGGATTTATTACAGCTCTAGATGGCACAAGGGAAGCTAAATAATAATGACAGCTCCATGCTCCCAGGGAGCATCCAGAGTAAGAAAAGCACACTAAGAGAGATGGCAAGACACAAAAGATGTAGGAAGAAGAATGAGATATCCAGAGAAGAAGATGCTTCTGTACAGCTTTACACTTGTTGTCTCTGTCCCTTGTCGCTGAATTGGAGACAGCATCTCTGATGATGAGTGGGTAGGAGCCAAAGCGACGTAGCCCTAAGCCAGAGGTCTGAGCTCCTGCTACCAGGGTGCACGGCAACATGCAGATGTGTCAGTGTTCCTGATGGAGGAGCAGGCAGAGTGGTGTCACAGATGGCCGAGTGTCTGTTGCTCCAGCACTTTGGTATGACAGATGAGCAATGGATCTAATTATATCACTGGAAGAAGAGAGCCATCTTGCACTCTCCTGTGATCTACGCTACTCATTGCAGAGCTGCTGTGTAGTACAAGGTGCAGCAGAGCATTAGCTGCTCTACAGCCCTGCAATACATCACGCATGTACCCATTCTGTGGCCACCCTAATATATGGCACTGCCTTTGCTTGCCAGTCCATCACTTGAAAAAGGGACAGGAGGTGTAAAAAGCCTCAGTCAGATAACTGCATTCAGAGTATAAGTTTCACACAACTCATGCAGAAAGCAACGAACTGTATCGAGGGCTTATATTCACTTTCCCCTGTCCGCTCAGCAGCTATTCATAAAAAAGCATGAAAGAACAATTCCAGTTGACTGCATGTCCTAATGCACTTATGTTCTTGTAATCATTCTGTTTCATCTCGATTATAACCAGAACACACGGTGCAACCAGAGAGGGAGAACTGCAGCAGGAAAAAAAAGAGGTACAGCTGTACAATAGTTACCTATTGGTGTATGTGCCTGATGTTATAACATGTAAGTGCTTGAGTTGAAAGGGTTACTGCAGAGCACTGCCATGGCCCCCTGGACCTGAGTGGATGAGGTGGTGTGTCAGGCCCCACACGCGGTTGTGCCTCTCCGAGAGGTACACTCCACGTTCCCTCTCCATGGTACACCTGCCCCGGTTCCTGCACGTACCAGAGCTGCTCTGCACAATTTTACAAATTGTTCATTTGTAGGCTTTTTGATGTAAAGAAACGAGAAAAGTGAGAAAAGGGGGCCCTTCTGAAGCTTTAAGTGCTTGCAAGAGCTAAAGAGGTAGCAACTAAGATAGCAACAGCTGGCAGTACTCAGCTCCTATGGCAACCTTCTACTGCCACTATCGCATCATCCCTCAGACCAGTCCTCTTCCAAAGGCTGAAATAATACTGTGGTCTAGCTTATTAACATACAAGGGGCTGCAATAGAATCTGGCACTTTAATTTTGTTTGTATAACTCTGACACTGGCAATTCATAAAACAATATACAGTGGAGTGATGGGCATGCAGAAGTATGCACTCTTCTAGTTTTCACTGTGGATGAAAAATCTGCTAATGAAATTGAATTATCCACTACAGTCTGCTAACTACACTACCTCTGGGCTGCAGAAGCATTTGGGTTTTTGCAAATCTACAGTCTTTTCTTTTTAAAGAATAACTATATGGAATAGGCAGAAAAACAAATTATATTGGTGATTCTCAAAAAAAGAGTGTTTTTAAGCAATATGTTTTAAGGAAACTACCTAATTAAAATAGAAATTAAAATATAGATTTTTACTGATGCCTTCTCTAACAGACTCCCTGCAACTTCAGTAGTGGATCTACATACTCCAAGGCTTATGGCACTGCATTGTTAGTCAATGTATAATGACCTTATGACCTGAATGACTTTTATTTCTCCATCTAAATTCCCAAAGAGTAACCCTGCCATTTGGTGCTGGGTGTAATCAGATTATACTAGAGGTGTGTGAAGGAGCAACTGTGTGAAGATACGGATGTGGCTGCAAAGATAAAAACCAGCCTCCAGATAGGGGTGCCTAGGGCCCTGGGAATGGCTTGCAAGCATCCCTAGCTGTGGTAGGCATTGCAGGGTTATATACAGCGCTCAAAGCAAATCAACATAGTCACCCATTATCGTGTTGCTGGGTCCAAGAAAGCAAGCAACTCATCACTGCAGACTTCTTGAGGCTACTTGCTGGTTTGCTGTTTGGGCTGTCGATATAGCTGTATTTTCATATGCCAGCTGTCTCACCAGGGCAGAACAGAGAAGTAAACACAGCCTACTTGTGGAGTGGATAAGATATCTGTCACAGGTCACATTTTTGTGTTTCCCTGATTTCACACCGATGCTACTCTGTTCCTCTTCAGCTGCTGATAACTGGTTTTTAGGAGGCTGAAGCCCTTAGGCTGTTGGCATAATCAGGAAGGAATGATGTCTCACTAGTGACTTTTATTGCCGTGGTGGATAATTACTACCTGCAGCATCTCCTGAAGTCTGCTGCCTTTTTGTGCCTTGCAGAATTTCTGAAGAAACGGCTTGGGAAAAGTTTTGGAGACAGGACTCTAGGCAAAGTTAAATGTACAAATAGGCTTCAAAAGTCTTCATCTATATTTTATGTATAGTGGCAATTCCCAAATTCTTAATCTTAGGCTAATAGAGCTCCTTATGTGCTAAGTACCTCATAAATGCATAACAACCCCAGATGCTCTTCCTTGATATGTTTACCACCCAGGCATGTAGATTTTGCTTCTTCATTTTTGCATCACTTTAATTAATAATTTTAAGGAACAAGTAAAGGATACGCCTTTAAAATTGTTGCACAGACTGGAATCGTGCTCAAGAAACCAGTGCAAATGCGGTGGTACTTATGTACGCCAGTGCACAACCGCCTTAGTTTAAAGCTATTCATTTCTAATAGGCTTTCTCTGACTGACACCTGCTGCAGATCTTGCCCTGTCTCTTGAAATGCATCTAGTTTGTGCATGATGGTTGGGGTTTAAAAGGAGCCTACGCATATTAGTTTCCAAAATCCCATTACATTTTAATAAGATTTCTACTTCTAACGTATTGAGGTCTCTTGAAAAACTCAGCTTGAATTCCCAGTTTCCACACTGCTACCACTAAATTAACTCTGTGGCGATTCCTTCCAGAAAGCTTAGTGTTAATTTTTTTTTCTTTTTTTTTTTTTAAGTACCTCCTTTCCTGCATTTCAGTGGTTTAGGACTTTCTTCTTGCTTGACTTGTTTTTGCGCTTCATGGTTTTTTTATCATCCTTGCTAAGGATATCTCCAAATATAGTGACACTCATACCTGACACCATGAACAGGAAAATTGATGAGTCACAGCAGCTCCAATTTCCCACCTGCATCAGTGTTGGAGAAATACCCTGCTAGGAATAACTGTGCACTTTATAGTCAGCTTCCCCCACTCCCATCACCCTGAGTTACAGATTTTTTCTAAACTGCACATTTACAAATGCACAAAAAAAAAAAAAGCAAGTTTTAAACAATAAAGAGACAATCAAGGCACTGTCCATTAGCCATCGCCAGAGCTGTCCTTCCACCTGGCCTTTTCCAATCAGCCTGAATCCTATTTCCCTTTGATCACCAACACGTGTTCCCTAGGTGGGATGCAGCCATGAGATGGACGAAGATGCTGTGAAGTCCTACAGGGCTATTGCATCTCATGAGCGCTACATGGAGTGGTACTGCTGGGGGGAGGAAATCCTGTAACTGCTTTATATTCCCCTTATATCCCTGCCTAGCTGCCAGGGAAGCTGTTTCCAAGTGTTTTGAGCCAACAGACCGTGTTCAGCCTATAATGTATGTCTCACAGGCTCTCCAGCACTCCATAACCAGACTTACAGTGAAAGCACAGTGTAGGCGGGGAGAGCTGAGGCAGCTGCTGTGCCTGGGGAGCACCAGAGTTTCTTGTGACCTCTCACCACTGGTTTCACTGGTGCTTTTCAGGCATTAATGCCTGGGAGATAAAGGGGGGAGTTTTCAGTTGGAGTTGCTCCTGTTGCAGAAGAGGAGTGAGGCTGGACCTTCACAGCACATAGGACGGCAGATTTATCCATCCATTTGGAAACAAATCATACCTGTAAGAATTTAACTGGTGCAAAAAAAACCTGGTGGGACAGCTTTGGAGGGATGAGCAACCTGGTCCCAGGGGGTGCCCCCGTTGACCATTAGCTTTCACACTCCATGCCAGGGCTGGACACTGTTAGAGCTGCACACATGAGGCCATCTGGGTGAGCCTTACTGCCAGAGGTTTGTGTCATTTCAGACACTTTCTTTGTATATCGCCATAAGTATATTGCCAAGATTTTGAATCCACAGTGTTATGGAGGGCTCCATGTGTCCAGAACACTTTCTAGGCTCAAGGACAGACCCTCACCCCTGCTGAAGCCTAAGGGCTGGCACGGCAGTGGTGTCCTTCTGCTTTTGTTGCTTGAGCCCACGTGGACAGGGCCTGAAGGGCCATCCACGGGGCTGACTGGTGAGGGCTGAGGTGGTCTTCTGCACGCCCAGGCAAACAAGGTGGTGGGGCCAGCAATGCTTCTCTGGGCAGTTGGCCAGAAACCCTCCTGCTTCGCCCACTCAATCCACCAAAATGCAGACGCTGGCTCTGTGCCACACTCCGTCCCACCACTGAACCAATTATTACAACAGCCCTATGCAAGCAGATTAAATTAATATTTTCCCCATCTAGGAAATTGCAGTCCTTGGAGGTGGGGAGGTGGACCAAAAGGGTAAGTGACTCACTCACAAGGACTCAGCCATCTTGTCCCCTCTCCCATCTTCTTCCTGCGGGGCTGGTGGAAAGCCCACAGCTCCAGGTTGGGAGGCTGGAGATAAGGACCTCCAGGGGAGCCATCAGTCGTCTCGTAATGACACAAAAAAGGACCAGGCTCTCAATATATCTTCTAATTAAGGACAGAAGTAGGGCCTTACACTTCTAGCCCATTACTTTTGAAAGCTTGGCAGCCTGACTAGCTCTCACAGCCAAGAGGAGACTCAGGGTGACAAATTCTGCTTGAAGCCATCCTCAGTGTGTACTAAAGAGAGTCAAAATGGTGAAGGGTGACCACACTCACATTTGCAGCAAGGGGAGCTAAAAGTGTCACTTCAGTGCAGAGCTGCTAGAAACCACAACAGTTTCTGCCTCTGTGCAATGAGCTGTGTTCTCAATGTGCAGTGAGCTGTGGTGACTTCTCAGCGGTGTTCCTGCTCTTCTGCCCTTGCTGTGTCATCTTTGTCCAGTAAGTAACCAAGAGAAGACTCCCCAGTTGCATGTTTTAAAATGTCCTTTGCCTTTCTGCACGTGTTCAGACCTGCAGTGGGGATAATAAAAAGTGAATAGAAAATTAATATTGATTGTGTAAGTTTAATTAAAAACAAACAGCAAGATGTGAAGGTCAACCCAGGAGTAGCAAGTAAAATCTGCTACATTTTATTTGATTTTTCTTCCTAACTGAAGAAAATGACTTCTTTAAAAAATCACAGTTCTAACATGCTGCTTCTGTCTGGGCAATGATCTCTGCATTCACTGGGCTAATCATACAAACATTGTTTTCAAATTATCGTAACATACCAGAGACTGTACATGAAACTTGTTGGAAAATATGAATTATTTTTGTATGTGAAATTTAAGGGGGAAGAGAAACAAGAAGCAAAATCTGGAAAAAAAAAGGTGTTGGCTTCTAAAAAAATGTGTAATATTTAGGAAAAATTGTGGGTTTTTTTACCCCTGCAGATAACATATCTGAGCCAGAAGCTGTTGATGAGCTCCTGCTTGCTTTCATGGCTGTGGTCATGAGAGAATGGTATAACAGCCAGGCTTTTTTGAGTGTGATCAGTAACACTGCCATCATCTCTAGCTCTCTGCTTTCCTCTCTGTAGTTTTCCTGCCACCTTGCTTTAAAGCACAAGCTCTAGACTGGAGTTGTTTGGTGACTGTCAGACATTGTGCCCAAAGAAAAATGTCTTACTTTTTTAGCTTTTATTTCAAGTAGCTGTATTCTTTTAAGTTCATCCTTTTTACCATCAGCCCTGGTTGCAGACAGCCAGCTGATTGTCAACAGTTTCCTACTGCACTGATTCATCTCTCAGTGTCTTTTCATTTTTCCATCAAAAAGTGTTTGTAAGTAAAAAATCTTGACCAGTTCTGTCGTGCTCTCTGAAACATTAAAAGAACAGTGGCTATGAAGTCTTATAACGAGCTGTCATGTCTTCCCTTTTTCAGTGAGTTTCTTTGACCATAGCTGAGCTCACTGATCAGAATGCAGGATTTTTACTATTAGATGAATATAGAAAAAATCGGGATGCCTGCTGCAACAAGCAGTTACAGTGAGAAAAAAGAGTGAGAAGAAATATTAAAGACATTAAATGTTGCTGTCTTTGGAAGAAACCCCTCAAATTGTAACAATGCTCCCTTTCAGCTACAACAGAACTGTGATGCTATTGCACTGGCACTGGCATTTGAGTTCACATCAGGAGCGCTCTTTAAACCTGAGTCAATAGTCCCCCTTCACTGTGTTGGGTCACCTTATGGAAAGGCCTTGGAGTTCACAAATAGGAATCCTTTTGGATGAAACAGGACCAGGAGATATTTCCCATGAATTCACCGATGTCCCTGACTGGTGTTCATCTCTGGGGCCAGACTGGATCTAGACTGAGGGAAACTGCCTTGAAATACGAGCAACCTGCATGCCTGCTGCTCAGCACCAACACCGTTCTGCACAGACCCACTTCAAGGTGTTGCCCTGGTTCCTAATGCAGGCACAGCCTGTGACTAAAGAAAGGTGACAGAGTACTCCCTGAAATCAGCCAACACTACAACATTCTTCTTGCCTCTCCTCTCCTCTCCTCTCCTCTCCTCTCCTCTCCTCTCTCAATATTTACACAAAGGATAATCAAGATCTCATTGTTTCCAGGCTCTCTAAAACTGAACATGAAGCTGTAATAATGAAATTCTCTTATTGATTCAACTGATCAAAATGTATTTGCATTAGTAGCATAGGATAATTGGGGCACATTATAACAAAACAACTGATTGCTAACGTAATGCTGCTCTGAATATGAATACATTATCCTTTCATGCATTTAGTATTTCCATTAATCACTAACTTGGTGCCATCTTCAATTTTGCTGAACAGCCTTCAAGCTGGGAAGCTTGAAGCTCTTTAAATCTACTCTTATATTTACAGACCCTCTTCGACTGCCTCACAATATGAACCTTTAATTTTAAATCAGTCTGAAAAATGTGTGAGATAATGCTTACATTGGTACTCTTCTTCCCTTTCTTCTCTCAGGGCATTGCTTATTATTTGTTTCCTTAGCAGAGAAAACATCAGGGACTTGGCAAATGTATAACTGCAGCCTTTTCCCTCTGCAATGTACATGGCTGCTATTATCCTAAGTCACCAATATGTTGTCATTTCCAGGCTTAGCCCAGTTGCCTCATGAACATTTCTGATGCAGGGAGCCCCATATTTCTCCAGGCAGCAAACACAGAAGACAAGGTAGAATCAGCTGCTTCTCTGTCCCACCTTTCCCAGACCTCAGCTGCTACTAACTACTGAAAGGAGACAATCTATTTTCTTTCCACAGTACCTGATCTCCAAGGAGACATACTTCTAATGAACAAGAAAAAAATAATATGAAGCAACGTGATACTCCTAGTCCAACATTTTGAAATTAGGCATATTTATACTGTTGAATAGGTGCTGACGTCAGGCCAGCCGGACGTATGTAGCATATAAAATGTGGTGTGCAATCAACAGGTAATGGTAAGGTTAATAGGGCTGCAAATGCAAATATGCAGCCCTCCTTGCAGCCCTCCAAGGAGCAGCATAGTTCTGCTGAGTGTTACAAGTGCTCAAATCCCGCTGAAGGTAATTAGAGTTGAAGGCCCTCTGCATTTTTCAGAAGATCTAAAACATTTAGCTTTGGACTAGATCCTTTTTGCTAAGGGAAATTGTCCTTCTTTTCTTTCTTGGTAACTTCTTTAGTTTTGTCACAAATGTCCTCCCTGCTCACGCTAATCCCTTGGGGACAGGTTTGCACCTTTTGCTAAAGTAATGAGCAAGATCAGGACAAAGAATGACAGATCAGACCATATGTCAAAAATCCATCCAATAGTCACTACTATAAAAATCATAGAATCATAGAATGGTTTGGGTTGGAAGGGACCTTAAAGATCATATAGTTCCAAATCCCCTCCTGTGGGCAGGGACACCTCCCTCTAGACCAGATTACTCAAAGCTCCATCCAGCTTGGCATTGAACACTTCCAAGGATGGGGCCTCCACAACTTCTCTGGGCAACCTGTTCCAGTGTAAGTAAAGAATTTCTTCCTAATATCTAACTTAAATCTACCTTAGAATCTTTGAATCACCTGGGTTGGAAGAGACCTTTAAGATCATCGAGTCCAATCATCAACCTAACACTGCCAAAACCACCACTAAACCATGCCACTCAGCACCACATCTATCTGTCTTGTAAATACCTCCACGGATGGCGATTCCACCACTTCCCTGGGCAGCCTATTCCAATGTTTGATGACCCTTTTGGTGAAGAAATTTTTCCTAATATTAATCTAAACCTGCGCTGGTGCAACTTGAGGCCATTTTGTCTTGTCCTATCGCTTGTTACTTGGGAGAAGAGATCGACCCCCACCTTCTTTCAGTTCAAAACCGTTACCCTTTTTCCTATCGCTACACTCCCTGATAAAGAGTCCCTCTACATCTTTCCTGCAGGCCCTCTTTAAGTACTGGAAGGCCAGTATAAGGTCTCCCTGAAGCCTTCTCTTCTCCAGGCTGAACAACTTCAACTCTCTCAGCCTGTCTTCATAGGAAAGGTATTCCAGCCCTCTGATCGTCTTTGTGGCCCTCCTCTGGATATGCTCCAAGAGGTCCATGTCTTCTTGTGTTGGAAAACTCAGAGCTGGACACAGTACTCCAGGTGAGGTCTCACGAGAGTGGAGTAGAGGGACAGAATCACCTCCCTCGACCTGCTGGCCACGCTTCTTTTGATGCAGCCCAGGATGTGGTTGGCTTTCTGGGCTGCAAGTGCACATTGCCAGCTCATGTTGAGCTTCTCATCAACCAACACCCCAAAGTCCCTCTCCTCAGGGCTACTCTTGAGCCATTCTCCACCCAGCCTGTATTTGTACATGGGATTGCCCTGACCCACATGCAGGACCTTGCACTTGTCCTTGTTGAATTTCATGAAGTTTGCACAGGCCCACTTCTCAAACTTGTCCAGGTCCCTCCAGTGTGTTGACTGTACCACACGGCTTGGTGTCTTCGGCAAACTTGCTAAGGATGCACTCAATGCCAGTGTCCATGTTGCCAACAAAGATGTTAAACAGTGCTAGTCTCAATACTGACCCCTGCGGAATGCCACTTGTTACTGGTCTCCACTGGGACATTGAGCCGTTGACTACCACTCTTTGAGTGCAGCCATCTAGCCAATTCCTTATCCACTGAGTGGTCTGTCCATCAAATCCATGTCTCTCCAGTTTAGACATGATGTGATGGGGGACAGTGTCAAATGCTTTGCTCAAGTCCAGGTAGATGATGTCAGTTGCTCTCCCCTTATCCACCAATGGTGTAACTCCATTGTAGAAGGCCAACAAATTTGTCAGGCATGATTTGCCCTTAGTGAAGCCATGTTGGCTGTCACCAATCACCTCCTTATTTTCCATGTGACTTAGGATAGTATCCAGTATCTGCTCCATGACCTTGCCGGGCACAGAGGTGAGACTGACTGGCCTGTAGTTCCCCAGCTCTTCCTTTTTTCCCCTTTTCCGGTCAGTGGGAACTTCAGCAGACTGCCACGATTTCTCAAATATGATGGATAGTGGCTTGGCAACTTCATCTGCCAGTTCCCTCAGGATCCATGGATATATGCACCTATAGCTTTTTGGCTGATGCTTCATAACCATTTTTTTCAAGGTTGCAATTCAGTTTTTGAAAGTAGCAATCACATATTCTATCTTAAAGCCCCACTTATGTATTCACAGATACAGTGAGATTCCAAATTATATCAGTCCATTGAGTTAATAACTAACCTAAGAGTCTTCTGACATTGTGGAAATGCATTGTAAATTCCTTCAATATCAAAAAGATCAAGAGTAAACACAGCTCTAACCCTAGGAAATTGCTGAAAATTCTGTAAAAACAAATTGATTTTGTCTCTGCTCTGGAAATGGGTCCCCAAGGTACCCATTAGAGCAGAAGCAAGCCCTGCCAATGAAGCACTAAAGCCGCAAAGAGCCATCCATGATGTCCAGTCCAGCTTCCTCTGGTACCTGTCACCACAGGCAATTACGATTGAAGCAGCAAATTTCTCTCAGATTATACACAGCATGGGATAAGATCCTATATTTGTACAGCTTTACCTGTTTGAAGATGTGTCCCTGAGGTGCAACAGAAGGCTATGCATTAGATTATTTTCCTTCGTTTCTTTGTTTACTCAATAATTGTCATATGTAAGGAACCTAGATTAAGAATATTTTATGCTTTCTGCAAAATTACCAGTATTAATCAAGTAAACATGACATGCTTGGCTTTGGTAATGGTAGAGACCAGTTTTCTCCTTCTATAAATGCCCCAGGTAGAAAGCATGGGAATTGGCTGCACTATTTTGCAAAATAAGTGACTCCCGGTGATTTTCCTGTTTAATGTCGTGTTTTCTGTTGTTTGACCACAGGAATTAACTTCTTTCCAGAGACATGAGGAACAGGGAAAGACAGGTCAGTAGTTTAGGCCGATCAGGCATACTGAAGAAGAGAGGCCAAGCTAGGATCATGCTGGGGCCTGGTGATTAAGCACTGGGTTACTACGGCAGGTACTGGTCAGGAAGCTGGGGGCTGAATAGCCATAAATAAAAACAATAGTTGTAAATGAAGTCATTAAAGGAAAGGCCATTCCCCAGAGAGAGGACAAGGACTGTGGAGCATCCCGAGAAAAAACCCACAGCTCAGTGAAAGCTCACCCACAGAAATGTGTTGTCATGAGCTTCTTATTAGTCATGGAGTTGTGGTCTATAAAAGTGAATTACACCACTCAAATGGTGTAGTTGCTTGAACAGGTCATGAACAGAGAAATTTCCATATAGAAGATTGGAGAGGACTATGTTAAGAAATCCTGTTTCTCTGATATGGGAAGCTTTATTTTTGCGTTCTGCATGGATCACTGAGCTCATGCCAGTCTTCTTGTGTTCATGCTCAAAATTCTTACGTGTTCTTGGTATCATCAGACAGAATTTGCTACCAATTGTCAGAGCACGTGGAGGTCAAGCATACCTCCACATTATCTTGTCTTTTGGTGGGAAGCACCACAGCTTTTACCCATGAGAAAGTCAACGTACATGTCTGTTCTCAGTATGCGACAATAATGCAAATAGAGACTTACTGCTCAAAAAGAGGGAAGAAAACTTTTTTGCTGTTGTAGAGAGTTCATTTCTTTTATGTCACCTAGAAATGGGCAAAAATGTGACATTTGTACTCCCTTAAGTCATTCAGACAAGAACTAGAAGAGTCTCTTTTTTTCTCCCATTTCTTGCTTTTACCTTAGTAATATGAAAAATGTCAAGCTGAGGCTGCCCTTACTTGTTTGAAAACTTTTATGTTCTCAGGGGTGAACCAGCACTGCAATCCTTGCACTTGCCTGCCTGGCTTTTCCCATAGTTTGTCTTTTTCATGTTTAATCAGCCTGTGGTCTCAATCCCACAGTGAGCTGCCTGTGAGCAGCTGACTACTCCTGTACGCAGTTCAGGTGGGGAAAAAGCCTGAACATTGTCTGCTTCCTACCATGTCACAGCAGATTTGGTGGGTTCCTGTTTCCTTGTCTAGAAGAAAGTAATGACACAGTGACTGGCAATATGTTAGGTGTATCTCATCTTATCTACAAATATTCACCAGTTCTGTAACAGAAAGCATTCAAACAAGCAGATTTTCCAGGAATTAAGCCTGGAGCCTACACTCATCTCTGCAGTGTAACTGCTTCCAGGACTGGCTGTGGTCAGAGCATGTAAAACCTCCAAGGCTAAAACCATGGTAAAGAAAAGGCCTCCAAGAGTGTAATATTGGCATCTGATGATTTCAGTCTTAATAATATACATGTCATTTTGCATTTCCTGTCAGAGAACATATTGAGTCTTATAAGGAGCGGCTGAGGGAACTGGGGTTGTTTAGCATGGAGAAAGGGAGGCTGAGGGGAGACCTTCTCGCCCTCTACAACTACCTGAACGGAGGTTGTACAGACATGGGGGTTGGCCTCCTCTCCCAAGTAAAAAGGGATAGGACAAGAGGAAACGGCATCAAGTTGCATCAGGGGAGGTTTAGATTGGACATTAAGAAATGTTTCTTCACCGAAAGCACTGGAAGAGGCTGCCCAGGGAACTGGTTGAATCACCATCCCTGGAGGTATTTAAAAGATGTGCAGATGTGGTGCTTAGGGACATGGTTTAGTGGTGGACTTGGCAGTGCTAGGTCAACATCTGGACTTGATGACCTTAAAGGTCTTTTCCAACCTAAACAATTCCATGATTCTATGAAGGTGCAACAACTCTGAATGCATCCAAAAATGAAACAACCTATTGAATGAGGCCAACCCATCACCACCTGGCATTTCAAACTTGAGAGAAATAGAGGAAATACTAAGTCATTAACAAAGACTTTTTTCCCTCAGTAGAGTTAATGATTCCAGTTAAATGGATGTCAATGAAGGTGAAACAAAGGTCTGCCTCAAATAATAATAATAATAATAATTTATTTCTATCTGAACCAAGCTTAATTTTATGGAGTATTGTTTGTGATAAATTCCGGTTTGTTTCCACCCATCTATGGAGTCATTCCTGAAGCAAAGGGCAAACAAATTTCAATTTGTGACCTGAGCAGAAAATAAAATAAAGTAAACAAAGGAAAAACCTCTTTAGCTTCCCACACATCACAGGTAAACAAAACAGGGTGCAATATCTACTTTGCCTTCTAACACCTCTGCAGTTGTGTCAACGCTGATGGGCACAGGCTTCCATGTCCTGGATTCCCTCAAGCTCCATGTCAGCCAAATGCAGACCCACAGCTCCAGTTGGGTGGGTGGGCAGCTGGACCAACAGGGTTCCAATCTCAGCCAACTCTGTTCTGTTGCTAGCTCTAGGTAAGCAGTTACAAAACTGTGCTACACAACTGGTAATAATGACTTTTCAATCTGCATCAGGTGCTCACCATCTGGTGTCTTGCCTTCATGAGGTGTGTAATTCAGAAGAAGAAAGTAAAAACAACAGCTTTGTGGAGAAGGGCACTGTGGCCAAAATTTAGTGAAACATTTCTGAAAACGTCTGAATTGAAGTGCACAACTTAGCCCAGTATGCTTCAGGAAAGCATGAGCTTACTCCCTTAACTGCATTGCACTTTTGTGTTCAGCAGGCAAAATAAAAGCGTATTGTGCTCCAGAAGCTTATGGTGAGGAAGGATGATAATGTAGCTTACAATGAAGAGAAACGGCAAGATAGTCTTCTTGCTCCAATGTGTATACTTCCATCTGTTAAGGTTTAGGAAAAAAAGGCCACCTGTTTCCAGGGTGAAGTTTTAGTGAAATTCTCCTCCAATATTTTGACACCTTGTTGTTTGCATTTCTCTTGTCCTTTAAAAAACCCCACAACTCTGTGTACTGAAGCAAGCTAGCAGCAAACTTCTTATGGCTTTTGGCAGCTTGTATTCCAGATGGCCTGGACAAAACTGTAAGATGTTATATAAAGGATCCAATTCTACAAGTCAATGTATGGAGAGTATTTCAGGTGATGACATTAAGTTGTTTACCAGGGCATGTGTAGTGTCTCCCCAGGCTGATATCACCAAATGCTAAACTCTTGGTGGTTTTAATCCACATTCATCAACTTTACTGCTATACTTAGAGCAGCAGTCCCGCTCTCTTAATACATGCTGCTAACCAGATGGCCTCAGAAAACACAACCATATGAAGTCTGATTCCCACTTAATTCTTAATCTCTTCATGCATTGCACTTTCTTGATTTTGCATCAAAAAGAGGCATAATCTAGTAGCAGGAGAGTGGCAGTTGATTCAGTTGATTCCACAATTCTGCCCTTGATGTATGTAGTGGAGACAAGGCAATGGTGTCTATCTAATACATAGCTTTAAAAACCTATTTGAAAGGGAGTTAAGCTGTGGCACATCATATTGTAAAGTATTACAAGGTTTTCTGTGTCATTATAACGTGAGAATCCATGATGGAAGCTTCCGAGGATCAGAAACAGGACATAAAAGCATTGTTAAGCTTTTAATACAAAAGACTGTGATATGATCCTTTTAAAAGGACTTCTGCGTAGTTAAAGCCACCTAGTCATTGTCACGTGCTTTGTAGAAGAAAACGATTACTTATCTTCCTTTTCTGAGGGATCTTGCATAGCTGGGTAAGGAGTTACAAAAATGAACCTGCATGGCCTTCTTCCCTTTGGTGCCCATGCACCTCTTTGTACTGAGAACCAACTTAAAAAGACACAATTCTGTTCAATACTTAGCAAAAACCCAATGTCAGGCCAGGGTACAGCCCAGTCTCGGGACTGAGAGCATCCCTTCATTGGGATGAATTATGGGATTTGTTATTCTACAGTTGATAGGACAGGCCACACACTTGCCTATAAATTATCAAAAAGCCTCGGCAGATAAATGTATAGTTAGAGGTGATGGCAAGCGGTAATTAGAAATTCTGCCCTACCTCCCTCCATCGTTGTGTACCATCTAAGTCCAGGAGACAGCTTCTGGCAGTTTGCAGGTGGATGCCACTACAGACACGAAACTAATCAAGCTCAGAAAATACTTCTAGGTTTGGGTTTTTTTCCCCACCTTGGAGATCTTGAGAAGGATTTAAAAATGAAAATGTGACTTGACAACTTGCAGAGGGAAATAGGACCGGTTTGGGTTTTTTCTCCTGCTGATCTGAGATATGTGCAGTGATTCATGCACAGGCTTAGAAGTGTCAAGAGCTCTTCCACAGACATCTTTGCTCCTGCAGTGAACAAACTTGCAGTGCAATGGGCACCTAGCACACCATCTTCTTATCCTCCTTGAACAAACTGGAATCAGGGACAACATTGGTCATGTCCCTACAGGATTTGTTGTGGAGTAACCTCTTTTGCACCAATGAAGGTACTCCTGATTTATGCCAGCAAATGTGATTATGCATTAATTTAGCCTCCTTCCTGCTGGGGCACCATCCTGGGTTAGATGTGCGGTCATCGACTGTCCCACCGGTGCCATAGCAAGCAGCTTGGATGGCAATCCAATCCCTCACGCACGAGCTGCTCTGGAGACTGCTGAAATGAGCCTGAACTCTTGGAGTGCAGTTCACCAGCTGTTTGCGAGGGGACGCTGTGGTGTAGGATCCTATCATGCAGCCACTGGAAATGGCTGTCCCCCAGGAGCCTGTGCTCCTGGAGTCTGTCTTTAGAGCATCGCATTTAAGAGCAACTCACACATGTATTTCCTTCTCATGCACGTATTCAGTCACTCTTTAGGACTTCTTTGTGATAAGGGCTGTGTCTGTCTTGTGAGACCAGGTTGACTTTTGGGCATGCTGTAACCATGGAGCATCTGCACCTCACAGCCACCTTGTTGAACATCTTCTTGCTTTTATAGCACAAACATCAGAAGGCCTCGGCTGCCTGTTTCTCCAGTGGGAAAAGCAAGGACACTTGTGAACATTTGACATTTCAGTCTAATCCAATCTACATAAGGACGCCTCATCCCCTGTCACAGGGCAGTGAATTCACTAGAGATGCTCCTGTGGGAGTGCAGGGCCGTGCCTTGTGCAGTGGGAATGGCGCGTGGGCAGCCTCGGGGGAGAAACAGCCAGCACAAGTCTCCCATGCAGAGCTGAGGGGTGCTCCTCTCTCAGACATGTGGGTTGCACCAGGGTAGCTCTATAAGTAATTAGGAAAGATAATTGCAAAATGGGTCCACTGGACGTCCTTTTTACCTCATTGCCATCCACTAAAATCACTGAGCCATACATACAGAGGGCAGCGAAAGGACAGACGCAGCCCTTAGCAACTTTTTGCCCAGCCTTTTCCCTCTCTTACCAGCTCTGACACTCTCCTTGACCTTATCAAACGTGCCTGACTTTAGGCAGCTTTCCCTCTACTAATAAACGAGTCAGGGACCAAGCAGTGGCCCAGAGGCCAGCTGGAGCAGCACAGCTCACATCCATGCAGCTGACCTCTCCTACCACCACCTGCGGTGGCCACATCCGAACTATTTACCCAGAGCCCTTCCTGGCCCACACCAACCCTAGACTGTGCCCAGGGTCAAACCACCCTGGGGAGTGTGAGACAGCTCAGCAGTATGGGTGGCTGTGAGCTGGGGCTGAGGTCTGCCTCCTGGCTCTGTTAGCCTGCAAGGAGCACTGGAGGAGAAAAGAAATGGATCCCAAGAGATGCGGTGCTGTCCTGCTCCTGCTCCACTGGGTCCTGTTCCAGCTGCTTGGGACCAGTTTGTGGGGAGCATTGAGGACATGGAAGAATGGGGAACAGTGGGGAGCCCCTCACTACTTTCCCACCAGCCACTGGGATGGTGGCAGAGGGCTGGCTCGGGGTAGTTGGAGCCCGTACATGAATGGACACATGCCCTTGCCTCTACCACAAGCCAGGCTGGCTGGTGCCAGGGGCGTGGGAGCAGGGTGTGAGCACCATGGGGGGAGAGGGAAGTGGTGAGGAAGACCAGGGAGCATCATGCTCTGCTGACCCCCAGGCATTGAGAGGGCAGGTGTAGAAGAGACTCTGAGGCATGTGCCTTCCTTACACATCTGCTGCTAAACCTCCAAGCCCCAGCTTGTTCCTGGGGCATCCTCATTAATGGCCTGAGGGAAGTAGAAAGAGAACACAAACCATCCTCTCTGCCATAGCCCAGTCTCAACTCTTACCCATCTAACAGCCAGCAAGGACCTGGACCTACACAGCCAAAATATAGTGATGCCCATCCACGTCATCATTTCTGGCATGCTTTTTTGATGGAAGCGTTTGATCCACCATGAGTCTGCTGTTTATTAATTGCCCACGGACATAGAAGACCGAGCAACTGCAGTTGTCTTTGGAAACAGTGATTTCACTATCTGGTTGGTTTTTTTCAACAGAGCAAGGAAAAGTGTAGGCCACAATGACACTAGTTACCTGCGATGTGTCAGTCAATCACCACAGCCAGCAGCAAACTGCAGGGTAACTTCCACTGCCTTGACGGATTGCACGCAAAAACACAGTGTACAGAGAAATGCTTTGGATTCCAGGTGTTTTTTGTTCTCTATGTTTTTGTAAAGATAAATGATGTTCAATACTGAATCAAAGTAGATTTTCAGGGGTTTTAGCCAAAATGGAAATGCTCTGCTAACACTGCCAACCTACATTTATTCAGCTAACAAACACTGTTTCTGAAAAAACTGTCAGATATGACTGTCATCTGAATCAAAGTAAATAAAGAGGCTGCCAAATTTGCCTTGAAAATCCCAATAATTGCCCATGTATCCTTCATTTGTGTCAGGCAATGGGCAAAGTAGGGAAAAGGAGAAGTAGGGTATTAAAAACAGCAACGGAGAGACACTAAGATAGATAAGAAAAACTATAATTAATGTCAGTGCTGAATTATAGGAGATTTGAAGGAAAATACATATTTTAATTTACAGGATGATTTGATCTCAGTACCATTACAAAGAAGTTCTCACCTGCTACTAATATTCTTCTACATTTCAAAGATTATTAGTTATATGAAAGTGTAAAAGAAAATGTACGAATCAGATGAATTAAATGCAGCTTGCACAACAAATAGGTGGGAGCATAGGGATTTTAATGAGCAAAGGAGCTTTGATCAGTGTGTGGTGATGATTTCTGAAGCACAGCAGCATGTCTGCTGACAGCACATGCCAGCAGATTCAGGGCCACTAAAAGCAAATACCAGACCTCCTTAGTCTTCAGCTCTACTTTTAGGGAACTTATTTTTCCCAGTATGTGCATTTCTTACACATCCTTGCCCAGGTACACATTTTCAAAGTCAAGCCCAGACTGTTTCAGAACAATACAAAGAGATGGATCACATGATAAGAACAAGATATGCCTGGGACTTCTGAGTTCTCTGTACCTGTTAGTGATAACAGCAATGCTCTTGGGGCCTGGGAGAGTCTGGCTTGTAAGAGGCAACTTGATGTTTTTGCAGTGACTGTGTCTTGTGGGTATTGGCTGGAGGGAGGTAGAGGTCCTGAAGAGTTAGTAGGGATGAACACATGAGGCTGGTAACCTCCTCAGCTAACATTGTCAATTCCAGGAAAAGAATACATATAGAAAATAAAAAAATAATGAATCAGCAAATCACTTCCAGTGGTGGACTATAGAAAATGAGCATTTTCTGGCAGATGCCACATAGTTATTCCTAGTACTTATGGTATCAGTTGTGATGTCTCAAGTACCACAGGGTAACCTCAAGTGTTGGCTTTCTGGCAAAACTCTTGTCTCTGCTTACTCCAGACTGAATACAGCAGAGCTCAGATCATTTCTACCTGCCTGCTGCTGTTTGATTTTTTAATTGTTATTCAAATATCTGCCTGATAATCCTGCCCTAGTGCCTTGGCCTAGAAAATAAAACTTTTGGTCTTCAGCAGATGTGGGGAATGGGGACTGCTGGCTAACAGATCTGAGCAGGCTCTGGGAGCACTCCGTGCTCCTGCAGCCCTCACCGCTGTGGAGCTCTACTGTCAGGGTCACCGAGGTGACTCAGGCCAAGCCTTCCTAAGGCTTGTCTAATAATGAGAGATACTATATTTTCCACTAATTAAAAAAAAAAAAAAAAGCCTATGGTTCTAAAAGGAGGGAAATTCTGGTTCCACAGCCACCAGCAACCATGGGACAAGTGACTGCACGGTTTTGCCTTTCTTATAATGACTTTGTGAATTTCTCAAAGTGTTTAATCCAAATTAATTTCTTAGTGTCCTCCTTTCTTTCCAGAATATTCCAAGTTGTGGAGAGAAATGATAGCTCTGAAGTGGAAGAGCTTCTTGTGAAGCACTGTGTCCTGGTTTGAGGTAAAACAAGACCAATTTTGTTTAGTAACTTTACTTTTTAGTTAGGCCTCTTCTAACTACTGAAATTAACAGCATATTGTGCAGAAATTGTTCGCTCTCTGAGTGATAAGACCAATGTGTTATCCTTGATGCCAAGGAATGGGACGTAGAGCGGCTCTTGCTTATACTTATTGCTATACCAACCAAGGGCAGCCACCTTTGGTATTTGCCCCGTTGGAGGGTCAGAAGTGGAAAAGCGTAGAGGGGTCACACCTGCGGGGAGGAGTGGACAGGACAGGTGACCCAAAACTGACCAACAGGGTGTTCCGTCCCATCTACCTCATGCTCAGTAGAAAAGCTGACGGATCAAAGGATCAGCCCACCCTCTTTCTTCAATGGCTAGCATCTGAGGAGGACTCTCTCTGTTTGTCTGCCTTTGATCCTGATGCTGAATCCAGATCTGGAATCCAGTTCCCATCCCTCACTGAGTCCAGGCTGGGACTTCCCTAATGCCTGCTGGTGACATGACCATCATCCTGGGAGCCTGATACGGTTTTGTATATATTTCATTATTTTCTTTTTACTCTATTATCAGTATTTCTTTAAAGTAGTTTAGTTCCTTCTAAACTCATAAGTCTCAGTCTCTCTCTCCTCTCCATGAAGAGAGAGGTGTGGGAAAGAATCTGTCGTTTGCCTCTGTGGCCAATCTGACCCAAACCACAACACACTGGGGTGCCTGAATCAACAGAAGACTGGAGAAAAGTACCAGAAGGACTGCAGGAAGGAGCTGCTGTAGCATACAATTGATTACCCAGAGTCTGAGGAAACCAGAGGTCTGAAGAACCAAGCAGTGTCTCTGTCTGATAAAACACTGCACAAAGTGAGTTCAGGAAGATATTCTTCACTTTAGTCCAAGCACATTGTGCTATTCAGGGATGTTCATGTTAGCTGCTTCTTGCCTGCTTTAATGTTTTGGAGATGCTGTTCGTTATACAAATGCCCTCACTGGCTGAGGAGCAAGGTATTTATTGTTCTCTCCTCAACAGGGGTTGCTCCTGTTACTGTTTAGAGAAGTGTCTCCAATGCAAGACAAGAATCCCTGCTGAGTAAGTGTGCCTGGTCACCGGCCGCCCATCAGAGCTGTCAGTGGGGACTATATCAGCTAACAATTCTGCAGATACTTATTGAGAGGAAGAGCGATTATCCAAGCTGCTCCATTGGTAGCATGAGCTCTACACAGCACCAATCCACAAACCAAAACAGGCTAATTTCATTATGCAGTGTTTCCAATTTGGTCTGCTCTTAGTGACTGTTGGGTAATTCCACTCGAAACCTTCCCACTGTACTTCCCCAAAGCATTTCCTCCAGAAGACATTTATCAGACAAAAATTTGGTTTCACTTGTTCACATTGTGCTGGTGGATAATAAAGTCTATTGCTTTTCTGCATTACCTCAGTCACTATCTTCCCACTTTACCTCCATCTTCACATAAATGTCAAAGCTGGATTTCACAGAGGCTCTCCAGCTGATGGCCAGGCAAAAGTTTGTGAAAGAGTATCAATATGCCGCTGCAAACAGTGTGATCTTCTCTACTGTACCAGTATTAAATACTTCATCCTTAAACATTTATAAGGTATGTGCTCATATATTGCACTCCTTTGTTACTTGTTTCTTTAGGTGTTTCATGAAGTCCCTTCCATGCTCTAGGCACTTTTTGTAAAATACAATAATCCAGACATTCATTCAGGCTCTCACAGTTTTTGGTAGGCTATTCCCACACCATACCTAACACAGAGATCTTGGTCCCTTTTCGTCATGCTGTAAGTAGCACATATCATCCATCTCTGTAGCATCTCTGTCTCACTGTAAGACTGTCATGTGTATTTTTGTTGTATTCTTCCAATGCAGATTTCCACTGTGCCAGAGAAGTGAGTTAATCTTATCTTAAATTCTGAAGTGATAGAAAGGGCCTTTAAAGCTTACCAGTCCATTTCATTCTCATTCATATCTCCTGAATAACTCCTGGTTATTCCTTCAACTTTTCCTACGCAGAGTCATCCTTGTCTCCTTCTTGAATGCTTGGTGAAAATGAAATCATTTCAATGAGCTTGGAGGTTCAACAAATACAAGCAATGACTGTCCCCAGCCTTGCCAGGAAGCTGGCGAACACTTGGTGAATTGGAGCTGGGCTGGCAGAAAGATCTAGGCTTGTTCTAGTATGCAAGACAATGTCAGAAGGTCAGAGATCAGCTAACGGACATTAGATACAATAAAAGCTTATTTGGGGCCATATATTCTCCTCTGGGCATTTGACACTTGCTGATACTGCATCGTTCACTAAATTGACCTAGAGTAGGTATTTGTAGCACCTTGTTGCTCAGATCTGTTTAATACTGTTCTTGAGGGGAAAGAAACAAAGATTTGCTATACCCACTTCAGCCCTTAATAATTATCTTCTTGTGTCAAACCTTCCTCAAATCTCCTTAGCCTACAAAACTGTCAAGAATAGGCTCGATAAGTAAATTCAGCCTTTGCAGCACAGAGGCAGAGGGAGTTTCCTGGGGATCCACCGAGACAAGCTTGCTGCCCAGCTCCACAGATGGTTTGCGCAGTTTCTTTCTCCCTGGAACTGTTCTGCTTCTTGCCCACCTGAAATAAATAATACAAATAGCTCCAAAGAGCAACTCCATTGCTTTTGGAATAGACCAGACTGCACTGAGTAAATAACAGCTATTATTACAGAAATGTCCTGGGCTGGGAAAATGTTCTTTCCCTGCCTTGCAAAGCTTTCTTGCCAACAACCCTCTTCACAATGTAAAGCCAAGCACTGAGTTGTTCTATCCACAGACTCAGCTGGCCAAATCCCCTGTGGATGTAAATCATCGGAGTTCAGCTCTGCTGGAGCAATTGGAGCTGTACTGATTTACATCTGCTGAGGACCATTGGCAGTATACACCTGGGGAAGGAAACTGAATGCATTTGTAGTTATTCAAAACTGTACATACAGTCCTTCTTTCCCTGGTTCCCCATAGGTACAAGTCTGCATTTTTGTTTAAATGAGAGAACAGTAAATAGATTTTGTGTATGACAAAATAAACAACTTGTGAACCAACATGACTCAATAGCTAGCTTAACTGATTTGAGAGGTTAGGTATTATTGGGGAGGGCTTTAATCAGAAGAGTCTTCTGTTTAAATGAATTTTAAATGAATTTTTGCTTCCAGATTGTTTGGCTTTTGAATAACGCTAGTGTCAGGCTCTTCTAGAATGTATTTTAAGATGAAGATTGCAAAGTATGCATTAAACCTAACAAATAATCTATGGATCAACAGATGATTGCTGAATACTCATCCCAGTCAACCAATGCTACTGTCAGGACTGGAACCCAAAACTTCAAGCACCTGCCCCTACCTTAATGACAGGGACATCATGGGACCATAGGCTCATGGACCCAGCAGTGGTGGTTTAAGAAGTTACTAACCTCCAAATGCCTATTATTGTTTCTCTCCTTGCCTTCTTTCTCCCCCACAGTTGGACACAACTGCCTTCACACATCAAGCATGTGCCCTTCTAGTCTGTTCTAGCAGAGTTAGCTCTTAAAGCTTAAATTACTGAAGGATCATCCCAAGACCCACTAACTAGGTCACAGATGGGAGGGGGGAAGAGATGAGAGAAATTTTTATATGACTACACCTACAAAAACCTGTCAGACTGCAGCTGTGTTTGTTAGCATCACAGAGTACAGTATCATTGAATTTTTAGACAGCAAGATGAATTTGTACCACTAGTGACTCTCACACAGACTCATTTAAATACTTGTCACTATCCTTACCCAAAATATTTTCTTGTAATGGAAAGCATTGACCAAAGACACTTCATTTTGCCTGTTCACATTGTCCTTGTGCAAAGAAGAAATACAAGCTTCCACTGATTAAAAGATGACACTTTAACTAGTATAAGACTTTTTCCAGCCTCCCAGAAATTCAGTGCGTGCTTTGAAACTATGTTAATTTTCTCACTTTCCTGGAATGTGCCCCCCTTGGAAATGTTGTACTATACAAATAACGTGATGCACATCAGAGCAATTTTTTCTGCTTTCTGATGATTTCTGATGAACAACCAGCCATAGGAATAATGTCCCCAGGGAAGTAGTGGATTCCCCAGCATTGGACACTTAAGGTTCAGCTGTACCGAGTGCTGGGCCATCTTGTCTAGACTGTGCTTTTGCCAAGAAAGGTTGGACCAGATGATCCTTGATGTCCTTTCCAACTTGGTATTCTACAATTCTATGACAATTTCAGTATCTCTGGCAATTTAGTATAATCGGGATAGACATAGCTAACATTGTACCTTCCACCTAACAGATGTTAATTTGTTCTGGAGTCTGAGCTGGAAGCTTGCACAGGTTTGCATGAACCCCAGATTCCTCTGAGTCTAAGCAGCCTCTTAATGGCACCTGGGCCTCCGTGTGGGTTTTCACGGCAGTCTATACTTACGTCTGTGCTGCTAAACTTGGAGCCAGGGTCCAACCCTGGACCTGGAGACTAGGTAACATGGAGCATCTTGCACCCAGCCTGTCTATAGCAGATTTGTCTAAGGGAGAGCTGGTGAGAGTGTGGACAACAGAGCCAGGGAGTGAATTACTAGCTAAGCAGTGTGATCGGTGCCCAGGGCTCAAGCTGAGCTCCTGGAGCCCCTTTGCTTGTCAATTCAGCCTTGGCAGGACCAGTCTGAAGTCAGGATGGGCTGTGAAATGTTGGGTCCCCCAGTCTACCTGTACAAATCTGGTGGCCCCATGTGGAAGCCAGTCCCCACACTCTCCCCCTCGAGCTCCCAATGCTTTTGTTCTCTGCCAAGAGTGGCAGTAACCCATCCGCAAGCCCCACATGGGAAGCAGGACTGCAACAGCCAGCACAAGCGGCAGCCTCACGGGGGCTGGCGGAGAGCTATGAAAGGTAGCAGCCACCTCTCTGGAGAGAAAGAGAGAAAACTGCTGCTGCTATGATAATGCTCAGGGAATTAGTTACTGTTGACTTATTTATCGGCCTAATTAGTTTCTCGTCTTTAATAAAACTGTTGCTTATTAGCCATTTAATTCATGTGTGTGATTAAGAAGAGTAGCTCCTTCAGTGCAATAAAGCTTAGCATCACTTTACCAGGTTCCTGGCTTGGATTTTGAGAGGGGTTTTTGTAATAATCCACTTACATTTGAACCTGCCCTTTCTCTCTGCCTCTTGAAAGCAGAGAGGAGCCAGGTCTCAGTAAGTAGCTACCTTTTTGTAATCCATCCTAACCCTGCGAGCAAAATCTGCTTACAGCCAAGAGCCATGGGGCTGACGTCACACACCCCAGAGCTGTGGAACTGTCCCACCTGGTGCCATTTTACCTACCAGCATCTTCCTCAGGGAACTAATGAGCAGCTCAGAGCTGGCAGGTGGCAGCCACCTTTGAGAGAGTCCCGCTGCTCTATGGCATGGCCAGAAAGTGAGGGAGGATAACGGAGACAACAGTCCCAGGCACTGAACTGGCCTCTACCCTCCCTCAGCAGGGAATTGCTCTGCTCAGAGGAATCTCTCATGGCTCAGTCACCCAGGCCTCTTCTCACCTCCTCAGTCGCTTCACTTCTGAACCCCACAAACACAATTTCTTCAGGCAATGCCCCAGTCCTGCATTTTCACTCAATCTCTCCAATTCTTCCCATGTGCCCTGGCATACTGGGCCCCACTTCGGGTGGGAACTTACTGTTTTAGCTTTGGCTCATCTAGGGAATATCAACTGGTCCTTCACTTTGAATCAGTGCAAGGAGGAAGTTTAGCCCATCAGCTTTTCAGCAAGACCTTCAAATAGCTGGTGCCAATGTCTGGCAATCCAGATTCATGAGAAATTTCTAAGTGTACCATTGCTCCAAGTCTAATTAAAATCTCTCAGGTACGTGACCAGCATGTCCTGCTCATGTCATCAAACACACAGTGATGGATGAATGTGGGGTTGATGAGGGATATACTTGCAGGGACCTAGGAGTTTAGTGGTGAATTCAGCCTTTTCCTCTCTGTTGAAACACACTGTGGAGGGTCCTGTGGCCACAGGGCAGGGATACCAGACACACATGCACTAAAGTCCTATGTCCTGACCCAGCTCATCACCAAGTCCCTGCTGGGGCTTCCTGCCCTTCTTGGGTCTCCTAGCACACCTGTATGTGTGATCGCTCCATGCTTATATTTTTTTCCAAAAATAGTTCAGTTTAAGGAAAAGCTAGACTGGCATTTTCTATGGTTAATCACCTATGCGAGGTGATTTTGACAAAAATTCCCAGGTTCCCACTGACTGTCTTCCAGTATGGTTCATTTTGAATGTGGAAGAGAAAATTAAAACCTGGTGTGCCCTCCTGGAACTGTTACCCGTTCTCTGCACTGCCTAGCTAAGGACTGCAAAGGGGTTCATGAAGCAGCTGAGGATCTGCCCCTATTGCAGTAGGTGTCTGCCCGTGGTTCTGCCATTCACAACGTACCTCCGTGCTGCTTCACTCCAGTGCTGTTCAGCAGTCCATACCTTGATTTTTTTCTGACTCTATAGATGCTTTGCAACAGTGCATGCTGCCTTGCTAAGGATAAATTGTGTTTTCAGGTCATTTTTGTTTCAAGCACCCAAAGGTTTTTGTGCACATAACACATAAATTAAACATTATTAATGCTATTACTATGATTGCATGTTCCAGTTCCCAGGCTTATTTTAATGATGTACATTATGAAAAAGCCATGTTGGCATAACAATGAAAAATATGCTGCTCTCCATGGCATTTCATTTTATAGATCGACAAGAGAAGTCTATGATGATGACTAATTTCACGATAAGATCATGTCATTTATTGCCTGCCATAAATGAAATGTCATATGCAGTCACCTCTTCTACATTCTGGAATTCATTCTAATTACTGTCCTTAAACAAATGACTGTGACTGAGATACCCTGCAGACAACAGGACTGTCTTTGCCTTTATCCTTTAACACGTGTCAATTCTGTGCAGCACAGGGTAAGACTTGACCTTAAATGAATATAAATTCTGGTTTGGCTGCCAATTACACCCATTTTTTTAATGTATGAAACCCTATGTATCGGGGGACTTTATGCACCCAGCCTCTTCCCTCCTACTGGTTTCATTTCCTAATGCCTTGTAGTTGCAGAGCTCTCAATTTAATCTAGATGTTTTCTTTCCAGTTTATTTACTAAAGTTTCAATTCTACACACAGATGATTGAATAAAGTAACATAAATCTCCCAATGATTAGAAAATGTGATCATTTATTACATGGACTATCAGTTTATTTAAAAACATAATTAGTTTGTACCTCAGGAAACCTTTCCCCAGTTGTGATAAACTATAAATAATTACTGCCTCTCTTTTGGTGAAATTAAAAGCCACACAATGCTGCTACTATGAATGCGTGATTTGTTGGAGAAAAGGGGTTCTGTTTTCCCTCTGTATTTTCAGCAGATTGATTTTTCTTTCTTCTCATCCGTTAAGAGGGAGAGAGAAATTGAACAGATAGATTTTAGGGGAGATTGACAAAGATACCATAATATAGCCAGAATTACCAGTGATTATGGGAATCTACTTCACGGTCCTCCTGCTAATCAAGTGAAAGACAAAATCTTCAGTGATGATAGAAGGTGTTAATGGCTCTGCCAGAAGCAGACTGGCCAGCTTTCCTGATCCTACAAGCTGCATCCTAAAAGCCTCCCTGGCTGAGAGCCACAAGACATATCACACCCTCTGAAAAGCTGGGGCAGGAAGAACAGTTCGCAGGTGGGAGCTGACAATGTCTCCCTTAGAAGGAGAAGAGGTTTTTTGGGTGCTGATGGATGTGTGCTGCTGGGTTGCAGGGGGACTCAGTGACATTGGACTCAGGACTCTCTGATGGCTCACACCTCCCAGCACACTCCAAAAGCCAGGCATCTGCATAGAAACATAGAATAGTTTGGGTTGGAAAGCACCTTTAAAGGTCATCTAGTCCAACCCCCCTGCAATAAGCAGGGATATCTTCAACTAGATCAGGTTGCTCAAAGCCCCATCTAGCCTGACCTTGAATGTTTCCAGGGATGGGGCATCTACCACCTTTCTGGGCAACCTGTTGTTAAAGATGCATGGCAACATCTTATGGAGAAACACACCCCTACTATCAGCCATGCAATGCAGCCTGGGCATACAAGTTGCACTTGAATGGCATGATGCCCAAATACAGCTCAAGAACACAGGCTGGCAACTGTGTTGTACGGGCTACTGTTTGAACTGAATATCATTGTCCCTTTTCTCACAGGTCTGCATGGCTAATAGAGATGTATGGATTAATTTGTGTAGTCTGATCTCAGCTGGGGCAAATCCAATATCAGTGTCCTGGTTTGAGCGACACCGGACTAGTTTTTCTTCTAATACTTGGGAAAATTGAGCTTTTAGAAGACTGTAGTGTCTGAATTTGTGAAAATATTTACTTTATAGCCAGCTATGGTGTGTGGGTGTCAAGGTCTCAGTGTTTTTGAGCTCACTAGGTGCAGGAATGAGGAGGAGCGAGACCTGGGCACTTGACCCAAGCTGGCCAACAGGATTATTTCATTCCATGAACATCACATTCAATATAAATTAGAAAATTTGCTGCGAAGTTCTCTCCCTTGATGGCTGCGATCCTGGGAACTTCTTGCCCTGGTGCCAGACCCCCAAGGCCTCCCCTTCCTCCCAAAGCTGTAGCACTCGCAGTGTCTGACGTTTACTGTCCACTGCTGGGAGTGCACAGATTCCTACTGATAGAATTGGCTGAGTATAATCCTTGTATATTTTGCATTGGTATTGGGATCAATATTGGTTCTTTAGTGTTATTAATATTAATTATCTAGTCTTATTCTATTAAATCTGTTTGTATTTCAACCCCCGTGCTTCTTTTTTTTTTCCCGATTCCCCTTCCTGGGTGGGGAGGGGTCACCGGCTGATAGAATAATTGTCTAAACAACAATAAATTATTGTGGGTTTCTCAAACCATAAGAATCAGTTAGCTGGAACAGTTCCAGATGCTGGTTCTATCACCCGCCTTGTCCACACCCTTCCCTACATCACAACTTGCGGCTCTGGAAGGCTGTTCTCAGCCCTATCACAAAGATGCCATCTCCTTGGCTTTCTGTTGTGGTTCACTTGTTTGTAAAATGGGAGTTACAACTACTTACTTGACAAGGACTTCTGGGGCATTCGTGTATTCATGCCTCTAAAGCTTTCCAAGATCCTTATCAAACAGTAATGTCAGGCATCATTATTCACACAAATTGTTTTGAGTCAGATGTCTAATTCTGGGGGAGCCCATGCTTTGTCTTGCTGCAGTGCCAATGACAATGAGATTAACTTTTCACTCACGTAATAAATATGCAGGTTCTGAATTTACCAATCAATTTATCTATGTGCAAATACACTTCTCCTGATGGTCACCCACTTGTTGGAAGTTAAGGGCAGAGCTAGACTATATGTTGCAGATGAACAGCACAGGTAGTATATTTACTCTGATGAAGACGTTACTTGTTTGTATTTGTTTCTGGCATCTCCATTCAGCTCTTAAATACTGTGGATTCTGTTACCAGCAGAGCAATTTCCTTATCAAAAATAATCAATCATTCACTGCAATCTGCTCTCACCCTTAGCATTTATTCTGTTCTTAATTATCATGCTGTCAGCTTCGTCCTTGTAGGATAAATTGCATTGTCTCACAACATACTTATAAAACACTGAAATATTGCACTCCTGATAAACAAAGTCATGTGTACGAGAAGAAGAAACTGAGGAGTCGGAGAGGGGAGGGCAGCGCCCAGACTAGCAAGCTCTCAAGCCTTTCAGCTGTCTCTAGGAGCTAATAGTCAGTGCTTGCCCAGCAGGGAGTGAGGAGGAGGAAGGGAGAAGAGCAAGATGAGGCACAGCAAAGAAGATTTGTTCAGTCGATGTGAAGTATTTAAGACCTGAGCCCAGGTCCACTCAAATCAACTAAAAAGCTTCCCTGGAAAGCCATAAGTTTGGATTAAGCTCTTGGTTTCAGAGAAAGGCAGCTTTTTATCAGCTCTTACAGCTGGTCTGATTCAGGAACAAGAAGGTCAAGTGACTTTCCAGAGATGACATGGTGATGGAGTGCCTCATTTCAGTTTAAACCTAGAACTATTCCGGTTGTCATATCTATCTACCTACCTAGGCATTTAGAAAACATCCATCATTGTGGTATCTCAGCACTTACACAGTCACTTAAGCAGACGACCCTCTGAAAATCTATTCTCCACCACAGCCTCACACTTGCTGACTGGAGAGAGAGCTACTCTTTTTCATCCTTCTCCTTCTGACTCCAAGGAACTGAAAGCAAACTTTTTTTCCCATCACTATGGAGAAGAAAATCCCACTATCCAGTCTTGTTAACTACTAGCTCCCTAGCTGTGCAAGACAAACATTGCTAATAAAAATGTCTTATATTTTAAAATAAATTGCTTTGCTAAATAGATATACTAAATAGCAGCAGAGCACCTCCCTCTTTTTGCTAATAGATTTGATATCTCTTATTTATTATTTGCTATTTGTCCCTGGCTGGAGTCAGTAAAATAAATAAACACATAATTATTCTGTCTAAATGTGTTCTTTATTTGCAGCCACCTCAAATAACATTTTATATGTCTCCTACTCCCAGCTGTTATGTCTCAAACCTGTATCATCAGCTTTGGCAAGGAAGGATATCCTGTCTTGTCTTTGGCAGCATCTAGCTTTATAACCTGACATAATCTTTGCTCATGCTTATTCTGTGGGAGGGCAATGCATACCTCAAAAAACTTGTTAGAAATCAACATGCAAAAATGGTTATGGAAAACACATAATAAATAAACTGAAGAAGAATTCATGTGAAACTCAAATAGCTCAGTGCAGAACCAGCCTGAGAAGAAAATTGTATGGTGGAGGTGGGGTTCAGGAGGAATTTTTCTTCTAAAATATGACAACCCACCTACAATCATTCACCAGCTTATTATTAAAAAAGATAATAGAGATAACGCGCTGAAGACGTATTCCATAGTCATTTGATTGCAGTCATATCAAGAACCAAAAATAGGTTACTGCCCTTTAGGTCTGCTGTATGTTTTAGTAAACTACTAAATGCTCTCAATATGACTAAGTGGGTTGTCTTTTAATTAATTCCAACTTCTTCTGTATTTTTTACATCTCTTTTCTTCTGCTTGAATATCTTGACTTTGTCCTGGATATACCTAAGGGATCTAATTTATGTAAACTACCCAATTATCCCTCAACTGCTGTCTGTCCCAGTTGCAATTTATAAATGAATCTGAATCTAGGAGAGGGTGTGTAATTATATGAATAATCAGAAAATGAAAATGAATAAAACCCACAATATTTCTTTTATTATTATCATGTCCTAGAAAGTTAACTTTGCTACAAACAAAGCCTTACAAAACTAGAAATCTATCCTTGCTCGTCCCACCTCAGTCGCACATTGATTTCAAAGGCATCCACCATGGATTGAAGGGCATCAGTAGCCTTTTCAAGTTTATGTCTGGTAATGTTCATAACAAGGGTCTTTCTGGCAACAAGTGGAGCATCATGCCATACAACTTTAAAATGGAGAGATGTCAAGTGGCAGGCATCATAACTGGAATGACAGGATATCTATATTGCTAACATCAGAAAAAGGGACATTGAAGAGCAGGGAAATTTGTAGATCATGAAAGGCTTAAAACATTAGATTGGGCTGTCTTAGGACATGTTTAGATGACCCAGTCACATCTGATGAGGAACAAAATAAGCTCTTTGTGTACATCCAGGAGAAGACACTGGTGACTCATGCTCCAGTGCTGCTAGACCTTCCTATTCCTCTTACGTCCTCAATATTCAATGCAAATGACACTTGAATAATCAGTGTCTTAGAAGGTTGGGGCCAGGCAACTGCTGTGCAAAACAGAGGCTGCCTTGTAAGCTTGAACCTGATGTCTGTGAGTTGTACTCTTTCTCCAACAGACAAGAAGTTTTGGAGTAAACCATCAAGATATTGCAGTGGTCAGGTATCAGATAATCTGTTTCTTCTCCCCTTCCTCTTCTCATTTGAGGTGTACAAGAGTTAACAATCAGCTCTGAAGCATGTGGTTTAATGTTTCCTCCAGAATGTGCATAATTAATTATGGTAATTCTGACACCCCCAAAAACATCCTGGTTAGTTCTTGGTCTCAACAACTTCCTTTGACAAGAAATTCCATGGTTGACTTATTGATTCTGTGAATAAGTATTTCCTTTAAGTGATCCTGAGCCTCCCATATTTTAATTTTAGTGAAAGTCCCATTTTTCCAACCTGTTGTCTCTATGACTTAATGATCCCATTATACTTTTCTTTTCCTTTTTGACCTCTTCTTCACCTCCTTTTTAAGGACTTTAATAATGTCCTTATAAATTGTTCAGATTACTTATTTTCAGGCTATCGACTGTTCATTAAGTGTTCACCTCTACTCAGAGGTGAACTACTTTTCAAGGTTTGTTGGTAGCTGGGAAAATGTTGAGTTTGCACTTGTTCTCAGGTGTTATTAATGTTGCACCTACTTCAAGAGTTAGCATCCTGACTAATCTAGTGGCCTTCTAGGATGGAGTGACTGCATCAGTGAACAAGGGAAGAGCTATGTATGTCATCTATCTGGACTTCTGTAAAGCCTTTGACACAGGCCACCACAACATTCTTACCTCTAAATTGTCGAGATATGGGTTTGATAGATGGACTGTTAGATGGATAAGAAATTGGCTGGATGGCCATGTCCAAATAGTTATAGTCAATGGCTCAATGTCCAAGTGGTATTCCTCAAGGGTCTATACTGGGACTAGTATTGTTTAATATCTTCATCAATGACATAGACAGTGGGATTGAGTGCACCCTCAGGAAGTCTGCAGATGACATCAAATTGAGTGATGCAGTTGATATGCTAGAGGGAAGGGATGCCATCCAGAAGGAGCTTGACAGGCTTGAGTAGTGCGCCTATGTGGACCTCATGAACTTCAACAAGGCCAAGTGCAAGTTCCTGCACGTGGGTCCAGGAAATCCCCAATATGAATACAGACTAGGGGAAAAATGGATTGAGAGCAGCCCTGCCGAGAAGGACTTGGGGGTACTGGTGGATGAAAAATTGGACACGAGCCAGCAATGTGCACTTGCAGCCCAGAAATTCAGTCATATCCTGGACTGCATCAAAAGAAGTGAGGCCAGTGGGATGAGGGAGGTGATTTTCCTCCCCCAGCTCCACTCTTGTGAGACCCCACCTGGAGTACTGCATCCAGCTCTGGAGTCGTCAGTGCAAGAAACACATGGACCTGTCGGAAAGGGTCCAGAGGAGGGCCACAAAAATGATCAGAGGGATGGAACACCTCTCCTATGAAGAAATGCTGAGAGAGTTGGGGTTGTTCAGCCCGGAGAAGAGAAGGCTCTGGGGAGACCTTATTGTGGCCTTTCAATTTATAAAGGGGGTTTATAAGAAAGACAGAGACTTTTCACCAGGGCCTGCAGTGACAGGACAAGGGGCAATGGTTTTAAGCCGAAAGAAGGTATATTTAGATTGTACATAAGGAACGGAATTTTTTACAATGATGGTGGTGAGACGCTGGAATGGGTTGTGGATGCCCAATCCATTGGAAGTGTTCACGGTCAGGTTGTATGTGGCTCTGATCAACCTGAAGTAGTGAAAGATGTCCCTGCCCATGGCAGGAGATTGAACTGGATGATCTTTGAAGGTCCCTTCCAATGCAAACCATTCTATGATTATACGATTCTATGATCCTTCCAACTCCACATTTAGCCCAACACTTTCCTGCATGTTTTATCTCTTAAATCCCTATACTGGACCAGCACTTTTCTTCCGCTGTGGTCCCACACAGATTTCTGGGATGGGCAGCTAAAAAAGTTATAGCTCCCTCCTAGGAAGCTGTGTTTTCAGTTTACCAGACCTTATTTCGGTGTGTGATGCCCAACCTGGGTGTAACACCTCGGGAGAGGTTGGCTGCAGCAAAAGCCAAATCCTGTCATCTGCAGGACTGGTAACCAAAAGGGCTCATAAAGGACCACACTGTAAACTTATTGGCATGGAAAAACTTCAGCTAAACAAACCAAAGGAGCACAGCAGCTTTGGTCTGGTACAACACCACCATCATTGCAGATTGGTAGCTGAGAAGAGATGACACAGATGAGGTGCTGAACATTGCATGGGGTGTTTTGGTGACCTTCAGTCATGTGGTAAGTGAGTGGATAGCTGCAGCTTCTGATAGCTAAAAGCCCATGGTTGGTGGCTTCCCAGAATATTTTTATGTTGTCAAAAATGATGTGCCAAAAATCCATGAAACTATGCAGACTCACAAACAGATTTCCAAATATATGATGGAAATACAGGGTGGGTTAAAAAAAAAGAGGAATACATGCCAGACTAAACCAAGGTTTTCTTCATGATGATATCACAGGATTGAGGAGAGCTGCATCCTATTTGAGGTTGGTGAATTTTTTACTCTTTTGAGGTTGGTGGATTTTTTGCAAATCTTAATTGTAGGTTCATCAATATAAAAAATATTTTTACTTCTCTCTGATCTACAATTATTATGGCGTGTATTGCACTAGCCTTCTGACAACACCAAGGAACATTTCAGGACTTTCTTGTTACAGCATTCCCTGTGCACCATCAAAACTGCTCCCTTCCCCATGGGTACCTCTGTGCTGAAGGGGAAGGGTGCTGCTGAGCCCATGCTCAAGACTTGCCTGCCTTGTAGCCATCCAGCCTGAAAGTGTGGTCTCAGCCGTGCCCAGGAAGGCCCTGCAGAACCAGTGAGACATCCTGTGCCCCAGCACACCCAGTGGGTTAGTTCAGGGCCTGGCTTGCCCGAGTAAGCTGCTGTCCTGCAGGCAGGGAGGCAGCTGGCTGTAGGGAAGAGGCAGGGGAATGGGCAGGAGAAGCAGCACACTGCTCACAGAGGGACCACGCTGTTGGGGCACACCTAGCCGTGGAGCTCCTTCAGCCGAGCTGTGTGAGGAGTCAGCAGAGGCAGGACTAACAGGGTTAGTGCTAATTACAGTTCAGACAGCAGCAGACAGCTCTGTTTGGATTTACAAAGACCATCCTGGCTCTTACTCTCATCCTGCATGTTGTAGTTCTGTCTTTTTTTTCCAGGTTGCTGAGTATGCCATGGAGATATATATATATATATAGTCATGGATATACTCATGAATATGCTTATATATCATATATATAAATGTTCAATGCTACACCATACTGTATAACTGCATAATTGGAAGATATGACACCCAACACACATTTATGCATTCTGCTGCTTGTTTTCCTGTTCACACAGGTTTATTTTTCTCTCTCTCAAGTTCAAAGTATGCTACTCAAATAGCCCAGAAAATAAGAGACATATCACTGAATATGCGCTTTGTTCAGCTTTGTGATTCTCTGATTTCTCTCTGCCACAGTTCATGATAGTTAAGCCAAACGAAGACCTACCGTACCTTGACAGTGCGACCATCTGGAGTTCATTCTTGTAATTTTCAAACGCACACAGTCCTCCTCTGGCACATAAGCATTCTAAGGCATCACAGGTCATGTTCATTAGTTTATTGTGAAACAAATGTTGAGTCTCATATCATTCTGAAAATGATATTTTCATCATCGTAAGTAATCCATCCTGATATACAAAAAACATGAATGTGTGCGTGTGTGTGTGTGTGATATAGATATATAATTACATGGCTGCCCACCTGCAAGCTGGGAATTACAGATGACAGTCAGGGAAGATTGATTTTTCATCCTAATAGCTTACAGAGTGTGTTTTTAATTGCAACTGTTTTGCCAATTCTTTGCAGGAATTGCATCTGGTAAAGGAAATTAAAGGCATTCAGACTGTGAAAGGAATTGCAGTGCAAATGCATTAACATCAAGACTTATTTGCATCCAGATACATATTCTGATTGCATATTTTATAGGTAAGCAGAGAACACAGTGCTGTGATTTTTATGGGGATACACAGTGAACTGATATTGCCCAGGCAGAATTTGGAAATTGATGTACCAGATGTAATCACATGCTTTTCTGGCTGACTCTCAGGAAACGGAGGCTTGCTGGGTCTGATTTCCAAAAGTAACTAAGCAACTTAGAAGTCCATGATCAAAAGGGTATTACAAAACAGATTTGGAAAGGGACTGAGCTAGCTAGTGAGCTTTACAAAGCCTGGAGATGAGTCAGGAACCCAGTTCATTGTTGCTTTTCAATGCTTTGCCAAATTTTCCATTTAGTTGATCTCCAGTAAGTGACTGTCTGCATATTTAGATGCTTGAATATCTTTGAAAATCTGGTCCTACACATAGAAAACATCATCAGGACTTCACTACATTGGAATAAGAAAAGAGTTACTTTCTCCTTAGGAGCTTTTGATAATTACCTGTCCTCTGTCATCCTTATTTACTAATTAATGAAGGACTACCCCTAGGGACTGTACAGGTGGGATTCACATAGAAAACATGTTCAGGACTTCACTACATTAGAATAAGAAAAGAGTTACTTTCTCCTTAGGAGCATTTGATAATGTTCAGATAATTGTCTGGTGGACAGCTGGCTGAACATGAGCCAGCAGCGTGCCCAGGTAGCCAAGAAGGCCAACAGCATCTTGGCCTGTATCAAGAATAATGTGGCCAGCAGGACTAGGAAAGTGATCGTGCCCCTGTACTCAGCACTGGTGAGGCTGCAGCTTGAGTACTGTGTTCAGTTTTGGGTGCCACAGTCTAGGCGGGACATTGAGGTGCTGGAGCGTGTCCAGAGAAGGGCAACAAAGCTGGTGAGGGGTCTGGAGAACATATCTTATGAGGAGCGGCTGAAGGAATTAGGATTGTTTAGTCTGGAGAAGAGAAGGTTGAGGGGAGACCTTACTGCTCTCTACAACTACCTGAAAGGAGGCTGTAGTGAGGTGGGAGCTGATCTCTTCTCCCAAGTAACTAGTGATAGGACAAGAGGAAGTGGCCTCAAGTTGTGCCAGGGGAGGTTTAGGCTAGACATTAGGAAAAAATTTTTCACTGAAAGAGTTATCAAACACTGGAAGAGGCTGCCCAGGGAGGTGGTTGAGTCACCATCCCTAGATGTGTTTAAAAGTTGTGTAGATGTGGTGCTTAGAGGCATGGTTTAGTGGCAGACTGGTAGACCAGGGTCAATGGTTGGACTAGATGATCTTAAAGCTGTTTTCCAACCTAAACGATTCTATGATTCTATGATTCTACAATTACCTGTCCTCTGTCATTCTTATTTACTAGTTAATGAAGGACTACCCTTAGGGACTGTACAGTTGGGAGTCATTTTACTTGGTGTTAGACATTTCCACTGTAGGTTTCATCAGCGGGGTTAGTCCCTACTACGATGGAAAGTAAAAAGCACTAGCAGGACACTCATGCTTGGAGTTGTACCCTGCCTCCCATGAGAGAAACCCAGCAGGTAGACAGGGCCCCTGCTGCAGAGAACTCCCTGTCCTCTCTCTGACCAACTGAAGGCGGTGACTTGGAGAACAGGGGGCAATGGTAAAATGTTCCTGCCTGGTGCAACAGGCATGTCTGCCCAGTGACTACCCAACCTTCCCAGGTGCCATTGCAGAACAGGTACAGTGCTCTGCAAGGGGAACTGGACAAGGGTGAGGATGCTAGTCCTTCCAGCTTGGAGGTGTTGTCGAGGCCTAGTCAGACCACCCCCCGCATCGAAACCACCTCAATAAAAAGTAAAAGATGGGTCATTGTCATAGGTGACTCGCTTCTGAAGGAAATGGAAGGCCCAATATGTAGACCGGACCCATTATATAGGGAAGTCTGCTGTCTCCCTGGAGCCTGGGTTAATGATGTAAAGAAGAAACTTCCATCCCTGGTACGGCCCTCAGATTATTATCCCCTTCTGGTCTTTCAGGTAGGCAGTGATGAAGTAAGGAGGAGAAGTCCAAGGGCAATGAAGAGACATTTCAGGGCCTTGGGACGACTGGTCAAGGGATCAGGAGCACAAGTCATGTTCTCCTCTACCCCCCTCCAGCTGCGAGGAATGATGAGGGGGTAAAAGGAAGAGCCAGCAGATCAATGCCTGGCTCCGAGACTGGTGCTACCAGCAGAACTTTGGGTTCTTTGACCATGGCTTGATTTACAGGACACCTGGCCTGCTGATAACAGATGGGAAAAGCCTATCTCACAGGGGGAAAAGGGTTCTAGGACACGAGTTAGCAGGACTCATTGAGAGAGATTTAAACTAAATTTGAAGGCGGACAGGGATGTAACTGGGCTCGCTAGAGAGGCGCCCAGGTGCAGTAGCCCGGCACTTGTGGGGCAGTGTGCTAGTATTTTTGAGAATCAGAAGGCCTACCACCCCTCAAGGGCAAAAACCACACATTCAACTGCCTCTCTGAAATGCTTATGCACTAATGCATGCAGCATGGGGAACAAACAGGCAGAACTGGAGATCTGTGTGCGGTCGCAGGGCCATGAACTCATCGCAATTACTGAGACATGGTGGGATAGCTCACATGACTGGAACGCTGTCATGGATGGCTATGTCCTTTTTAGGAAAGATAGGCCAGCAAGGCGAGGTGGTGGAGCTGCTCTTTATGTGAGAGAGCAACTGGAATGCATTGAGCTGTCCCTGGGGGCGGATGAAGAGAGAGTCGAGAGCTTGTGGGTAAGGATTAAGGGGCAGGCTAACATGAGGGACACTGTTGTGGGGGTTTATTACAGGCTACCTGATCAGGATGCAGAAGTTGATGAGGCCTTCTACAGGCAGCTGAGAGCCACCTCACAATCACAGGCCTTGGTTCTCATGGGGGACTTCAATCATCCTGATATCTGCTGGGAAGGCTACACAGCTAGGCAGGGACAGTCCAGAAGGTTCCTCCAGTGTCTTAATGATAACTTTTTGACTCAGGTGGTGGAGGAGTTGACAAGGAGAGGTGACCTAGTACTGACCAACAAAGAGGGACTGGTCGAGGACATTAAGATTAAGGGCAGCCTCGGCTGTAGTGATCATGAGAAGATCGAGTTCAGGATTATGTGCAGTAGGCATAAAGCGACAAGTAGGGTTGCAACCTTGGACTTCAGGAGGGCTAACTTTGATCTCTTCAAGAAACTGCTTGGAGAAATCCCATGGGTTAGGACTGTAGAGGGTAGAGGGGCTCAAGAGAGCTGG